>JAROOI010000056.1:600000-1090668 GCA_030578255.1 Tiaroga cobitis | reverse complement strand
TACACAAGACTTAACAGTGTAACACCAAAACCGCATCCTATTGTGGCCAATCCTGCCACCATTCTGAATGATATCCCAGGTAATTCAAGAATTTTCACGGTACTGGATGTACTGTCGGCTTTCTGGTCTATACCTATTGATGAAAGATCCCAAGAGAAATTGGCCTTCACAGTGGGCGCAAAACAGTATGTTTGGAACAGACTCCCACAAGGTCTTAATCTTTCTCCTGTGGTATTTCACAGAACTTTGGATCAGTTCTTAACTGAGCGAAAAGCTGAAATTGAGGGTTCAGGAAGTGTGTGCCTCCAATACGTGGATGACTTGTTAATTGCAAGCCCAGACGAAAAGAGCCATATATTTGCTCTGAATGTTGTCCTACAAGCCCTTGGGAAAGGAGGATTCAAAGTCAACCCCGACAAAGCACAGCTGGCCAAAACTAAGGTTATCTACTTGGGCCAAGAAATATCTGTTGAGGGAAGGAGAATGACAACAGAGCGTGTAGAGGCATTACGGCAACTTCCAAAACCTCTAACAGTTACAGGAATGCGGAAGGTGATGGGACTTTTTAACTATTGTCGTCAGTATGTACCTGACTTCGCGAGCATCACTAGCCCTCTCATCGACCTGTACAAGGGAGGAAAGCCTGGAGTGGAACAGATAAACTGGACATCGGAAGCTGAGGAAGCGTTTACTTCTATGAAAGAAAAACTGACTTCAGCCCCAGCCTTGGGGCTTCCTGATGGACGATTGCCATTTCATTTGTGGACCAGGGTGGGAGATGAGACCTACTCAGCAGTACTGTGTCAAAAACCAGGTGATCGATACAGACCAGTTGGATACTTTTCCACAAAGATTCCTGTCACAATGATTGGTCAACCACGATGTATACAAGCTCTCGATGGTGCCACATGGGCAGTGGATGCTGTGGAAAATCTGATAGGAGCACAAACGATCATATTGCACACTCCACACAGTATAGTGACGCTGTTGAACAACACAAACATCAAGACCATAACCGACGCAAGGAGAGCAAAGTGGGAAGCAACTTTGTTGAACAAGGATTTGAGAGTGGAAATCATCAGAGACACATCCCTTAACCCTGCAACAATGATGCTAGAACCACATGAGGGAACACCACACGAGTGTGAAAAACAAGTAGAAGAAGAAAGTCTTGGTCCCGTTAATCCAATACCTCTTGAAAATCCAGACAAGGAGTTATGGGTTGATGGATCCAGTTACTATGTTGATGGAAAACGACATACCGGATGGGCTGTGGTGGAAGCTGATGGAACTGTTGTGAAGAAAGGAGCTCTTTCTGGGCAATATTCAGCACAAGTAGCTGAGCTCATGGCACTTACGGAAGCTTTTGAACTATCGGAAGGAGATCGAGTCAACATCTACACAGATAGTCGTTATGCTTTTGGCGTGGTCCATGACTACCTTGCCCTGTGGAAAAAACGTGGACTTATCACTAGCAGTGGGAGCGAAATACAACATGCTTCCATAATTCGTCGCTTGATTGCAGCATGTCACTTACCCAGAGAAGCAGCCGTGATTAAAGTAAAATCACATCAATCTGACAAGTCCAAAGAAAGTCAAGGAAACACGGCAGCGGATGCAGCAGCTAGAGAAGCAGCTCTACTTCCTCTTACTCCTGTTACCGTGGTAGAGGAAAACAGCAAAGACAATCCTGAGCTCCATCTTCTTTCATATCAAACTGAGACAGATGAAGAGAAAGAACAATGGATAAAAGCGGGAGCGAAAGAGGATGATCAAGGTATCTGGAGAATCCCAACAGGACAAGTGGTGATGCCTATCGGAACAAGAAGAGAACTAATGCAGCTGTATCATGGAAAAGTGCATGCTGGAGCAAAAGCAATGAAAGCTCAAATCAGCGAGACTTGGTGGTGGCCACGGATGATGAGAGACATCGATGATTATTCTAGGAGATGTTTGATCTGCCTGAAAGCAAATGTGGGAAAATCTGTAAAGGTGCGAATGTCACATGCACCCAGACCAACAGGTCCATGGACACACCTCCAAATTGATTTCACAGGACCTTTATCACCCAGTGGAGGGTACCAATACATTCTAGTAATCATGGACAGATTTACTAGGTGGATGGAAGCATTCCCTACGAAAACTTGCACTGCTGAAGCGGCGGCACGAGTAATGGTTGAAGAAGTTTTTCCTCGCTGGGGTCTTCCATATGAAATTGATTCTGACAATGGAACTCACTTCACTGGAAAACTGATGAAGGAAGCAATGAAATTGATGGGGATCAAACAGAAATTCCACATTCCGTACCATCCGGAAAGTTCAGGGATGGTAGAGAGGATGAACAGATCGTTGAAAACATCTTTAACCAAAGCCATTCTGCAGACTGGTCAAGGTTGGCATAAGTTATTACCTGCTATTCTGTGGAACCTGAGAGCAACTCCAAACAGAGTAACAGGACTAACTCCTTTTGAACTGATGACTGGAAGAGCAATGGTTCTACCTCCTGATGCTCCGCCACCTGCAGGAACAGGAGGAGATTCTACTTTGTTCCAAGAGAAGTTACGACGCTATCTCACAATGCTGGACAAAGCTACCAAAGACAATAATAAGAAAGTGCGAGAAGCTCAACAGCAATGGGATGAAAAACACACCACTACTGACATTCCACACATTCCTGAGTTAGGCAGTTTTGTTATGGTCAAACGTATTGTTAGGAGAGGTTTAGAACCTAGGTGGGAGGGACCATATGAGATACTCTTAACAACTGATACAAGTGTTTGCCTCAAAGGGAAGGGTGTAGGAACAGATAGATGGTATCATTGGTCACAAGTTAAACCTTGCTTAGTGAATGAACAAAGTGATGACGGCTTATGGCCTGAGATTGAGCACTGTTCATCCATTAACTTTAAAGACTAGGAAAAGGAGTGATGATTAATTATTTTTCTGCTTCCATTTCAGGAATCAATTCCATTGACATTGATTAGAGATGGTCGCAAGTTATTCTCGATACACCACGACAATGGTATGCTTGTTTTTAATTTTACTTGGCATTTACCAAGGAAGCCAAGCTTTATGGACTCCTCGAGTTCAAGGAATCACTCGGAATGCAACTCTGAAATCTGGCCAACATTTTACTCTACCCTTTATTTCCAAATGGGGATTATGGGATTGGGTGCCACGTAATGATAAAGAGCTTGCTAAATATCGTGAGGGCATCTACGGTGGATGTGACTTTCACCATCAATGTTACAAAAGCAGAGTAATTTGGCCGGTGAAAGATGGGGGGTATTCTGGTAGTGCTCAAAGGCGAGAAATTTGTTCAAAAGAACAATGTGAAATTGTGGGGTTAAACCTCATAACGTCTACTAATGTGGAAATTAACTTCATTTTGAATCGTACTCACATGCTTACAATATGGGATTCATTAGCTCAAGGCTGTATATATCCCATAGTGTTGCCATGTGAGGGGTTTCTAAGGGATACAACCTCGGGAACAACAAGATTCAAGGGAAATTACGTACGAATTTGGCATTCGGAAGATGAAAATGAATATTGTGAGACTGAACTAGAAACTGGGGAAATTGGACGGTGTTTTTATCTTTCTGCGGAAAAGACAAACAAAGCTAAAACATGCCCAAGTACAACTATTGCACCAGTTCATGGTATCTTGTTAGCAAAAGAAACCAAAACCTTGATAAATGAAGCTCACATGGTGCGACAACGCATTAATTATAACTTGATATCTCTTCTTACTGTTTTTGATCAGTCCTACTGTGGAAATTTCACACAAATAAGGAGTTGGTTGGAGAAAGAAGTTAAATATTATACCTCTAAAGATCCTCTGAAAAGTCGAAATCGTACACCTCGGAGTATATGGGGAGATATAGCGGGGGTATTTGGATCTGTCAATTCAATTAGCAATACTGCTCAGATGAACCAACTAAGCGAATACACTCAATGGGTGGGAACAATGACTGGGAAAGGACTCACTGAGGCTCTTCAAGGTTCTCTACATATTTTAGCAGCGGGTCAGCATCTTAATAACGCAGCGAAGGAATTGGCAGATGCATTAGTGAAATCGTCTAATTTTGAGACGCATCGTGCGGCGTGTTTATTTTTGGCACAGAATTTAAAGGATCAAATGGTAGAGGACATTCAAGTTATTCGAATGGGTCAAGTTCCTGAGCGAATAGCAGAATCTTTGTTAGTGGTTTTCGGTAATCAACTTAATTTGACTTCTGCTAAACATGTTCCATTAGTTAAAATCGCAATTAATGAAGATTCGTTGTCAGGTTCTGGAACATTACCTTTGATTATGGTATGGCCTCAATATGGGAAGCGCAATATTATGACAGTTAGACGATTCCAATCAATGGGTGTTAGACAAGGAAATTCAGTAATTAGATTAGGAAGGAATGGATATTGGGCTGAAGGCGAAACACCAATGATTTCTACCACAGACTGTTGTGTTGAGGAACATGAGTGGGTAATTTGCTCATGCTCTACAATGTTTAGTCTATCTCTTAATGGATCTGCAGTTTGGGAAGTAGTTCCTTTAGATCAAGCCACAGGTGCATGGCAGGTGTCAGAAGCACAGTGGTGTATATTACATGATGGAATGAGTGAAAATATGATATACGGAGGAAAGTTGTGTCCAATTCCGTCTGATCCATTTTGTGTAGAGATTCTCTATCCTCTTCAATTGGGTGGAATTCATGTTCCACATGTGCAATTGTTGCAGTTAGATCCACAGTGGTGGAATAATGATTTGGTGGAGGAGAGGAATTATGAACTCTTTGAAATGGTTAAGAGAGTTAAAGGGAGTGTTAAGGCAGCTCAAGAGGAGGGACTTCAAGCAATGGGTCATGTTATAGTAGCGAATGGAGTAGCTAAATTGATGTCTGAGAGGAAATTAGCACGAATTCCAGGGAATTTATCATGGTCGGAATGGATAGTTTTGATTATGGTAGGAGTTTTTGTGTTTCTGTTAGTAATAAAACTCATCTTATGTGTTACTAGGAAGACAAGTACCAAACCTGTAAAATTGGTTATTACTAACCATATGGATAGAACCGAGAATGGGAAATACGGTGTGAGATAGGAGATTTTATACACTACAATACTTACAAAACACAACTTCACAAACAATGAACACCCGTTTACTGATTTCCAACCCCAAGGGATAGGATCCTTTAACATCAACGTTTATTTTAGTTTGTTATTTTGGAGCCAGGAACTTGAGGAGTTAATTTCATAACGAGTCGAGGCACTGGCAGAAGATTTATTAGTTTTTTTCTTTCCTTAGATGATTGGGGTTCATTTTAAATGCATACACATAGACATTAAATGACACATAGTATGCGGGGACATAACATGGGTTGGTTTTTTTTTGTTATTTGTTTTCTTTTCTGTTTCCATTCTTCTGTCCTTTATGTCTATGACTTGGTCTATTTCTCCTCCTCACTATCACTTCAATAGGGTCGCAACCTGGGAATGATGGTGTGGAACTGACGGCCGTAGTTCCAGTGGAGGGACTGAAGACTTAAATCTCATCATTTAATATTGTTTTTAGTTTTATTATTACTTTTTATTGATATTCATAACAGTAGTATTATGTATCTGTTTTGTACTTTTTATATGCATTCATAATCATATGTAATCATTGTATTTTGTGAATTCTACTGTTCACATACTGTTCTGAACATATGTGGGGAGAGAGACTTTGGGTGCGTGTTGAGAGACTGAATGTATAGTGTTTTTCCACCAAGTAAAATATGCATTCCTATGTTAAGGGGGACCTCTCTGTTAAGGGGAACCACATGTTTCTCTGGTAATGCAGTTTTTTTATTCAACATAAGAACTGAAGCTCTTTGTCTAGGGCAGAGAGAGAGAAATGAGCGAGATGCTGGAAGGAAGATCTTTGTCCGGTCCATTGTCACTCTCTCCCTTATGCCTTATATAAATTGGTAAAATAAATACATATCTTGGCAGAATAACTGGTGTCTGTTTCCATGAAATTAAACAATAATAAGGGGAAGCAAGATTTTTAAATCTACAACCTCTACAGTGCTCCACTGTACTCTACCTCTACTGTACTCCACTGTACTCTACCTCTACTCTGCTCTACTGTACTCTATCTCTACTGTGCTCCACTGTACTCCACCTCTACTGTACTCCACTGTAGTCTACCTAAACTATACTCCACTGTACTCTACCTCCACTGTGCTCCACTGTACTCTACCTCAACTATACTCCACTCTACTCTATCTCTACTCTAACCCACTGTACTCTATCTCTACTCTACTCCACTCTACTCTATCTCTACTGTACTCCACTGTACTTCTCCTCTACTCTACTCTACTGTACTCCACCTCTACTGTGCTCCACTGTACTCCACTGTACTCCAGCTCTACTGTGCTCCACTCTACTCTACCTCTACTGTACTCCACTGTACTCTACATCTACTGTGCTCCACTGTACTCTACCTCTACTGTACTCCACTGTACTCTACCTCTACTGTACTCCACTGTACTCTACCTCTACTGTACTCCATTGTATTCTACCTCTACTGTGCTCTACTGTACTCTACCTCTACTGTGCTCAACTGTACTCTACCTCTACTGTGCTCCACTGTACACTACCTCTACTGTGCTCCACTGTACTCTACCTCTACTGTGCTCCACTGTACTCTACCTCTACTGTGCTCCACTGTACTCTATCTCTAATGTACTCCACTGTACTCTACCTCTACAGTGCTCCACTGTGCTCAACCTCTACTGTACTCCACTGTACTCTACCTCTACTCTGCTCTACTGTACTCTATCTTTACTGTGCTCCACTGTACTCTACCTCTACTGTACTCCACTGTAGTCTACCTCAACTATACTCCACTGTACTCTACCTCTACTGTGCTCCACTGTACTCTACCTCTACTGTACTCCACTGTACTCTATCTCTACTGTACTCCACTGTAATCTATCTCTACTGTGCTCCACTGTACTATACCTCTACTGTGCTCCACTGTACTCCACTGTACTCTATCTCTACTGTGATCCACTGTACTCTACCTCTGCTGTGCTCCACTGTACTCTATCTCTACTCTACTCCACTGAACTCTACCTCTACTGTACTCCACTGTACTCTGCCTCTACTGTACTCCACTCTACGCTACCTCTACTGTGCTCCACTGTACTCTACCTCTACTGTGCTCCACTGTACTCTACCTCTACTGTGCTCCACTGTACACTATCTCTACTGTATTCCACTGTACTCTACCTCTACTGTGCTCCACTGTACACTATCTCTACTGTATTCCACTGTACTCTACCTCTACTGTGCTCCACTCTACTCTACCTCTACTGTGCTCCACTGTACTCTCCCTCTACTGTGCTCCACTGTACTCTATCTCTACTGTACTCCACTGTACTCTATCTCTACTGTACTCCACTGTACTCTACCTCTACAGTGCTCCACTGTGCTCTACCTCTACTGTACTCCAGTGTACTCTACTTCTACTCTGCTCTACTGTACTCTATCTCTACTGTACTCCACTGTACTCTACCTCTACTGTACTCCACTGTACTCTACCTCTACTGTACTCTACTCTACTCCACCTCTAATGTGCTCCACTCTACTCTACCTCTACTGTACTCCACTGTACTCTACCTCTACTGTGCTCCACTGTACTCTACCTCTACTATACTCCACTGTACTCTATCTCTACTGTGCTCCACTCTACTCTACCTCAACTGTACTCCACTGTACTCTATCTCTACTGTTCTCCACTGTATTCTACCTCTACTGTGATCCACTGTACTCCACTGTACTCTATCTCTACTGTGATCCACTGTACTCTACCTCTGCTGTGCTCCACTGTACTCTATCTCTACTCTTCTCTACTGTACTCCACCTCTACTGTGCTCCACTATACTCCACTGTACTCTTCCTCTACTGTACTCCACTGTACTCTATCTCTACTGTGCTCCACTATACTCTACCTCTACTGTGCTCTACTGTACTCTACTCTACTGTGCTCCACTGTACTCTATTTCTACTGTACCCCACTGTACTCTACCTCTACTGTGCTCCACTGTACTCTACCTCTACTGTGCTCCACTGTACACTATCTCTACTGTGCTCCACTGTACTCTACCTCTACTGTGCTCCACTGTACTCTACCTCTACTGTGCTCCACTGTACTCTACCTCTACTGTGCTCCACTGTACTCTATCTCTACTGTACTCCACTGTACTCTACCTCTACAGTGCTCCACTGTGCTCTACCTCTACTGTACTCCACTGTACTCTACCTCTACTCTAATCTACTGTTCTCTACCTCTACTGTACTCCACTGTACTCTACCTCTACTCTGCTCTACTGTACTCTATCTCTACTGTGCTCCACTGTACTCTACCTCTACTGCACTCCACTGTAGTCTACCTCAACTATACTCCACTGTACTCTACCTCTACTGTGCTCCACTGTAATCTACCTCTACTGTACTCCACTGTACTCTACCTCTACTATACTCCACTGTACTCTACCTCTACTGTGCTCTACTGTACTCTATCTCTACTATGCTCACCTGTACTCTACGTCTACTGTACTCCACTGTACTCCACCTCTAGAGTGCTCCACTGTACTCTACCTCTACTTTACCCCACTGTACTCTACCTCTACTCTGCTCTATTGTACCCTATCTCTACTGTGCTCCACTGTACTCTACCTCTACTGTACTCCACTGTACTCCACCTCTACAGTGTTCTACTGTACTCTACCTCTACTGTACTCCACTGTACTCTACCTCTACTCTGCTCTACTGTACTCTATCTCTACTGTGCTCCACTGTACTCTACCTCTACTGTACTCCACTGTAGTCTACCTCAACTATACTCCACTGTACTCTACCTCTACTGTGCTCCACTGTACTCTACCTCAACTATACTCCACTTTACTCTATCTCTACTCTAATCCACTGTACTCTACCTCTACTCTAATCTACTGTTCTCTACCTCTACTGTACTCCACTGTACTCTACCTCTACTCTGCTCTACTGTACTCTATCTCTACTGTGCTCCACTGTACTCTACCTCTACTGCACTTCACTGTAGTCTACCTCAACTATACTCCACTGTACTCTACCTCTACTGTGCTCCACTGTAATCTACCTCTACTGTACTCCACTGTACTCTACCTCTACTATACTCCACTGTACTCTACCTCTACTGTGCTCTACTGTACTCTATCTCTACTATGCTCACCTGTACTCTACGTCTACTGTACTCCACTGTACTCCACCTCTAGAGTGCTCCACTGTACTCTACCTCTACTTTACTCCACTGTACTCTACCTCTACTCTTCTCTATTGTACCATATCTCTACTGTGCTCCACTGTACTCTACCTCTACTGTACTCCACTGTACTCCACCTCTACAGTGTTCTACTGTACTCTACCTCTACTGTACTCCACTGTACTCTACCTCTACTCTGCTCTACTGTACTCTATCTCTACCTCTGCTCCACTGTACTCTACCTCTACTGTACTCCACTGTAGTCTACCTCAACTATACTCCACTGTACTCTACCTCTACTGTGCTCCACTGTACTCTACCTCAACTATACTCCACTGTACTCTATCTCTACTCTAATCCACTGTACTATATCTCTACTCTACTCCACTCTACTCTATCTCTACTGTACTCCACTGTACTCTACCTCTACTCTACTCTACTGTACTCCACCTCTACTGTGCTCCACTGTACTCCACTGTACTCTAGCTCTACTGTGCTCCACTGTACTCTACCTCTACTGTGCTCTACTGTACTCTATCTCTACTGTGCTCCACTGTACTCTACATCTACTGTACTCCACTGTACTCCTCCTCTACAGTGCTCCACTGTACTCTACCTCTACTGTACTCCAATATACTCTACCTCTACTCTGCTCTACTGTACTCTATCTCTACTCTGCTCTACTTTACTCTACCTCTATTATACTCCACTGTACTCTACCTCTACTGTGCTCCACTGTACTCTACCTCTACTGTGCTCCACTGTACACTACCTCTACTGTAGTCCACTGTACTCTACCTCTACTGTGCTCCACTCTACTCTACCTCTACTGTGCTCAGCTGTACTCTACCTCTACTGTACTCCAATGTACTCTATCTCTTCTGTACTACACTGTACTCTTCCTCTACTGTGCTCCACTGTACTCTACCTCTACTGTGCTCTACTGTACTCTATCTCTACTGTGCTCTACTGTACTCTACCTCTACTATACTCCACTGTACTCTACCTCTACTGTGCTCCACTGTACTCTACCTCTACTGTGCTCCACTGTACACTACCTCTACTGTACTCCACTGTACTCTACCTCTACTGTGCTCCACTCTACTCTACCTCTACTGTGCTCCACTGTACTCTACCTCTACTGTGCTCTACTGTACTCTATCTCTACTGTGCTCCACTGTACTCTACCTCTACTGTACTCTACTCTACTCCACCTCTAATGTGCTCCACTCTACTCTACCTCTACTGTACTCCACTGTACTCTACCTCTACTCTGCTCTAATGTACTCTATCTCTACTGTGCTCCACTGTACTCTACCTCTACTGTACTCTACTGTACTCTACCTCTACAGTGCTCCACTCTGCTCTACCTCTACTGTACTCCGCTGTACTCTACCTCTACTCTGCTCTACTCTACTCTATCTCTAATGTACTCCACTGTACTCTATCTCTACTGTACTCCACTGTAGTCTACCTCAACTATACTCCCCTGTACTCTACCTCTACTGTGCTCCACTGTACTCTACATCTACTGTGCTCCACTGTACTCTACCTCTACTGTACTCCAATATACTCTACCTCTACTCTGCTCTACTGTACTCTATCTCTACTCTGCTCTACTTTACTCTACCTCTATTATACTCCACTGTACTCTACCTCTACTATACTCCACTGTTCTCTACCTCTACTGTACTCTACTGTACTCCACCTCTACTGTGATCCACTGTACTCCACTGTACTCTAGCTCTAATGTGCTCCACTGTACTCTACCTCTACTGTGCTCTACTGTACTCTATCTCTACTGTGCTCCACTCTACTCTACCTCTACTGTACTCCACTGTACTCCACCTCTACAGTGCTCCACTGTACTCTACCTCTACTGTATTCCACTGTACTCTACCTCTACTCTGCTCTACTGTACTCTATCTCTACTGTGCTCTACTGTACTCTACCTCTATTATACTCCACTGTACTCTACCTCTACTGTGCTCCACTGTACTCTACCACTACTGTGCTCCACTGTACACTACCTCTACTGTAGTCCACTGTACTCTACCTCTACTGTGCTCCACTCTACTCTATCTCTACTGTGCTCAGCTGTACTCTACCTCTACTGTGCTCCACTGTACTCTACCTCTACTATACTCCACTGCACTTATCTCTACTGTGTTCGACTGTACTCTATCTCTACTGTACTCCACTGTACTCTATCTCTACTGTACTACACTGTACTCTTCCTCTACTGTGCTCCACTGTACTCTACCTCTACTGTGGTCTACTGTACTCTATCTCTACTCTGCTCCACTGTACTCTACCTCTACAGTACTCCACTGTACTCCACCTCTACAGTGCTCCACTGTACTCTACCTCTACTGTACTCCACTTTACTCTACCTCTACTCTGCTCTACTGTACTCTATCTCTACTGTGCTCCACTGTACTCCACCTCTACTGTACTCCACTGTAGTCTACCTAAACTATACTCCACTGTACTCTACCTCCACTGTGCTCCACTGTACTCTACCTCAACTATACTCCACTCTACTCTATCTCTACTCTAACCCACTGTACTCTATCTCTACTCTACTCCACTCTACTCTATCTCTACTGTACTCCACTGTACTTCTCCTCTACTCTACTCTACTGTACTCCACCTCTACTGTGCTCCACTGTACTCCACTGTACTCCAGCTCTACTGTGCTCCACTCTACTCTACCTCTACTGTACTCCACTGTACTCTACATCTACTGTGCTCCACTGTACTCTACCTCTACTTTACTCCACTGTACTCTACCTCTACTGTACTCCACTGTACTCTACCTCTACTGTACTCCATTGTATTCTACCTCTACTATGCTCTACTGTACTCTACCTCTACTGTGCTCAACTGTACTCTACCTCTACTGTGCTCCACTGTACACTACCTCTACTGTGCTCCACTGTACTCTACCTCTACTGTGCTCCACTGTACTCTACCTCTACTGTGCTCCACTGTACTCTATCTCTAATGTACTCCACTGTACTCTACCTCTACAGTGCTCCACTGTGCTCAACCTCTACTGTACTCCACTGTACTCTACCTCTACTCTGCTCTACTGTACTCTATCTTTACTGTGCTCCACTGTACTCTACCTCTACTGTACTCCACTGTAGTCTACCTCAACTATACTCCACTGTACTCTACCTCTACTGTGCTCCACTGTACTCTACCTCTACTGTACTCCACTGTACTCTATCTCTACTGTACTCCACTGTAATCTATCTCTACTGTGCTCCACTGTACTATACCTCTACTGTGCTCCACTGTACTCCACTGTACTCTATCTCTACTGTGATCCACTGTACTCTACCTCTGCTGTGCTCCACTGTACTCTATCTCTACTCTACTCCACTGAACTCTACCTCTACTGTACTCCACTGTACTCTGCCTCTACTGTACTCCACTCTACGCTACCTCTACTGTGCTCCACTGTACTCTACCTCTACTGTGCTCCACTGTACTCTACCTCTACTGTGCTCCACTGTACACTATCTCTACTGTATTCCACTGTACTCTACCTCTACTGTGCTCCACTGTACACTATCTCTACTGTATTCCACTGTACTCTACCTCTACTGTGCTCCACTCTACTCTACCTCTACTGTGCTCCACTGTACTCTCCCTCTACTGTGCTCCACTGTACTCTATCTCTACTGTACTCCACTGTACTCTACCTCTACAGTGCTCCACTGTGCTCTACCTCTACTGTACTCCAGTGTACTCTACTTCTACTCTGCTCTACTGTACTCTATCTCTACTGTACTCCACTGTACTCTACCTCTACTGTACTCCACTGTACTCTACCTCTACTGTACTCTACTCTACTCCACCTCTAATGTGCTCCACTCTACTCTACCTCTACTGTACTCCACTGTACTCTATCTCTACTGTTCTCCACTGTATTCTACCTCTACTGTGATCCACTGTACTCCACTGTACTCTATCTCTACTGTGATCCACTGTACTCTACCTCTGCTGTGCTCCACTGTACTCTATCTCTACTCTACTCTACTGTACTCCACCTCTACTGTGCTCCACTATACTCCACTGTACTCTTCCTCTACTGTACTCCACTGTACTCTATCTCTACTGTGCTCCACTATACTCTACCTCTACTGTGCTCTACTGTACTCTACTCTACTGTGCTCCACTGTACTCTATTTCTACTGTACCCCACTGTACTCTACCTCTACTGTGCTCTACTCTACTCCACCTCTAATGTGCTCCACTCTACTCTACCTCAACTGTACTCCACTGTACTCTATCTCTACTGTTCTCCACTGTATTCTACCTCTACTGTGATCCACTGTACTCCACTGTACTCTATCTCTACTGTGATCCACTGTACTCTACCTCTGCTGTGCTCCACTGTACTCTATCTCTACTCTACTCTACTGTACTCCACCTCTACTGTGCTCCACTATACTCCACTGTACTCTTCCTCTACTGTACTCCACTGTACTCTATCTCTACTGTGCTCCACTATACTCTACCTCTACTGTGCTCTACTGTACTCTACTCTACTGTGCTCCACTGTACTCTATTTCTACTGTACCCCACTGTACTCTACCTCTACTGTGCTCCACTGTACTCTACCTCTACTGTGCTCCACTGTACACTATCTCTACTGTGCTCCACTGTACTCTACCTCTACTGTGCTCCACTGTACTCTACCTCTACTGTGCTCCACTGTACTCTACCTCTACTGTGCTCCACTGTACTCTATCTCTACTGTACTCCACTGTACTCTACCTCTACAGTGCTCCACTGTGCTCTACCTCTACTGTACTCCACTGTACTCTACCTCTACTCTAATCTACTGTTCTCTACCTCTACTGTACTCCACTGTACTCTACCTCTACTCTGCTCTACTGTACTCTATCTCTACTGTGCTCCACTGTACTCTACCTCTACTGTACTCCACTGTACTCTACCTCTACTATACTCCACTGTACTCTACCTCTACTGTGCTCTACTGTACTCTATCTCTACTATGCTCACCTGTACTCTACGTCTACTGTACTCCACTGTACTCCACCTCTAGAGTGCTCCACTGTACTCTACCTCTACTTTACTCCACTGTACTCTACCTCTACTCTGCTCTATTGTACCCTATCTCTACTGTGCTCCACTGTACTCTACCTCTACTGTACTCCACTGTACTCCACCTCTACAGTGTTCTACTGTACTCTACCTCTACTGTACTCCACTGTACTCTACCTCTACTCTGCTCTACTGTACTCTATCTCTACTGTGCTCCACTGTACTCTACCTCTACTGTACTCCATTGTAGTCTACCTCAACTATACTCCACTGTACTCTACCTCTACTGTGCTCCACTGTACTCTACCTCAACTATACTCCACTTTACTCTATCTCTACTCTAATCCACTGTACTCTATCTCTACTCTACTCCACTCTACTCTATCTCTACTGTACTCCACTGTACTCCACCTCTACAGTGCTCCACTGTACTCTACCTCTACTGTATTCCACTGTACTCTACCTCTACTCTGCTCTACTGTACTCTATCTCTACTGTGCTCTACTGTACTCTACCTCTATTATACTCCACTGTACTCTACCTCTACTGTGCTCCACTGTACTCTACCACTACTGTGCTCCACTGTACACTACCTCTACTGTAGTCCACTGTACTCTACCTCTACTGTGCTCCACTCTACTCTATCTCTACTGTGCTCAGCTGTACTCTACCTCTACTGTGCTCCACTGTACTCTACCTCTACTATACTCCACTGCACTTATCTCTACTGTGTTCGACTGTACTCTATCTCTACTGTACTCCACTGTACTCTATCTCTACTGTACTACACTGTACTCTTCCTCTACTGTGCTCCACTGTACTCTACCTCTACTGTGGTCTACTGTACTCTATCTCTACTCTGCTCCACTGTACTCTACCTCTACTGTACTCCACTGTACTCCACCTCTACAGTGCTCCACTGTACTCTACCTCTACTGTACTCCACTTTACTCTACCTCTACTCTGCTCTACTGTACTCTATCTCTACTGTGCTCCACTGTACTCCACCTCTACTGTACTCCACTGTAGTCTACCTAAACTATACTCCACTGTACTCTACCTCCACTGTGCTCCACTGTACTCTACCTCAACTATACTCCACTCTACTCTATCTCTACTCTAACCCACTGTACTCTATCTCTACTCTACTCCACTCTACTCTATCTCTACTGTACTCCACTGTACTTCTCCTCTACTCTACTCTACTGTACTCCACCTCTACTGTGCTCCACTGTACTCCACTGTACTCCAGCTCTACTGTGCTCCACTCTACTCTACCTCTACTGTACTCCACTGTACTCTACATCTACTGTGCTCCACTGTACTCTACCTCTACTTTACTCCACTGTACTCTACCTCTACTGTACTCCACTGTACTCTACCTCTACTGTACTCCATTGTATTCTACCTCTACTGTGCTCTACTGTACTCTACCTCTACTGTGCTCAACTGTACTCTACCTCTACTGTGCTCCACTGTACACTACCTCTACTGTGCTCCACTGTACTCTACCTCTACTGTGCTCCACTGTACTCTACCTCTACTGTGCTCCACTGTACTCTATCTCTAATGTACTCCACTGTACTCTACCTCTACAGTGCTCCACTGTGCTCAACCTCTACTGTACTCCACTGTACTCTACCTCTACTCTGCTCTACTGTACTCTATCTTTACTGTGCTCCACTGTACTCTACCTCTACTGTACTCCACTGTAGTCTACCTCAACTATACTCCACTGTACTCTACCTCTACTGTGCTCCACTGTACTCTACCTCTACTGTACTCCACTGTACTCTATCTCTACTGTACTCCACTGTAATCTATCTCTACTGTGCTCCACTGTACTATACCTCTGCTGTGCTCCACTGTACTCCACTGTACTCTATCTCTACTGTGATCCACTGTACTCTACCTCTGCTGTGCTCCACTGTACTCTATCTCTACTCTACTCCACTGAACTCTACCTCTACTGTACTCCACTGTACTCTGCCTCTACTGTACTCCACTCTACGCTACCTCTACTGTGCTCCACTGTACTCTACCTCTACTGTGCTCCACTGTACTCTACCTCTACTGTGCTCCACTGTACACTATCTCTACTGTATTCCACTGTACTCTACCTCTACTGTGCTCCACTGTACACTATCTCTACTGTATTCCACTGTACTCTACCTCTACTGTGCTCCACTCTACTCTACCTCTACTGTGCTCCACTGTACTCTCCCTCTACTGTGCTCCACTGTACTCTATCTCTACTGTACTCCACTGTACTCTACCTCTACAGTGCTCCACTGTGCTCTACCTCTACTGTACTCCAGTGTACTCTACTTCTACTCTGCTCTACTGTACTCTATCTCTACTGTACTCCACTGTACTCTACCTCTACTGTACTCCACTGTACTCTACCTCTACTGTACTCTACTCTACTCCACCTCTAATGTGCTCCACTCTACTCTACCTCTACTGTACTCCACTGTACTCTATCTCTACTGTTCTCCACTGTATTCTACCTCTACTGTGATCCACTGTACTCCACTGTACTCTATCTCTACTGTGAT
Source organism: Tiaroga cobitis (assembly GCA_030578255.1). Taxonomy (NCBI): domain Eukaryota; kingdom Metazoa; phylum Chordata; class Actinopteri; order Cypriniformes; family Leuciscidae; genus Tiaroga; species Tiaroga cobitis. The sequence goes on along the minus strand of JAROOI010000056.1, from coordinate 1,073,739 downwards.
CCACTGTACTCTACCTCTGCTGTGCTCCACTGTACTCTATCTCTACTCTACTCTACTGTACTCCACCTCTACTGTGCTCCACTATACTCCACTGTACTCTTCCTCTACTGTACTCCACTGTACTCTATCTCTACTGTGCTCCACTATACTCTACCTCTACTGTGCTCTACTGTACTCTACTCTACTGTGCTCCACTGTACTCTATTTCTACTGTACCCCACTGTACTCTACCTCTACTGTGCTCTACTCTACTCCACCTCTAATGTGCTCCACTCTACTCTACCTCAACTGTACTCCACTGTACTCTATCTCTACTGTTCTCCACTGTATTCTACCTCTACTGTGATCCACTGTACTCCACTGTACTCTATCTCTACTGTGATCCACTGTACTCTACCTCTGCTGTGCTCCACTGTACTCTATCTCTACTCTACTCTACTGTACTCCACCTCTACTGTGCTCCACTATACTCCACTGTACTCTTCCTCTACTGTACTCCACTGTACTCTATCTCTACTGTGCTCCACTATACTCTACCTCTACTGTGCTCTACTGTACTCTACTCTACTGTGCTCCACTGTACTCTATTTCTACTGTACCCCACTGTACTCTACCTCTACTGTGCTCCACTGTACTCTACCTCTACTGTGCTCCACTGTACACTATCTCTACTGTGCTCCACTGTACTCTACCTCTACTGTGCTCCACTGTACTCTACCTCTACTGTGCTCCACTGTACTCTACCTCTACTGTGCTCCACTGTACTCTATCTCTACTGTACTCCACTGTACTCTACCTCTACAGTGCTCCACTGTGCTCTACCTCTACTGTACTCCACTGTACTCTACCTCTACTCTAATCTACTGTTCTCTACCTCTACTGTACTCCACTGTACTCTACCTCTACTCTGCTCTACTGTACTCTATCTCTACTGTGCTCCACTGTACTCTACCTCTACTGTACTCCACTGTACTCTACCTCTACTATACTCCACTGTACTCTACCTCTACTGTGCTCTACTGTACTCTATCTCTACTATGCTCACCTGTACTCTACGTCTACTGTACTCCACTGTACTCCACCTCTAGAGTGCTCCACTGTACTCTACCTCTACTTTACTCCACTGTACTCTACCTCTACTCTGCTCTATTGTACCCTATCTCTACTGTGCTCCACTGTACTCTACCTCTACTGTACTCCACTGTACTCCACCTCTACAGTGTTCTACTGTACTCTACCTCTACTGTACTCCACTGTACTCTACCTCTACTCTGCTCTACTGTACTCTATCTCTACTGTGCTCCACTGTACTCTACCTCTACTGTACTCCATTGTAGTCTACCTCAACTATACTCCACTGTACTCTACCTCTACTGTGCTCTACTGTACTCTACCTCAACTATACTCCACTTTACTCTATCTCTACTCTAATCCACTGTACTCTATCTCTACTCTACTCCACTCTACTCTATCTCTACTGTACTCCACTGTACTCTACCTCTACTCTACTCTACTGTACTCCACCTCTACTGTGCTCCACTGTACTCCACTGTACTCTAGCTCTACTGTGCTCCACTGTACTCTACCTCTATTGTGCTCTACTGTACTCTATCTCTACTGTACTCCACTGTAATCTATCTCTACTGTGCTCCACTGTACTATACCTCTACTGTGCTCCACTGTACTCCACTGTACTCTATCTCTACTGTGATCCACTGTACTCTACCTCTGCTGTGCTCCACTGTACTCTATCTCTACTCTACTCCACTGAACTCTACCTCTACTGTACTCCACTGTACTCTGCCTCTACTGTACTCCACTCTACGCTACCTCTACTGTGCTCCACTGTACTCTACCTCTACTGTGCTCCACTGTACTCTACCTCTACTGTGCTCCACTGTACACTATCTCTACTGTATTCCACTGTACTCTACCTCTACTGTGCTCCACTGTACACTATCTCTACTGTATTCCACTGTACTCTACCTCTACTGTGCTCCACTCTACTCTACCTCTACTGTGCTCCACTGTACTCTCCCTCTACTGTGCTCCACTGTACTCTATCTCTACTGTACTCCACTGTACTCTATCTCTACTGTACTCCACTGTACTCTACCTCTACAGTGCTCCACTGTGCTCTACCTCTACTGTACTCCAGTGTACTCTACTTCTACTCTGCTCTACTGTACTCTATCTCTACTGTACTCCACTGTACTCTACCTCTACTGTACTCCACTGTACTCTACCTCTACTGTACTCTACTCTACTCCACCTCTAATGTGCTCCACTCTACTCTACCTCTACTGTACTCCACTGTACTCTACCTCTACTGTGCTCCACTGTACTCTACCTCTACTATACTCCACTGTACTCTATCTCTACTGTGCTCCACTCTACTCTACCTCAACTGTACTCCACTGTACTCTATCTCTACTGTTCTCCACTGTATTCTACCTCTACTGTGATCCACTGTACTCCACTGTACTCTATCTCTACTGTGATCCACTGTACTCTACCTCTGCTGTGCTCCACTGTACTCTATCTCTACTCTTCTCTACTGTACTCCACCTCTACTGTGCTCCACTATACTCCACTGTACTCTTCCTCTACTGTACTCCACTGTACTCTATCTCTACTGTGCTCCACTATACTCTACCTCTACTGTGCTCTACTGTACTCTACTCTACTGTGCTCCACTGTACTCTATTTCTACTGTACCCCACTGTACTCTACCTCTACTGTGCTCCACTGTACTCTACCTCTACTGTGCTCCACTGTACACTATCTCTACTGTGCTCCACTGTACTCTACCTCTACTGTGCTCCACTGTACTCTACCTCTACTGTGCTCCACTGTACTCTACCTCTACTGTGCTCCACTGTACTCTATCTCTACTGTACTCCACTGTACTCTACCTCTACAGTGCTCCACTGTGCTCTACCTCTACTGTACTCCACTGTACTCTACCTCTACTCTAATCTACTGTTCTCTACCTCTACTGTACTCCACTGTACTCTACCTCTACTCTGCTCTACTGTACTCTATCTCTACTGTGCTCCACTGTACTCTACCTCTACTGCACTCCACTGTAGTCTACCTCAACTATACTCCACTGTACTCTACCTCTACTGTGCTCCACTGTAATCTACCTCTACTGTACTCCACTGTACTCTACCTCTACTATACTCCACTGTACTCTACCTCTACTGTGCTCTACTGTACTCTATCTCTACTATGCTCACCTGTACTCTACGTCTACTGTACTCCACTGTACTCCACCTCTAGAGTGCTCCACTGTACTCTACCTCTACTTTACCCCACTGTACTCTACCTCTACTCTGCTCTATTGTACCCTATCTCTACTGTGCTCCACTGTACTCTACCTCTACTGTACTCCACTGTACTCCACCTCTACAGTGTTCTACTGTACTCTACCTCTACTGTACTCCACTGTACTCTACCTCTACTCTGCTCTACTGTACTCTATCTCTACTGTGCTCCACTGTACTCTACCTCTACTGTACTCCACTGTAGTCTACCTCAACTATACTCCACTGTACTCTACCTCTACTGTGCTCCACTGTACTCTACCTCAACTATACTCCACTTTACTCTATCTCTACTCTAATCCACTGTACTCTACCTCTACTCTAATCTACTGTTCTCTACCTCTACTGTACTCCACTGTACTCTACCTCTACTCTGCTCTACTGTACTCTATCTCTACTGTGCTCCACTGTACTCTACCTCTACTGCACTTCACTGTAGTCTACCTCAACTATACTCCACTGTACTCTACCTCTACTGTGCTCCACTGTAATCTACCTCTACTGTACTCCACTGTACTCTACCTCTACTATACTCCACTGTACTCTACCTCTACTGTGCTCTACTGTACTCTATCTCTACTATGCTCACCTGTACTCTACGTCTACTGTACTCCACTGTACTCCACCTCTAGAGTGCTCCACTGTACTCTACCTCTACTTTACTCCACTGTACTCTACCTCTACTCTTCTCTATTGTACCATATCTCTACTGTGCTCCACTGTACTCTACCTCTACTGTACTCCACTGTACTCCACCTCTACAGTGTTCTACTGTACTCTACCTCTACTGTACTCCACTGTACTCTACCTCTACTCTGCTCTACTGTACTCTATCTCTACCTCTGCTCCACTGTACTCTACCTCTACTGTACTCCACTGTAGTCTACCTCAACTATACTCCACTGTACTCTACCTCTACTGTGCTCCACTGTACTCTACCTCAACTATACTCCACTGTACTCTATCTCTACTCTAATCCACTGTACTATATCTCTACTCTACTCCACTCTACTCTATCTCTACTGTACTCCACTGTACTCTACCTCTACTCTACTCTACTGTACTCCACCTCTACTGTGCTCCACTGTACTCCACTGTACTCTAGCTCTACTGTGCTCCACTGTACTCTACCTCTACTGTGCTCTACTGTACTCTATCTCTACTGTGCTCCACTGTACTCTACATCTACTGTACTCCACTGTACTCCTCCTCTACAGTGCTCCACTGTACTCTACCTCTACTGTACTCCAATATACTCTACCTCTACTCTGCTCTACTGTACTCTATCTCTACTCTGCTCTACTTTACTCTACCTCTATTATACTCCACTGTACTCTACCTCTACTGTGCTCCACTGTACTCTACCTCTACTGTGCTCCACTGTACACTACCTCTACTGTAGTCCACTGTACTCTACCTCTACTGTGCTCCACTCTACTCTACCTCTACTGTGCTCAGCTGTACTCTACCTCTACTGTACTCCAATGTACTCTATCTCTTCTGTACTACACTGTACTCTTCCTCTACTGTGCTCCACTGTACTCTACCTCTACTGTGCTCTACTGTACTCTATCTCTACTGTGCTCTACTGTACTCTACCTCTACTATACTCCACTGTACTCTACCTCTACTGTGCTCCACTGTACTCTACCTCTACTGTGCTCCACTGTACACTACCTCTACTGTACTCCACTGTACTCTACCTCTACTGTGCTCCACTCTACTCTACCTCTACTGTGCTCCACTGTACTCTACCTCTACTGTGCTCTACTGTACTCTATCTCTACTGTGCTCCACTGTACTCTACCTCTACTGTACTCTACTCTACTCCACCTCTAATGTGCTCCACTCTACTCTACCTCTACTGTACTCCACTGTACTCTACCTCTACTCTGCTCTAATGTACTCTATCTCTACTGTGCTCCACTGTACTCTACCTCTACTGTACTCTACTGTACTCTACCTCTACAGTGCTCCACTCTGCTCTACCTCTACTGTACTCCGCTGTACTCTACCTCTACTCTGCTCTACTCTACTCTATCTCTAATGTACTCCACTGTACTCTATCTCTACTGTACTCCACTGTAGTCTACCTCAACTATACTCCCCTGTACTCTACCTCTACTGTGCTCCACTGTACTCTACATCTACTGTGCTCCACTGTACTCTACCTCTACTGTACTCCAATATACTCTACCTCTACTCTGCTCTACTGTACTCTATCTCTACTCTGCTCTACTTTACTCTACCTCTATTATACTCCACTGTACTCTACCTCTACTATACTCCACTGTTCTCTACCTCTACTGTACTCTACTGTACTCCACCTCTACTGTGATCCACTGTACTCCACTGTACTCTAGCTCTAATGTGCTCCACTGTACTCTACCTCTACTGTGCTCTACTGTACTCTATCTCTACTGTGCTCCACTCTACTCTACCTCTACTGTACTCCACTGTACTCCACCTCTACAGTGCTCCACTGTACTCTACCTCTACTGTATTCCACTGTACTCTACCTCTACTCTGCTCTACTGTACTCTATCTCTACTGTGCTCTACTGTACTCTACCTCTATTATACTCCACTGTACTCTACCTCTACTGTGCTCCACTGTACTCTACCACTACTGTGCTCCACTGTACACTACCTCTACTGTAGTCCACTGTACTCTACCTCTACTGTGCTCCACTCTACTCTATCTCTACTGTGCTCAGCTGTACTCTACCTCTACTGTGCTCCACTGTACTCTACCTCTACTATACTCCACTGCACTTATCTCTACTGTGTTCGACTGTACTCTATCTCTACTGTACTCCACTGTACTCTATCTCTACTGTACTACACTGTACTCTTCCTCTACTGTGCTCCACTGTACTCTACCTCTACTGTGGTCTACTGTACTCTATCTCTACTCTGCTCCACTGTACTCTACCTCTACAGTACTCCACTGTACTCCACCTCTACAGTGCTCCACTGTACTCTACCTCTACTGTACTCCACTTTACTCTACCTCTACTCTGCTCTACTGTACTCTATCTCTACTGTGCTCCACTGTACTCCACCTCTACTGTACTCCACTGTAGTCTACCTAAACTATACTCCACTGTACTCTACCTCCACTGTGCTCCACTGTACTCTACCTCAACTATACTCCACTCTACTCTATCTCTACTCTAACCCACTGTACTCTATCTCTACTCTACTCCACTCTACTCTATCTCTACTGTACTCCACTGTACTTCTCCTCTACTCTACTCTACTGTACTCCACCTCTACTGTGCTCCACTGTACTCCACTGTACTCCAGCTCTACTGTGCTCCACTCTACTCTACCTCTACTGTACTCCACTGTACTCTACATCTACTGTGCTCCACTGTACTCTACCTCTACTTTACTCCACTGTACTCTACCTCTACTGTACTCCACTGTACTCTACCTCTACTGTACTCCATTGTATTCTACCTCTACTATGCTCTACTGTACTCTACCTCTACTGTGCTCAACTGTACTCTACCTCTACTGTGCTCCACTGTACACTACCTCTACTGTGCTCCACTGTACTCTACCTCTACTGTGCTCCACTGTACTCTACCTCTACTGTGCTCCACTGTACTCTATCTCTAATGTACTCCACTGTACTCTACCTCTACAGTGCTCCACTGTGCTCAACCTCTACTGTACTCCACTGTACTCTACCTCTACTCTGCTCTACTGTACTCTATCTTTACTGTGCTCCACTGTACTCTACCTCTACTGTACTCCACTGTAGTCTACCTCAACTATACTCCACTGTACTCTACCTCTACTGTGCTCCACTGTACTCTACCTCTACTGTACTCCACTGTACTCTATCTCTACTGTACTCCACTGTAATCTATCTCTACTGTGCTCCACTGTACTATACCTCTACTGTGCTCCACTGTACTCCACTGTACTCTATCTCTACTGTGATCCACTGTACTCTACCTCTGCTGTGCTCCACTGTACTCTATCTCTACTCTACTCCACTGAACTCTACCTCTACTGTACTCCACTGTACTCTGCCTCTACTGTACTCCACTCTACGCTACCTCTACTGTGCTCCACTGTACTCTACCTCTACTGTGCTCCACTGTACTCTACCTCTACTGTGCTCCACTGTACACTATCTCTACTGTATTCCACTGTACTCTACCTCTACTGTGCTCCACTGTACACTATCTCTACTGTATTCCACTGTACTCTACCTCTACTGTGCTCCACTCTACTCTACCTCTACTGTGCTCCACTGTACTCTCCCTCTACTGTGCTCCACTGTACTCTATCTCTACTGTACTCCACTGTACTCTACCTCTACAGTGCTCCACTGTGCTCTACCTCTACTGTACTCCAGTGTACTCTACTTCTACTCTGCTCTACTGTACTCTATCTCTACTGTACTCCACTGTACTCTACCTCTACTGTACTCCACTGTACTCTACCTCTACTGTACTCTACTCTACTCCACCTCTAATGTGCTCCACTCTACTCTACCTCTACTGTACTCCACTGTACTCTATCTCTACTGTTCTCCACTGTATTCTACCTCTACTGTGATCCACTGTACTCCACTGTACTCTATCTCTACTGTGATCCACTGTACTCTACCTCTGCTGTGCTCCACTGTACTCTATCTCTACTCTACTCTACTGTACTCCACCTCTACTGTGCTCCACTATACTCCACTGTACTCTTCCTCTACTGTACTCCACTGTACTCTATCTCTACTGTGCTCCACTATACTCTACCTCTACTGTGCTCTACTGTACTCTACTCTACTGTGCTCCACTGTACTCTATTTCTACTGTACCCCACTGTACTCTACCTCTACTGTGCTCTACTCTACTCCACCTCTAATGTGCTCCACTCTACTCTACCTCAACTGTACTCCACTGTACTCTATCTCTACTGTTCTCCACTGTATTCTACCTCTACTGTGATCCACTGTACTCCACTGTACTCTATCTCTACTGTGATCCACTGTACTCTACCTCTGCTGTGCTCCACTGTACTCTATCTCTACTCTACTCTACTGTACTCCACCTCTACTGTGCTCCACTATACTCCACTGTACTCTTCCTCTACTGTACTCCACTGTACTCTATCTCTACTGTGCTCCACTATACTCTACCTCTACTGTGCTCTACTGTACTCTACTCTACTGTGCTCCACTGTACTCTATTTCTACTGTACCCCACTGTACTCTACCTCTACTGTGCTCCACTGTACTCTACCTCTACTGTGCTCCACTGTACACTATCTCTACTGTGCTCCACTGTACTCTACCTCTACTGTGCTCCACTGTACTCTACCTCTACTGTGCTCCACTGTACTCTACCTCTACTGTGCTCCACTGTACTCTATCTCTACTGTACTCCACTGTACTCTACCTCTACAGTGCTCCACTGTGCTCTACCTCTACTGTACTCCACTGTACTCTACCTCTACTCTAATCTACTGTTCTCTACCTCTACTGTACTCCACTGTACTCTACCTCTACTCTGCTCTACTGTACTCTATCTCTACTGTGCTCCACTGTACTCTACCTCTACTGTACTCCACTGTACTCTACCTCTACTATACTCCACTGTACTCTACCTCTACTGTGCTCTACTGTACTCTATCTCTACTATGCTCACCTGTACTCTACGTCTACTGTACTCCACTGTACTCCACCTCTAGAGTGCTCCACTGTACTCTACCTCTACTTTACTCCACTGTACTCTACCTCTACTCTGCTCTATTGTACCCTATCTCTACTGTGCTCCACTGTACTCTACCTCTACTGTACTCCACTGTACTCCACCTCTACAGTGTTCTACTGTACTCTACCTCTACTGTACTCCACTGTACTCTACCTCTACTCTGCTCTACTGTACTCTATCTCTACTGTGCTCCACTGTACTCTACCTCTACTGTACTCCATTGTAGTCTACCTCAACTATACTCCACTGTACTCTACCTCTACTGTGCTCCACTGTACTCTACCTCAACTATACTCCACTTTACTCTATCTCTACTCTAATCCACTGTACTCTATCTCTACTCTACTCCACTCTACTCTATCTCTACTGTACTCCACTGTACTCCACCTCTACAGTGCTCCACTGTACTCTACCTCTACTGTATTCCACTGTACTCTACCTCTACTCTGCTCTACTGTACTCTATCTCTACTGTGCTCTACTGTACTCTACCTCTATTATACTCCACTGTACTCTACCTCTACTGTGCTCCACTGTACTCTACCACTACTGTGCTCCACTGTACACTACCTCTACTGTAGTCCACTGTACTCTACCTCTACTGTGCTCCACTCTACTCTATCTCTACTGTGCTCAGCTGTACTCTACCTCTACTGTGCTCCACTGTACTCTACCTCTACTATACTCCACTGCACTTATCTCTACTGTGTTCGACTGTACTCTATCTCTACTGTACTCCACTGTACTCTATCTCTACTGTACTACACTGTACTCTTCCTCTACTGTGCTCCACTGTACTCTACCTCTACTGTGGTCTACTGTACTCTATCTCTACTCTGCTCCACTGTACTCTACCTCTACTGTACTCCACTGTACTCCACCTCTACAGTGCTCCACTGTACTCTACCTCTACTGTACTCCACTTTACTCTACCTCTACTCTGCTCTACTGTACTCTATCTCTACTGTGCTCCACTGTACTCCACCTCTACTGTACTCCACTGTAGTCTACCTAAACTATACTCCACTGTACTCTACCTCCACTGTGCTCCACTGTACTCTACCTCAACTATACTCCACTCTACTCTATCTCTACTCTAACCCACTGTACTCTATCTCTACTCTACTCCACTCTACTCTATCTCTACTGTACTCCACTGTACTTCTCCTCTACTCTACTCTACTGTACTCCACCTCTACTGTGCTCCACTGTACTCCACTGTACTCCAGCTCTACTGTGCTCCACTCTACTCTACCTCTACTGTACTCCACTGTACTCTACATCTACTGTGCTCCACTGTACTCTACCTCTACTTTACTCCACTGTACTCTACCTCTACTGTACTCCACTGTACTCTACCTCTACTGTACTCCATTGTATTCTACCTCTACTGTGCTCTACTGTACTCTACCTCTACTGTGCTCAACTGTACTCTACCTCTACTGTGCTCCACTGTACACTACCTCTACTGTGCTCCACTGTACTCTACCTCTACTGTGCTCCACTGTACTCTACCTCTACTGTGCTCCACTGTACTCTATCTCTAATGTACTCCACTGTACTCTACCTCTACAGTGCTCCACTGTGCTCAACCTCTACTGTACTCCACTGTACTCTACCTCTACTCTGCTCTACTGTACTCTATCTTTACTGTGCTCCACTGTACTCTACCTCTACTGTACTCCACTGTAGTCTACCTCAACTATACTCCACTGTACTCTACCTCTACTGTGCTCCACTGTACTCTACCTCTACTGTACTCCACTGTACTCTATCTCTACTGTACTCCACTGTAATCTATCTCTACTGTGCTCCACTGTACTATACCTCTACTGTGCTCCACTGTACTCCACTGTACTCTATCTCTACTGTGATCCACTGTACTCTACCTCTGCTGTGCTCCACTGTACTCTATCTCTACTCTACTCCACTGAACTCTACCTCTACTGTACTCCACTGTACTCTGCCTCTACTGTACTCCACTCTACGCTACCTCTACTGTGCTCCACTGTACTCTACCTCTACTGTGCTCCACTGTACTCTACCTCTACTGTGCTCCACTGTACACTATCTCTACTGTATTCCACTGTACTCTACCTCTACTGTGCTCCACTGTACACTATCTCTACTGTATTCCACTGTACTCTACCTCTACTGTGCTCCACTCTACTCTACCTCTACTGTGCTCCACTGTACTCTCCCTCTACTGTGCTCCACTGTACTCTATCTCTACTGTACTCCACTGTACTCTACCTCTACAGTGCTCCACTGTGCTCTACCTCTACTGTACTCCAGTGTACTCTACTTCTACTCTGCTCTACTGTACTCTATCTCTACTGTACTCCACTGTACTCTACCTCTACTGTACTCCACTGTACTCTACCTCTACTGTACTCTACTCTACTCCACCTCTAATGTGCTCCACTCTACTCTACCTCTACTGTACTCCACTGTACTCTATCTCTACTGTTCTCCACTGTATTCTACCTCTACTGTGATCCACTGTACTCCACTGTACTCTATCTCTACTGTGATCCACTGTACTCTACCTCTGCTGTGCTCCACTGTACTCTATCTCTACTCTACTCTACTGTACTCCACCTCTACTGTGCTCCACTATACTCCACTGTACTCTTCCTCTACTGTACTCCACTGTACTCTATCTCTACTGTGCTCCACTATACTCTACCTCTACTGTGCTCTACTGTACTCTACTCTACTGTGCTCCACTGTACTCTATTTCTACTGTACCCCACTGTACTCTACCTCTACTGTGCTCTACTCTACTCCACCTCTAATGTGCTCCACTCTACTCTACCTCAACTGTACTCCACTGTACTCTATCTCTACTGTTCTCCACTGTATTCTACCTCTACTGTGATCCACTGTACTCCACTGTACTCTATCTCTACTGTGATCCACTGTACTCTACCTCTGCTGTGCTCCACTGTACTCTATCTCTACTCTACTCTACTGTACTCCACCTCTACTGTGCTCCACTATACTCCACTGTACTCTTCCTCTACTGTACTCCACTGTACTCTATCTCTACTGTGCTCCACTATACTCTACCTCTACTGTGCTCTACTGTACTCTACTCTACTGTGCTCCACTGTACTCTATTTCTACTGTACCCCACTGTACTCTACCTCTACTGTGCTCCACTGTACTCTACCTCTACTGTGCTCCACTGTACACTATCTCTACTGTGCTCCACTGTACTCTACCTCTACTGTGCTCCACTGTACTCTACCTCTACTGTGCTCCACTGTACTCTACCTCTACTGTGCTCCACTGTACTCTATCTCTACTGTACTCCACTGTACTCTACCTCTACAGTGCTCCACTGTGCTCTACCTCTACTGTACTCCACTGTACTCTACCTCTACTCTAATCTACTGTTCTCTACCTCTACTGTACTCCACTGTACTCTACCTCTACTCTGCTCTACTGTACTCTATCTCTACTGTGCTCCACTGTACTCTACCTCTACTGTACTCCACTGTACTCTACCTCTACTATACTCCACTGTACTCTACCTCTACTGTGCTCTACTGTACTCTATCTCTACTATGCTCACCTGTACTCTACGTCTACTGTACTCCACTGTACTCCACCTCTAGAGTGCTCCACTGTACTCTACCTCTACTTTACTCCACTGTACTCTACCTCTACTCTGCTCTATTGTACCCTATCTCTACTGTGCTCCACTGTACTCTACCTCTACTGTACTCCACTGTACTCCACCTCTACAGTGTTCTACTGTACTCTACCTCTACTGTACTCCACTGTACTCTACCTCTACTCTGCTCTACTGTACTCTATCTCTACTGTGCTCCACTGTACTCTACCTCTACTGTACTCCATTGTAGTCTACCTCAACTATACTCCACTGTACTCTACCTCTACTGTGCTCCACTGTACTCTACCTCAACTATACTCCACTTTACTCTATCTCTACTCTAATCCACTGTACTCTATCTCTACTCTACTCCACTCTACTCTATCTCTACTGTACTCCACTGTACTCTACCTCTACTCTACTCTACTGTACTCCACCTCTACTGTGCTCCACTGTACTCCACTGTACTCTAGCTCTACTGTGCTCCACTGTACTCTACCTCTATTGTGCTCTACTGTACTCTATCTCTACTGTGCTCCACTGTACTCTACATCTACTGTACTCCACTGTACTCCACCTCTACAGTGCTCCACTGTACTCTACCTCTACTGTACTCCAATATACTCTACCTCTACTCTGCTCTACTGTACTCTTTCTCTACTCTGCTCTACTTTACTCTACCTCTATTATACTCCACTGTACTCTACCTCTACTGTGCTCCACTGTACTCTACCTCTACTGTGCTCCACTGTACACTACCTCTACTGTAGTCCACTGTACTCTACCTCTACTGTGCTCCACTCTACTCTACCTCTACTGTGCTCAGCTGTACTCTACCTCTACTGTACTCCACTGTACTCTATCTCTTCTGTACTACACTGTACTCTTCCTCTACTGTGCTCCACTGTACTCTACCTCTACTGTGCTCTACTGTACTCTATCTCTACTGTGCTCTACTGTACTCTACCTCTACTATACTCCACTGTACTCTACCTCTACTGTGCTCCACTGTACTCTACCTCTACTGTGCTCCACTGTACACTACCTCTACTGTACTCCACTGTACTCTACCTCTACTGTGCTCCACTCTACTCTACCTCTACTGTGCTCCACTGTACTCTACCTCTACTGTGCTCTACTGTACTCTATCTCTACTGTGCTCCACTGTACTCTACCTCTACTGTACTCTACTCTACTCCACCTCTAATGTGCTCCACTCTACTCTACCTCTACTGTACTCCACTGTACTCTACCTCTACTCTGCTCTAATGTACTCTATCTCTACTGTGCTCCACTGTACTCTACCTCTACTGTACTCTACTGTACTCTACCTCTACAGTGCTCCACTCTGCTCTACCTCTACTGTACTCCGCTGTACTCTACCTCTACTCTGCTCTACTCTACTCTATCTCTAATGTACTCCACTGTACTCTATCTCTACTGTACTCCACTGTAGTCTACCTCAACTATACTCCCCTGTACTCTACCTCTACTGTGCTCCACTGTACTCTACATCTACTGTGCTCCACTGTACTCTACCTCTACTCTACTCCACTGTACTCTACCTCTACTATACTCCACTGTTCTCTACCTCTACTGTACTCTACTGTACTCCACCTCTACTGTGCTCCACTGTACTCCACTGTACTCTAGCTCTAATGTGCTCCACTGTACTCTACCTCTACTGTGCTCTACTGTACTCTATCTCTACTGTGCTCCACTCTACTCTACCTCTACTGTACTCCACTGTACTCCACCTCTACAGTGCTCCACTGTACTCTACCTCTACTGTATTCCACTGTACTCTACCTCTACTCTGCTCTACTGTACTCTATCTCTACTGTGCTCTACTGTACTCTACCTCTATTATACTCCACTGTACTCTACCTCTACTGTGCTCCACTGTACTCTACCACTACTGTGCTCCACTGTACACTACCTCTACTGTAGTCCACTGTACTCTACCTCTACTGTGCTCCACTCTACTCTACCTCTACTGTGCTCAGCTGTACTCTACCTCTACTGTGCTCCACTGTACTCTACCTCTACTATACTCCACTGCACTTATCTCTACTGTGTTCGACTGTACTCTATCTCTACTGTACTCCACTGTACTCTATCTCTACTGTACTACACTGTACTCTTCCTCTACTGTGCTCCACTGTACTCTACCTCTACTGTGCTCTACTGTACTCTATCTCTACTCTGCTGCACTGTACTCTACCTCTACTGTACTCCACTGTACTCCACCTCTACTGCACTCCACTGTAGTCTACCTCAACTATACTCCACTGTACTCTACCTCTACTGTGCTCCACTGTAATCTACCTCTACTGTACTCCACTGTACTCTACCTCTACTATACTCCACTGTACTCTACCTCTACTGTGCTCTACTGTACTCTATCTCTACTATGCTCACCTGTACTCTACGTCTACTGTACTCCACTGTACTCCACCTCTAGAGTGCTCCACTGTACTCTACCTCTACTTTACTCCACTGTACTCTACCTCTACTCTGCTCTATTGTACCCTATCTCTACTGTGCTCCACTGTACTCTACCTCTACTGTACTCCACTGTAGTTTACCTCAACTATACTCCACTGTACTCTACCTCTACTGTGCTCCACTGTACTCTACCTCAACTATACTCCACTGTACTCTACCTCTACTGTGCTCCACTCTACTCTACCTCTACTGTGCTCCACTGTACTCTACCTCTACTCTGCTCTACTGTACTCTATCTCTACTGTGCTCTACTGTACTCTACCTCTACTATACTCCACTGTACTCTACCTCTACTGTACTCCACTCTACTCTACCTCTACTGTGCTCCACTCTACTCTACCTCTACTGTGCTCCACTCTACTCTACCTCTACTGTGCTCCACTGTACTCTACCTCTACTGTACTCTACTCTACTCCACCTCTAATGTGCTCCACTCTACTCTACCTCTACTGTACTCCACTGTACTCTACCTCTACTCTGCTCTAATGTACTCTATCTCTACTGTGCTCCACTGTACTCTACCTCTACTGTGTTCTACTGTACTCTACCTCTACAGTGCTCCACTCTGCTCTACCTCTACTGTACTCCGCTGTACTCTACCTCTACTCTGCTCTACTCTACTTTATCTCTAATGTACTCCACTGTACTCTATCTCTACTGTACTCCACTGTAGTCTACCTCAACTATACTCCCCTGTACTCTACCTCTACTCTGCTCTACTGTACTCTACATCTAGTGCTCCACTGTACTCTACCTCTACTCTACTCCACTGTACTCTACCTCTACTATACTCCACTGTTCTCTACCTCTACTGTACTCTACTGTACTCCACCTCTACTGTGCTCCACTGTACTCCACTGTACTCTAGCTCTAATGTGCTCCACTGTACTCTACCTCTACTGTGCTCTACTGTACTCTATCTCTACTGTGCTCCACTCTACTCTACCTCTACTGTACTCCACTGTACTCCACCTCTACAGTGCTCCACTGTACTCTACCTCTATTGTATTCCACTGTACTCTACCTCTACTCTGCTCTACTGTACTCTATCTCTACTGTTCTCTACCTCTATTATACTCCACTGTACTCTACCTCTACTGTGCTCCACTGTACTCTACCACTACTGTGCTCCACTGTACACTACCTCTACTCTAGTCCACTGTACTCTACCTCTACTGTGCTCCACTCTACTCTACCTCTACTGTGCTCAGCTGTACTCTACCTCTACTGTGCTCCACTGTACTCTACCTCTACTATACTCCACTGCACTTATCTCTACTGTGTTCGACTGTACTCTATCTCTACTGTACTCCACTGTACTCTATCTCTACTGTACTACACTGTACTCTTCCTCTACTGTGCTCCACTGTACTCTACCTCTATTGTGCTCTACTGTACTCTATCTCTACTATGCTCCACTGTACTCCACCTCTACAGTGCTCCACTGTACTCTACCTCTACTGTACTCCACTGTACTCTACCTCTACTCTGCTCTACTATACTCTATCTCTACTGTGCTCCACTGTACTCCACCTCTACTGTACTCCACTGTAGTCTACCTAAACTATACTCCACTGTACTCTACCTCCACTCTGCTCCACTGTACTCTACCTCAACTATACTCCACTGTACTCTATCTCTACTCTAATCCACTGTACTCTATCTCTACTCTACTCCACTCTACTCTATCTCTAGTGTACTCCACTGTACTTCTCCTCTACTCTACTCTACTGTACTCCACCTCTACTGTGCTCCACTGTACTCCACTGTACTCCAGCTCTACTGTGCTCCACTGTACTCTACCTCTACTGTACTCCACTGTACTCTACATCTACTGTGCTCCACTGTACTCTACCTCTACTGTACTCCACTGTACTCTACCTCTACTGTACTCCACTGTACTCTACCTCTACTGTACTCCACTGTATTCTACCTCTACTGTGCTCTACTGTACTCTACCTCTACTGTGCTCTACTGTACTCTACTCTATTGTGCTCCACTGTACTCTATTTCTACTGTACCCCACTGTGCTCTACCTCTACTGTGCTCAACTGTACTCTACCTCTACTGTGCTCCACTGTACACTACCTCTACTGTACTCCACTGTACTCTACCTCTACTGTGCTCCACTGTACTCTACCTCTACTGTGCTCCACTCTACTCTACCTCTACTGTGCTCCACTGTACTCTATCTCTAATGTACTCCACTGTACTCTACCTCTACAGTGCTCCACTGTGCTCAACCTCTACTGTACTCCACTGTACTCTACCTCTACTCTGCTCTACTGTACTCTATCTTTACTGTGCTCCACTGTACTCTACCTCTACTGTACTCCACTGTAGTCTACCTCAACTATACTCCACTGTACTCTACCTCTACTGTGCTCCACTGTACTCTACCTCTACTGTACTCCACTGTACTCTATCTCTACTGTACTCCACTGTAATCTATCTCTACTGTGCTCCACTGTACTATACCTCTACTGTGCTCCACTGTACTCCACTGTACTCTATCTCTACTGTGATCCACTGTACTCTACCTCTACTGTACTCCACTGTACTCCACCTTTACAGTGCTCCACTGTACTCTACCTCGACAATACTCCACTATACTCTACCTCTACTCTGCTCTACTGTACTCTATCTCTACTGTGATCCACTGTACTCTACCTCTACTGTACTCCACTGTAGTCTGCCTCAACTATACTCCACTGTACTCTACCTCTACTGTACTCCACTGTACTCTACCTCTACTCTACCTCTACTGTACTCCACCTCTACTGTTCTCCACTGTACTCCACTGTACTCTACCTCTACTGTGCTCCACTGTACTCTACCTCTACTATACTCCACTGTACTCTATCTCTACTGTGCTCCACTCTAATCTACCTCAACTGTACTCCACTGTACTCTATCTCTACTGTTCTCCACTGTATTCTACCTCTACTGTGATCCACTGTACTCCACTGTACTCTATCTCTACTGTGATCCACTGTACTCTACCTCTGCTGTGCTCCACTGTACTCTATCTCTACTCTACTCTACTGTACTCCACCTCTACTGTGCTCCACTATACTCCACTGTACTCTTCCTCTACTGTACTCCACTGTACTCTATCTCTACTGTGCTCCACTATACTCTACCTCTACTGTGCTCTACTGTACTCTACTCTACTGTGCTCCACTGTATTCTATTTCTACTGTACCCCACTGTACTCTACCTCTACTGTGCTCCACTGTACTCTACCTCTACTGTGCTCCACTGTACACTACCTCTACTGTGCTCCACTGTACTCTACCTCTACTGTGCTCCACTGTACTCTACCTCTACTGTGCTCCACTGTACTCTACCTCTACTGTGCTCCACTGTACTCTATCTCTACTGTACTCCACTGTACTCTACCTCTACAGTGCTCCACTGTGCTCTACCTCTACTGTACTCCACTGTACTCTACCTCTACTGTGCTCCACTGTACTCTACCTCTACTGTGCTCTACTGTACTCTATCTCTACTGTACTCCACTGTACTCTACCTCTACTCTGCTCTACTGTACTCTATCTCTACTGTGCTCTACTGTACTCTACCTCTACTATACTCCACTCTACTCTACCTCTACTGTGCTCCACTGTACTCTACCTCTACTGTGCTCCACTCTACACTACCTCTACTGTACTCAACTGTACTCTACCTCTACTGTGCTCCACTCTACTCTACCTCTATTGTGCTCCACTGTACTCTACCTCTACTGTGCTCTACTGTACTCTATCTCTACTGTGCTCCACTGTACTCTACCTCTACTGTACTCTACTCTACTCCACCTCTAATGTGCTCCACTCTACTCTACCTCTACTGTACTCCACTGTACTCTTCCTCTACTCTGCTCTAATGTACTCTATCTCTACTGTGCCCCACTGTACTCTACCTCTACTGTACTCTACTGTACTCTACCTCTACAGTGCTCCACTCTGCTCTACCTCTACAGTACTCCGCTGTACTCTACCTCTACTCTGCTCTACTCTACTCTATCTCTAATGTACTCCACTGTACACTACCTCTACTGTACTCCACTGTACTCTACCTCTACTGTGCTCTACTGTACTCTACATCTACTGTGCTCCACTGTACTCTACCTCTACTCTACTCCACTGTACTCTACCTCTACTATACTCCACTGTTCTCTACCTCTACTGTACTCTACTGTACTCCACCTCTACTGTGCTCCACTGTACTCCACTGTACTATAGCTCTAATGTGCTCCACTGTACTCTACCTCTACTGTGCTCTACTGTACTCTATCTCTACTGTGCTCCACTCTACTCTACCTCTACTGTACTCCACTGTACTCCACCTCTACAGTGCTCCATTGTACTCTACCTCTACTGTATTCCACTGTACTCTACCTCTACTCTGCTCTACTGTACTCTATCTCTACTGTTCTCTACCTCTATTATACTCCACTGTACTCTACCTCTACTGTGCTCCACTGTACTCTACCACTAGTGTGCTCCACTGTACACTACCTCTACTCTAGTCCACTGTACTCTACCTCTACTGTGCTCCACTCTACTCTACCTCTACTGTGCTCAGCTGTACTCTACCTCTACTGTGCTCCACTGTACTCTACCTCTACTATACTCCACTGCACTTATCTCTACTGTGTTCGACTGTACTCTATCTCTACTGTACTCCACTGTACTCTATCTCTACTGTACTACACTGTACTCTTCCTCTACTGTGCTCCACTGTACTCTACCTCTACTGTGCTCTACTGTACTCTATCTCTACTCTGCTCCACTGTACTCCACCTCTACAGTGCTCCACTGTACTCTACCTCTACTGTACTCCACTGTACTCTACCTCTACTCTGCTCTACTGTACTCTACCTCTACTCTGCTCTACTGTACTCTATCTCTACTGTACTCCACTGTAGTCTACCTAAACTATACTCCACTGTACTCTACCTCCACTGTGCTCCACTGTACTCTACCTCAACTATACTCCACTGTACTCTATCTCTACTCTAATCCACTGTACTCTATCTCTACTCTACTCCACTCTACTCTATCTCTACTGTACTCCACTGTACTTCTCCTCTACTCTACTGTACTCCACCTCTACTGTGCTCCACTGTACTCCACTGTACTCCAGCTCTACTGTGCTCCACTGTACTCTACCTCTACTGTACTCCACGGTACTCTACATCTACTGTGCTCCACTGTACTCTACCTCTACTGTACTCCACTGTACTCTACCTCTACTGTACTCCACTGTACTCTACCTCTACTGTACTCCACTGTATTCTACCTCTACTGTGCTCTACTGTACTATACCTCTACTGTGCTCTACTGTACTCTACTCTATTGTGCTCCACTGTACTCTATTTCTACTGTACCCCACTGTGCTCTACCTCTACTGTGCTCAACTGTACTCTACCTCTACTGTGCTCCACTGTACACTACCTCTACTGTACTCCACTGTACTCTACCTCTACTGTGCTCCACTGTACTCTACCTCTACTCTGCTCCACTGTACTCTACCTCTACTGTGCTCCACTGTACTCTATCTCTAATGTACTCCACTGTACTCTACCTCTACAGTTCTCCACTGTGCTCAACCTCTACTGTACTCCACTGTACTCTACCTCTACTCTGCTCTACTGTACTCTATCTTTACTGTGCTCCACTGTACTCTACCTCTACTGTACTCCACTGTAGTCTACCTCAACTATACTCCACTGTACTCTACCTCTACTGTGCTCCACTGTACTCTACCTCTACTGTACTCCACTGTACTCTATCTCTACTGTACTCCACTGTAATCTATCTCTACTGTGCTCCACTGTACTATACCTCTACTGTGCTCCACTGTACTCCACTGTACTCTATCTCTACTGTGATCCAATGTACTCTACCTCTACTGTGCTCTACTGTACTCTATCTCTACTGTGCTCCACTGTACTCTACCTCTACTGTACTCCACTGTACTCCACCTCTACAGTGCTCCACTGTACTCTACCTCGACAATACTCCACTGTACTCTACCTCTACTCTGCTCTACTGTACTCTATCTCTACTGTGATCCACTGTACTCTACCTCTACTGTACTCCACTGTAGTCTGCCTCAACTATACTCCACTGTACTCTACCTCTACTGTACTCCACTGTACTCTACCTCTACTCTACCTCTACTGTACTCCACCTCTACTGTTCTCCACTGTACTCCACTGTACTCTACCTCTACTGTGCTCCACTGTACTCTACCTCTACTATACTCCACTGTACTCTATCTCTACTGTGCTCCACTCTACTCTACCTCAACTGTACTCCACTGTACTCTATCTCTACTGTTCTCCACTGTATTCTACCTCTACTGTGATCCACTGTACTCCACTGTACTCTATCTCTACTGTGATCCACTGTACTCTAACTCTGCTGTGCTCCACTGTACTCTACCTCTACTGTGCTCTACTGTACTCTACTCTACTGTGCTCCACTGTACTCTTCCTCTACTGTACTCCACTGTACTCTATCTCTACTGTGCTCCACTATACTCTACCTCTACTGTGCTCTACTGTACTCTACTCTACTGTGCTCCACTGTACTCTATTTCTACTGTACCCCACTGTACTCTACCTCTACTGTGCTCCACTGTACTCTACCTCTACTGTGCTCCACTGTACACTATCTCTACTGTGCTCCACTGTACTCTACCTCTACTGTGCTCCACTGTACTCTACCTCTACTGTGCTCCACTGTACTCTACCTCTACTGTGCTCCACTGTACTCTATCTCTACTGTACTCCACTGTACTCTACCTCTACAGTGCTCCACTGTGCTCTACCTCTACTGTACTCCACTGTACTCTACCTCTACTCTAATCTACTGTTCTCTACCTCTACTGTACTCCACTGTACTCTACCTCTACTCTGCTCTACTGTACTCTATCTCTACTGTGCTCCACTGTACTCTACCTCTACTGCACTCCACTGTAGTCTACCTCAACTATACTCCACTGTACTCTACCTCTACTGTGCTCCACTGTAATCTACCTCTACTGTACTCCACTGTACTCTACCTCTACTATACTCCACTGTACTCTACCTCTACTGTGCTCTACTGTACTCTATCTCTACTATGCTCACCTGTACTCTACGTCTACTGTACTCCACTGTACTCTACCTCTAGAGTGCTCCACTGTACTCTACCTCTACTTTACTCCACTGTACTCTACCTCTACTCTGCTCTATTGTACCCTATCTCTACTGTGCTCCACTGTACTCTACCTCTACTGTACTCGACTGTACTCCACCTCTACAGTGTTCTACTGTACTCTACCTCTACTGTACTCCACTGTACTCTACCTCTACTCTGCTCTACTGTACTCTATCTCTACTGTGCTCCACTGTACTCTACCTCTACTGTACTCCACTGTAGTCTACCTCAACTATACTCCACTGTACTCTACCTCTACTGTGCTCCACTGTACTCTACCTCAACTATACTCCACTTTACTCTATCTCTACTCTAATCCACTGTACTCTATCTCTACTCTACTCCACTCTACTCTATCTCTACTGTACTCCACTGTACTCTACCTCTACTCTACTCTACTGTACTCCACCTCTACTGTGCTCCACTGTACTCCACTGTACTCTAGCTCTACTGTGCTCCACTGTACTCTACCTCTATTGTGCTCTACTGTACTCTATCTCTACTGTGCTCCACTGTACTCTACATCTACTGTACTCCACTGTACTCCACCTCTACAGTGCTCCACTGTACTCTACCTCTACTGTACTCCAATATACTCTACCTCTACTCTGCTCTACTGTACTCTTTCTCTACTCTGCTCTACTTTACTCTACCTCTATTATACTCCACTGTACTCTACCTCTACTGTGCTCCACTGTACTCTACCTCTACTGTGCTCCACTGTACACTACCTCTAGTGTAGTCCACTGTACTCTACCTCTACTGTGCTCCACTCTACTCTACCTCTACTGTGCTCAGCTGTACTCTACCTCTACTGTACTCCACTGTACTCTATCTCTTCTGTACTACACTGTACTCTTCATCTACTGTGCTCCACTGTACTCTACCTCTACTGTGCTCTACTGTACTCTATCTCTACTGTGCTCTACTGTACTCTACCTCTACTATACTCCACTGTACTCTACCTCTACTGTGCTCCACTGTACTCTACCTCTACTGTGCTCCACTGTACACTACCTCTACTGTACTCCACTGTACTCTACCTCTACTGTGCTCCACTCTACTCTACCTCTACTGTGCTCCACTGTACTCTACCTCTACTGTGCTCTACTGTACTCTATCTCTACTGTGCTCCACTGTACTCTACCTCTACTGTACTCTACTCTACTCCACCTCTAATGTGCTCCACTCTACTCTACCTCTACTGTACTCCACTGTACTCTACCTCTACTCTGCTCTAATGTACTCTATCTCTACTGTGCTCCACTGTACTCTACCTCTACTGTACTCTACTGTACTCTACCTCTACAGTGCTCCACTCTGCTCTACCTCTACTGTACTCCGCTGTACTCTACCTCTACTCTGCTCTACTCTACTCTATCTCTAATGTACTCCACTGTACTCTATCTCTACTGTACTCCACTGTAGTCTACCTCAACTATACTCCCCTGTACTCTACCTCTACTGTGCTCCACTGTACTCTACATCTACTGTGCTCCACTGTACTCTACCTCTACTCTACTCCACTGTACTCTACCTCTACTATACTCCACTGTTCTCTACCTCTACTGTACTCTACTGTACTCCACCTCTACTGTGCTCCACTGTACTCCACTGTACTCTAGCTCTAATGTGCTCCACTGTACTCTACCTCTACTGTGCTCTACTGTACTCTATCTCTACTGTGCTCCACTCTACTCTACCTCTACTGTACTCCACTGTACTCTACCTCTACAGTGCTCCACTGTACTCTACCTCTACTGTATTCCACTGTACTCTACCTCTACTCTGCTCTACTGTACTCTATCTCTACTGTGCTCTACTGTACTCTACCTCTATTATACTCCACTGTACTCTACCTCTACTGTGCTCCACTGTACTCTACCACTACTGTGCTCCACTGTACACTACCTCTACTGTAGTCCACTGTACTCTACCTCTACTGTGCTCCACTCTACTCTACCTCTACTGTGCTCAGCTGTACTCTACCTCTACTGTGCTCCACTGTACTCTACCTCTACTATACTCCACTGCACTTATCTCTACTGTGTTCGACTGTACTCTATCTCTACTGTACTCCACTGTACTCTATCTCTACTGTACTACACTGTACTCTTCCTCTACTGTGCTCCACTGTACTCTACCTCTACTGTGCTCTACTGTACTCTATCTCTACTCTGCTCCACTGTACTCTACCTCTACTGTACTCCACTGTACTCCACCTCTACTGCACTCCACTGTAGTCTACCTCAACTATACTCCACTGTACTCTACCTCTACTGTGCTCCACTGTAATCTACCTCTACTGTACTCCACTGTACTCTACCTCTACTATACTCCACTGTACTCTACCTCTACTGTGCTCTACTGTACTCTATCTCTACTATGCTCACCTGTACTCTACGTCTACTGTACTCCACTGTACTCCACCTCTAGAGTGCTCCACTGTACTCTACCTCTACTTTACTCCACTGTACTCTACCTCTACTCTGCTCTATTGTACCCTATCTCTACTGTGCTCCACTGTACTCTACATCTACTGTACTCCACTGTACTCCACCTCTACAGTGTTTTACTGTACTCTACCTCTACTGTACTCCACTGTACTCTACCTCTACTCTGCTCTACTGTACTCTATCTCTACTGTGCTCCACTGTACTCTACCTCTACTGTACTCCACTGTAGTCTACCTCAACTATACTCCACTGTACTCTACCTCTACTGTGCTCCACTGTACTCTACCTCAACTATACTCCACTGTACTCTACCTCTACTGTGCTCCACTCTACTCTACCTCTACTGTGCTCCACTGTACTCTACCTCTACTCTGCTCTACTGTACTCTATCTCTACTGTGCTCTACTGTACTCTACCTCTACTATACTCCACTGTACTCTACCTCTACTGTACTCCACTGTACTCTACCTCTACTGTGCTCCACTCTACTCTACCTCTACTGTGCTCCACTCTACTCTACCTCTACTGTGCTCCACTGTACTCTACCTCTACTGTACTCTACTCTACTCCACCTCTAATGTGCTCCACTCTACTCTACCTCTACTGTACTCCACTGTACTCTACCTCTACTCTGCTCTAATGTACTCTATCTCTACTGTGCTCCACTGTACTCTACCTCTACTGTACTCTACTGTACTCTACCTCTACAGTGCTCCACTCTGCTCTACCTCTACTGTACTCCGCTGTACTCTACCTCTACTCTGCTCTACTCTACTTTATCTCTAATGTACTCCACTGTACTCTATCTCTACTGTACTCCACTGTAGTCTACCTCAACTATACTCCCCTGTACTCTACCTCTACTGTGCTCTACTGTACTCTACATCTACTGTGCTCCACTGTACTCTACCTCTACTCTACTCCACTGTACTCTACCTCTACTATACTCCACTGTTCTCTACCTCTACTGTACTCTACTGTACTCCACCTCTACTGTGCTCCACTGTACTCCACTGTACTCTAGCTCTAATGTGCTCCACTGTACTCTACCTCTACTGTGCTCTACTGTACTCTATCTCTACTGTGCTCCACTCTACTCTACCTCTACTGTACTCCACTGTACTCCACCTCTACAGTGCTCCACTGTACTCTACCTCTATTGTATTCCACTGTACTCTACCTCTACTCTGCTCTACTGTACTCTATCTCTACTGTTCTCTACCTCTATTATACTCCACTGTACTCTACCTCTACTGTGCTCCACTGTACTCTACCACTACTGTGCTCCACTGTACACTACCTCTACTCTAGTCCACTGTACTCTACCTCTACTGTGCTCCACTCTACTCTACCTCTACTGTGCTCAGCTGTACTCTACCTCTACTGTGCTCCACTGTACTCTACCTCTACTATACTCCACTGCACTTATCTCTACTGTGTTCGACTGTACTCTATCTCTACTGTACTCCACTGTACTCTATCTCTACTGTACTACACTGTACTCTTCCTCTACTGTGCTCCACTGTACTCTACCTCTATTGTGCTCTACTGTACTCTATCTCTACTATGCTCCACTGTACTCCACCTCTACAGTGCTCCACTGTACTCTACCTCTACTGTACTCCACTGTACTCTACCTCTACTCTGCTCTACTGTACTCTATCTCTACTGTGCTCCACTGTACTCCACCTCTACTGTACTCCACTGTAGTCTACCTAAACTATACTCCACTGTACTCTACCTCCACTGTGCTCCACTGTACTCTACCTCAACTATACTCCACTGTACTCTATCTCTACTCTAATCCACTGTACTCTATCTCTACTCTACTCCACTCTACTCTATCTCTACTGTACTCCACTGTACTTCTCCTCTACTCTACTCTACTGTACTCCACCTCTACTGTGCTCCACTGTACTCCACTGTACTCCAGCTCTACTGTGCTCCACTGTACTCTACCTCTACTGTACTCCACTGTACTCTACATCTACTGTGCTCCACTGTACTCTACCTCTACTGTACTCCACTGTACTCTACCTCTACTGTACTCCACTGTACTCTACCTCTACTGTACTCCACTGTATTCTACCTCTACTGTGCTCTACTGTACTCTACCTCTACTGTGCTCTACTGTACTCTACTCTATTGTGCTCCACTGTACTCTATTTCTACTGTACCCCACTGTGCTCTACCTCTACTGTGCTCAACTGTACTCTACCTCTACTGTGCTCCACTGTACACTACCTCTACTGTACTCCACTGTACTCTACCTCTACTGTGCTCCACTGTACTCTACCTCTACTGTGCTCCACTGTACTCTACCTCTACTGTGCTCCACTGTACTCTATCTCTAATGTACTCCACTGTACTCTACCTCTACAGTGCTCCACTGTGCTCAACCTCTACTGTACTCCACTGTACTCTACCTCTACTCTGCTCTACTGTACTCTATCTTTACTGTGCTCCACTGTACTCTACCTCTACTGTACTCCACTGTAGTCTACCTCAACTATACTCCACTGTAGTCTACCTCAACTATACTCCACTGTACTCTACCTCTACTGTGCTCCACTGTACTCTACCTCAACTATACTCCACTTTACTCTATCTCTACTCTAATCCACTGTACTCTATCTCTACTCTACTCCACTCTACTCTATCTCTACTGTACTCCACTGTACTCTACCTCTACTCTACTCTACTGTACTCCACCTCTACTGTGCTCCACTGTACTCCACTGTACTCTAGCTCTACTGTGCTCCACTGTACTCTACCTCTATTGTGCTCTACTGTACTCTATCTCTACTGTGCTCCACTGTACTCTACATCTACTGTACTCCACTGTACTCCACCTCTACAGTGCTCCACTGTACTCTACCTCTACTGTACTCCAATATACTCTACCTCTACTCTGCTCTACTGTACTCTTTCTCTACTCTGCTCTACTTTACTCTACCTCTATTATACTCCACTGTACTCTACCTCTACTGTGCTCCACTGTACTCTACCTCTACTGTGCTCCACTGTACACTACCTCTAGTGTAGTCCACTGTACTCTACCTCTACTGTGCTCCACTCTACTCTACCTCTACTGTGCTCAGCTGTACTCTACCTCTACTGTACTCCACTGTACTCTATCTCTTCTGTACTACACTGTACTCTTCATCTACTGTGCTCCACTGTACTCTACCTCTACTGTGCTCTACTGTACTCTATCTCTACTGTGCTCTACTGTACTCTACCTCTACTATACTCCACTGTACTCTACCTCTACTGTGCTCCACTGTACTCTACCTCTACTGTGCTCCACTGTACACTACCTCTACTGTACTCCACTGTACTCTACCTCTACTGTGCTCCACTCTACTCTACCTCTACTGTGCTCCACTGTACTCTACCTCTACTGTGCTCTACTGTACTCTATCTCTACTGTGCTCCACTGTACTCTACCTCTACTGTACTCTACTCTACTCCACCTCTAATGTGCTCCACTCTACTCTACCTCTACTGTACTCCACTGTACTCTACCTCTACTCTGCTCTAATGTACTCTATCTCTACTGTGCTCCACTGTACTCTACCTCTACTGTACTCTACTGTACTCTACCTCTACAGTGCTCCACTCTGCTCTACCTCTACTGTACTCCGCTGTACTCTACCTCTACTCTGCTCTACTCTACTCTATCTCTAATGTACTCCACTGTACTCTATCTCTACTGTACTCCACTGTAGTCTACCTCAACTATACTCCCCTGTACTCTACCTCTACTGTGCTCCACTGTACTCTACATCTACTGTGCTCCACTGTACTCTACCTCTACTCTACTCCACTGTACTCTACCTCTACTATACTCCACTGTTCTCTACCTCTACTGTACTCTACTGTACTCCACCTCTACTGTGCTCCACTGTACTCCACTGTACTCTAGCTCTAATGTGCTCCACTGTACTCTACCTCTACTGTGCTCTACTGTACTCTATCTCTACTGTGCTCCACTCTACTCTACCTCTACTGTACTCCACTGTACTCTACCTCTACAGTGCTCCACTGTACTCTACCTCTACTGTATTCCACTGTACTCTACCTCTACTCTGCTCTACTGTACTCTATCTCTACTGTGCTCTACTGTACTCTACCTCTATTATACTCCACTGTACTCTACCTCTACTGTGCTCCACTGTACTCTACCACTACTGTGCTCCACTGTACACTACCTCTACTGTAGTCCACTGTACTCTACCTCTACTGTGCTCCACTCTACTCTACCTCTACTGTGCTCAGCTGTACTCTACCTCTACTGTGCTCCACTGTACTCTACCTCTACTATACTCCACTGCACTTATCTCTACTGTGTTCGACTGTACTCTATCTCTACTGTACTCCACTGTACTCTATCTCTACTGTACTACACTGTACTCTTCCTCTACTGTGCTCCACTGTACTCTACCTCTACTGTGCTCTACTGTACTCTATCTCTACTCTGCTCCACTGTACTCTACCTCTACTGTACTCCACTGTACTCCACCTCTACTGCACTCCACTGTAGTCTACCTCAACTATACTCCACTGTACTCTACCTCTACTGTGCTCCACTGTAATCTACCTCTACTGTACTCCACTGTACTCTACCTCTACTATACTCCACTGTACTCTACCTCTACTGTGCTCTACTGTACTCTATCTCTACTATGCTCACCTGTACTCTACGTCTACTGTACTCCACTGTACTCCACCTCTAGAGTGCTCCACTGTACTCTACCTCTACTTTACTCCACTGTACTCTACCTCTACTCTGCTCTATTGTACCCTATCTCTACTGTGCTCCACTGTACTCTACATCTACTGTACTCCACTGTACTCCACCTCTACAGTGTTTTACTGTACTCTACCTCTACTGTACTCCACTGTACTCTACCTCTACTCTGCTCTACTGTACTCTATCTCTACTGTGCTCCACTGTACTCTACCTCTACTGTACTCCACTGTAGTCTACCTCAACTATACTCCACTGTACTCTACCTCTACTGTGCTCCACTGTACTCTACCTCAACTATACTCCACTGTACTCTACCTCTACTGTGCTCCACTCTACTCTACCTCTACTGTGCTCCACTGTACTCTACCTCTACTCTGCTCTACTGTACTCTATCTCTACTGTGCTCTACTGTACTCTACCTCTACTATACTCCACTGTACTCTACCTCTACTGTACTCCACTGTACTCTACCTCTACTGTGCTCCACTCTACTCTACCTCTACTGTGCTCCACTCTACTCTACCTCTACTGTGCTCCACTGTACTCTACCTCTACTGTACTCTACTCTACTCCACCTCTAATGTGCTCCACTCTACTCTACCTCTACTGTACTCCACTGTACTCTACCTCTACTCTGCTCTAATGTACTCTATCTCTACTGTGCTCCACTGTACTCTACCTCTACTGTACTCTACTGTACTCTACCTCTACAGTGCTCCACTCTGCTCTACCTCTACTGTACTCCGCTGTACTCTACCTCTACTCTGCTCTACTCTACTTTATCTCTAATGTACTCCACTGTACTCTATCTCTACTGTACTCCACTGTAGTCTACCTCAACTATACTCCCCTGTACTCTACCTCTACTGTGCTCTACTGTACTCTACATCTACTGTGCTCCACTGTACTCTACCTCTACTCTACTCCACTGTACTCTACCTCTACTATACTCCACTGTTCTCTACCTCTACTGTACTCTACTGTACTCCACCTCTACTGTGCTCCACTGTACTCCACTGTACTCTAGCTCTAATGTGCTCCACTGTACTCTACCTCTACTGTGCTCTACTGTACTCTATCTCTACTGTGCTCCACTCTACTCTACCTCTACTGTACTCCACTGTACTCCACCTCTACAGTGCTCCACTGTACTCTACCTCTATTGTATTCCACTGTACTCTACCTCTACTCTGCTCTACTGTACTCTATCTCTACTGTTCTCTACCTCTATTATACTCCACTGTACTCTACCTCTACTGTGCTCCACTGTACTCTACCACTACTGTGCTCCACTGTACACTACCTCTACTCTAGTCCACTGTACTCTATCTCTACTGTGCTCCACTCTACTCTACCTCTACTGTGCTCAGCTGTACTCTACCTCTACTGTGCTCCACTGTACTCTACCTCTACTATACTCCACTGCACTTATCTCTACTGTGTTCGACTGTACTCTATCTCTACTGTACTCCACTGTACTCTATCTCTACTGTACTACACTGTACTCTTCCTCTACTGTGCTCCACTGTACTCTACCTCTATTGTGCTCTACTGTACTCTATCTCTACTATGCTCCACTGTACTCCACCTCTACAGTGCTCCACTGTACTCTACCTCTACTGTACTCCACTGTACTCTACCTCTACTCTGCTCTACTGTACTCTATCTCTACTGTGCTCCACTGTACTCCACCTCTACTGTACTCCACTGTAGTCTACCTAAACTATACTCCACTGTACTCTACCTCCACTGTGCTCCACTGTACTCTACCTCAACTATACTCCACTGTACTCTATCTCTACTCTAATCCACTGTACTCTATCTCTACTCTACTCCACTCTACTCTATCTCTACTGTACTCCACTGTACTTCTCCTCTACTCTACTCTACTGTACTCCACCTCTACTGTGCTCCACTGTACTCCACTGTACTCCAGCTCTACTGTGCTCCACTGTACTCTACCTCTACTGTACTCCACTGTACTCTACATCTACTGTGCTCCACTGTACTCTACCTCTACTGTACTCCACTGTACTCTACCTCTACTGTACTCCACTGTACTCTACCTCTACTGTACTCCACTGTATTCTACCTCTACTGTGCTCTACTGTACTCTACCTCTACTGTGCTCTACTGTACTCTACTCTATTGTGCTCCACTGTACTCTATTTCTACTGTACCCCACTGTGCTCTACCTCTACTGTGCTCAACTGTACTCTACCTCTACTGTGCTCCACTGTACACTACCTCTACTGTACTCCACTGTACTCTACCTCTACTGTGCTCCACTGTACTCTACCTCTACTGTGCTCCACTGTACTCTACCTCTACTGTGCTCCACTGTACTCTATCTCTAATGTACTCCACTGTACTCTACCTCTACAGTGCTCCACTGTGCTCAACCTCTACTGTACTCCACTGTACTCTACCTCTACTCTGCTCTACTGTACTCTATCTTTACTGTGCTCCACTGTACTCTACCTCTACTGTACTCCACTGTAGTCTACCTCAACTATACTCCACTGTACTCTACCTCTACTGTGCTCCACTGTACTCTACCTCTACTGTACTCCACTGTACTCTATCTCTACTGTACTCCACTGTAATCTATCTCTACTGTGCTCCACTGTACTATACCTCTACTGTGCTCCACTGTACTCCACTGTACTCTATCTCTACTGTGATCCACTGTACTCTACCTCTACTGTGCTCTACTGTACTCTATCTCTACTGTGCTCCACTGTACTCTACCTCTACTGTACTCCACTGTACTCCACCTTTACAGTGCTCCACTGTACTCTACCTCGACAATACTCCACTATACTCTACCTCTACTCTGCTCTACTGTACTCTATCTCTACTGTGATCCACTGTACTCTACCTCTACTGTACTCCACTGTAGTCTGCCTCAACTATACTCCACTGTACTCTACCTCTACTGTACTCCACTGTACTCTACCTCTACTCTACCTCTACTGTACTCCACCTCTACTGTTCTCCACTGTACTCCACTGTACTCTACCTCTACTGTGCTCCACTGTACTCTACCTCTACTATACTCCACTGTACTCTATCTCTACTGTGCTCCACTCTAATCTACCTCAACTGTACTCCACTGTACTCTATCTCTACTGTTCTCCACTGTATTCTACCTCTACTCTGATCCACTGTACTCCACTGTACTCTATCTCTACTGTGATCCACTGTACTCTACCTCTGCTGTGCTCCACTGTACTCTATCTCTACTCTACTCTACTGTACTCCACCTCTACTGTGCTCCACTATACTCCACTGTACTCTTCCTCTACTGTACTCCACTGTACTCTATCTCTACTGTGCTCCACTATACTCTACCTCTACTGTGCTCTACTGTACTCTACTCTACTGTGCTCCACTGTATTCTATTTCTACTGTACCCCACTGTACTCTACCTCTACTGTGCTCCACTGTACTCTACCTCTACTGTGCTCCACTGTACACTACCTCTACTGTGCTCCACTGTACTCTACCTCTACTGTGCTCCACTGTACTCTACCTCTACTGTGCTCCACTGTACTCTACCTCTACTGTGCTCTACTGTACTCTATCTCTACTGTACTCCACTGTACTCTACCTCTACAGTGCTCCACTGTGCTCTACCTCTACTGTACTCCACTGTACTCTACCTCTACTGTGCTCCACTGTACTCTACCTCTACTGTGCTCTACTGTACTCTATCTCTACTGTACTCCACTGTACTCTACCTCTACTCTGCTCTACTGTACTCTATCTCTACTGTGCTCTACTGTACTCTACCTCTACTATACTCCACTCTACTCTACCTCTACTGTGCTCCACTGTACTCTACCTCTACTGTGCTCCACTGTACACTACCTCTACTGTACTCAACTGTACTCTACCTCTACTGTGCTCCACTCTACTCTACCTCTATTGTGCTCCACTGTACTCTACCTCTACTGTGCTCTACTGTACTCTATCTCTACTGTGCTCCACTGTACTCTACCTCTACTGTACTCTACTCTACTCCACCTCTAATGTGCTCCACTCTACTCTACCTCTACTGTACTCTACTGTACTCTTCCTCTACTCTGCTCTAATGTACTCTATCTCTACTGTGCTCCACTGTACTCTACCTCTACTGTACTCTACTGTACTCTACCTCTACAGTGCTCCACTCTGCTCTACCTCTACAGTACTCCGCTGTACTCTACCTCTACTCTGCTCTACTCTACTCTATCTCTAATGTACTCCACTGTACACTACCTCTACTGTACTCCACTGTACTCTACCTCTACTGTGCTCTACTGTACTCTACATCTACTGTGCTCCACTGTACTCTACCTCTACTCTACTCCACTGTACTCTACCTCTACTATACTCCACTGTTCTCTACCTCTACTGTACTCTACTGTACTCCACCTCTACTGTGCTCCACTGTACTCCACTGTACTCTAGCTCTAATGTGCTCCACTGTACTCTACCTCTACTGTGCTCTACTGTACTCTATCTCTACTGTGCTCCACTCTACTCTACCTCTACTGTACTCCACTGTACTCCACCTCTACAGTGCTCCATTGTACTCTACCTCTACTGTATTCCACTGTACTCTACCTCTACTCTGCTCTACTGTACTCTATCTCTACTGTTCTCTACCTCTATTATACTCCACTGTACTCTACCTCTACTGTGCTCCACTGTACTCTACCACTACTGTGCTCCACTGTACACTACCTCTACTCTAGTCCACTGTACTCTACCTCTACTGTGCTCCACTCTACTCTACCTCTACTGTGCTCAGCTGTACTCTACCTCTACTGTGCTCCACTGTACTCTACCTCTACTATACTCCACTGCACTTATCTCTACTGTGTTCGACTGTACTCTATCTCTACTGTACTCCACTGTACTCTATCTCTACTGTACTACACTGTACTCTTCCTCTACTGTGCTCCACTGTACTCTACCTCTACTGTGCTCTACTGTACTCTATCTCTACTCTGCTCCACTGTACTCCACCTCTACAGTGCTCCACTGTACTCTACCTCTACTGTACTCCACTGTACTCTACCTCTACTCTGCTCTACTGTACTCTACCTCTACTCTGCTCTACTGTACTCTATCTCTACTGTACTCCACTGTAGTCTACCTAAACTATACTCCACTGTACTCTACCTCCACTGTGCTCCACTGTACTCTACCTCAACTATACTCCACTGTACTCTATCTCTACTCTAATCCACTGTACTATATCTCTACTCTACTCCACTCTACTCTATCTCTACTGTACTCCACTGTACTTCTCCTCTACTCTACTGTACTCCACCTCTACTGTGCTCCACTGTACTCCACTGTACTCCAGCTCTACTGTGCTCCACTGTACTCTACCTCTACTGTACTCCACTGTACTCTACATCTACTGTGCTCCACTGTACTCTACCTCTACTGTACTCCACTGTACTCTACCTCTACTGTACTCCACTGTACTCTACCTCTACTGTACTCCACTGTATTCTACCTCTACTGTGCTCTACTGTACTCTACCTCTACTGTGCTCTACTGTACTCTACTCTATTGTGCTCCACTGTACTCTATTTCTACTGTACCCCACTGTGCTCTACCTCTACTGTGCTCAACTGTACTCTACCTCTACTGTGCTCCACTGTACACTACCTCTACTGTACTCCACTGTACTCTACCTCTACTGTGCTCCACTGTACTCTACCTCTACTGTGCTCCACTGTACTCTACCTCTACTGTGCTCCACTGTACTCTATCTCTAATGTACTCCACTGTACTCTACCTCTACAGTTCTCCACTGTGCTCAACCTCTACTGTACTCCACTGTACTCTACCTCTACTCTGCTCTACTGTACTCTATCTTTACTGTGCTCCACTGTACTCTACCTCTACTGTACTCCACTGTAGTCTACCTCAACTATACTCCACTGTACTCTACCTCTACTGTGCTCCACTGTACTCTACCTCTACTGTACTCCACTGTACTCTATCTCTACTGTACTCCACTGTAATCTATCTCTACTGTGCTCCACTGTACTATACCTCTACTGTGCTCCACTGTACTCCACTGTACTCTATCTCTACTGTGATCCAATGTACTCTACCTCTACTGTGCTCTACTGTACTCTATCTCTACTGTGCTCCACTGTACTCTACCTCTACTGTACTCCACTGTACTCCACCTCTACAGTGCTCCACTGTACTCTACCTCGACAATACTCCACTGTACTCTACCTCTACTCTGCTCTACTGTACTCTATCTCTACTGTGATCCACTGTACTCTACCTCTACTGTACTCCACTGTAGTCTGCCTCAACTATACTCCACTGTACTCTACCTCTACTGTACTCCACTGTACTCTACCTCTACTCTACCTCTACTGTACTCCACCTCTACTGTTCTCCACTGTACTCCACTGTACTCTACCTCTACTGTGCTCCACTGTACTC
Organism: Tiaroga cobitis; assembly: GCA_030578255.1. Classification (NCBI taxonomy): domain Eukaryota; kingdom Metazoa; phylum Chordata; class Actinopteri; order Cypriniformes; family Leuciscidae; genus Tiaroga; species Tiaroga cobitis. The sequence goes on along the minus strand of JAROOI010000056.1, from coordinate 1,037,665 downwards.
TACCTCTACTATACTCCACTGTACTCTATCTCTACTGTGCTCCACTCTACTCTACCTCAACTGTACTCCACTGTACTCTATCTCTACTGTTCTCCACTGTATTCTACCTCTACTGTGATCCACTGTACTCCACTGTACTCTATCTCTACTGTGATCCACTGTACTCTAACTCTGCTGTGCTCCACTGTACTCTACCTCTACTGTGCTCTACTGTACTCTACTCTACTGTGCTCCACTGTACTCTTCCTCTACTGTACTCCACTGTACTCTATCTCTACTGTGCTCCACTATACTCTACCTCTACTGTGCTCTACTGTACTCTACTCTACTGTGCTCCACTGTACTCTATTTCTACTGTACCCCACTGTACTCTACCTCTACTGTGCTCCACTGTACTCTACCTCTACTGTGCTCCACTGTACACTACCTCTACTGTGCTCCACTATACTCTACCTCTACTGTGCTCCACTGTACTCTACCTCTACTGTGCTCCACTGTACTCTACCTCTACTGTGCTCCACTGTACTCTATCTCTACTGTACTCCACTGTACTCTACCTCTACAGTGCTCCACTGTGCTCTACCTCTACTGTACTCCACTGTACTCTACCTCTACTCTAATCTACTGTTCTCTACCTCTACTGTACTCCACTGTACTCTACCTCTACTCTGCTCTACTGTACTCTATCTCTACTGTGCTCCACTGTACTCTACCTCTACTGCACTCCACTGTAGTCTACCTCAACTATACTCCACTGTACTCTACCTCTACTGTGCTCCACTGTACTCTACCTCTACTATACTCCACTGTACTCTACCTCTACTGTGCTCTACTGTACTCTATCTCTACTATGCTCACCTGTACTCTACGTCTACTGTACTCCACTGTACTCCACCTCTAGAGTGCTCCACTGTACTCTACCTCTACTATACTCCCCTGTACTCTACCTCTACTGTGCTCCACTGTACTCTACATCTACTGTGCTCCACTGTACTCTACCTCTACTCTACTCCACTGTACTCTATCTCTACTCTACTCCACTCTACTCTATCTCTACTGTACTCCACTGTACTTCTCCTCTACTCTACTCTACTGTACTCCACCTCTACTGTGCTCCACTGTACTCCACTGTACTCCAGCTCTACTGTGCTCCACTGTACTCTACCACTACTGTACTCCACTGTACTCTACATCTACTGTGCTCCACTGTACTCTACCTCTACTGTACTCCACTGTACTCTACCTCTACTGTACTCCACTGTACTCTACCTCTACTGTACTCCATTGTATTCTACCTCTACTGTGCTCTACTGTACTCTACCTCTACTGTGCTCTACTGTACTCTACTCTATTGTGCTCCACTGTACTCTATTTCTACTGTACCCCACGGTGCTCTACCTCTACTGTGCTCAACTGTACTCTACCTCTACTGTGCTCCACTGTACACTACCTCTACTGTACTCCACTGTACTCTACCTCTACTGTGCTCCACTGTACTCTACCTCTACTGTGCTCCACTGTACTCTACCTCTACTGTACTCCACTGTAGTCTACCTCAACTATACTCCACTGTACTCTACCTCTACTGTGCTCCACTGTACTCTACCTCTACTGTACTCCACTGTACTCTATCTCCACTGTACTCCACTGTAATCTATCTCTACTGTGCTCCACTGTACTATACCTCTACTGTGCTCCACTGTACTCCACTGTACTCTATCTCTACTGTGATCCACTGTACTCTACCTCTGTTGTGCTCCACTGTACTCTATCTCTACTCTACTCCACTGTACTCTACCTCTACTGTACTCCACTGTACTCTGCCTCTACTGTACTCCACTCTACGCTACCTCTACTGTGCTCCACTGTACTCTACCTCTACTGTGCTCCACTGTACTCTACCTCTACTGTGCTCCACTGTACACTATCTCTACTGTATTCCACTGTACTCTACCTCTACTGTGCTCCACTCTACTCTACCTCTACTGTGCTCCACTGTACTCTCCCTCTACTGTGCTCCACTGTACTCTATCTCTACTGTACTCCACTGTACTCTACCTCTACAGTGCTCCACTGTGCTCTACCTCTACTGTACTCCAGTGTACTCTACTTCTACTCTGCTCTACTGTACTCTATCTCTACTGTACTCCACTGTACTCTACCTCTACTGTACTCCACTGTACTCTACCTCTACTCTGCTCTACTGTACTCTATCTCTACTGTGATCCACTGTACTCTACCTCTACTGTACTCCACTGTAGTCTGCCTCAACTATACTCCACTGTACTCCACCTCTACAGTGCTCCACTGTACTCTACCTCGACAATACTCCACTGTACTCTACCTCTACTCTGCTCTACTGTACTCTATCTCTACTGTGATCCACTGTACTCTACCTCTACTGTACTCCACTGTAGTCTGCCTCAACTATACTCCACTGTACTCTACCTCTACTGTACTCCACTGTACTCTACCTCTACTCTACCTCTACTGTACTCCACCTCTACTGTTCTCCACTGTACTCCACTGTACTCTACCTCTACTGTGCTCCACTGTACTCTACCTCTACTATACTCCACTGTACTCTATCTCTACTGTGCTCCACTCTACTCTACCTCAACTGTACTCCACTGTACTCTATCTCTACTGTTCTCCACTGTATTCTACCTCTACTGTGATCCACTGTACTCCACTGCACTCTATCTCTACTGTGATCCACTGTACTCTACCTCTGCTGTGCTCCACTGTATTCTATCTCTACTCTACTCTACTGTACTCCACCTCTACTGTGCTCCACTGTACTCTATCTCTACTGTGCTCCACTATACTCTACCTCTACTGTGCTCCACTATACTCTACCTCTACTGTGCTCTACTGTACTCTACTCTACTGTGCTCCACTGTACTCTATTTCTACTGTACCCCACTGTACTCTACCTCTACTGTGCTCCACTGTACTCTACCTCTACTGTGCTCCACTGTACACTACCTCTATTGTGCTCCACTGTACTCTACCTCTACTGTGCTCCACTGTACTCTACCTCTACTGTGCTCCACTGTACTCTACCTCTACTGTGCTCCACTGTACTCTATCTCTACTGTACTCCACTGTACTCTACCTCTACAGTGCTCCACTGTGCTCTACCTCTACTGTACTCCACTGTTCTCTACCTCTACTCTAATCTACTGTTCTCTACCTCTACTGTACTCCACTGTACTCTACCTCTACTCTGCTCTACTGTACTCTATCTCTACTGTGCTCCACTGTACTCTACCTCTACTGCACTCCACTGTAGTCTACCTCAACTATACTCCACTGTACTCTACCTCTACTGTGCTCCACTGTAATCTACCTCTACTGTACTCCACTGTACTCTACCTCTACTATACTCCACTGTACTCTACCTCTACTGTGCTCTACTGTACTCTATCTCTACTATGCTCACCTGTACTCTACGTCTACTGTACTCCACTGTACTCCACCTCTAGAGTGCTCCACTGTACTCTACCTCTACTTTACTCCACTTTACTCTACCTCTACTCTGCTCTATTGTACCCTATCTCTACTGTGCTCCACTGTACTCTACCTCTACTGTGTTCTACTGTACTCTACCTCTACTGTACTCCACTCTACTCTACCTCTACTCTGCTCTACTGTACTCTATCTCTACTGTGCTCCACTGTACTCTACCTCTACTGTACTCCACTGTAGTCTACCTCAACTATACTCCACTGTACTCTACCTCTACTGTGCTCCACTGTACTCTACCTCAACTATACTCCACTGTACTCTATCTCTACTCTAATCCACTGTACTATATCTCTACTCTACTCCACTCTACTCTATCTCTACTGTACTCCACTGTACTCTACCTCTACTCTACTCTACTGTACTCCACCTCTACTGTGCTCCACTGTACTCCACTGTACTCTAGCTCTACTGTGCTCCACTGTACTCTACCTCTACTGTGCTCTACTGTACTCTATCTCTACTGTGCTCCACTGTACTCTACATCTACTGTACTCCACTGTACTCCACCTCTACAGTGCTCCACTGTACTCTACCTCTACTGTACTCCAATATACTCTACCTCTACTCTGCTCTACTGTACTCTATCTCTACTCTGCTCTACTTTACTCTACCTCTATTATACTCCACTGTACTCTACCTCTACTGTGCTCCACTGTACTCTACCTCTACTGTGCTCCACTGTACACTACCTCTACTGTAGTCCACTGTACTCTACCTCTACTGTGCTCCACTCTACTCTACCTCTACTGTGCTCAGCTGTACTCTACCTCTACTGTACTCCAATGTACTCTATCTCTTCTGTACTACACTGTACTCTTCCTCTACTGTGCTCCACTGTACTCTACCTCTACTGTGCTCTACTGTACTCTATCTCTACTGTGCTCTACTGTACTCTACCTCTACTATACTCCACTGTACTCTACCTCTACTGTGCTCCACTGTACTCTACCTCTACTGTGCTCCACTGTACACTACCTCTACTGTACTCCACTGTACTCTACCTCTACTGTGCTCCACTCTACTCTACCTCTACTGTGCTCCACTGTACTCTACCTCTACTGTGCTCTACTGTACTCTATCTCTACTGTGCTCCACTGTACTCTACCTCTACTGTACTCTACTCTACTCCACCTCTAATGTGCTCCACTCTACTCTACCTCTACTGTACTCCACTGTACTCTACCTCTACTCTGCTCTAATGTACTCTATCTCTACTGTGCTCCACTGTACTCTACCTCTACTGTACTCTACTGTACTCTACCTCTACTGTGCTCCACTGTAATCTACCTCTACTGTACTCCACTGTACTCTACCTCTACTATACTCCACTGTACTCTACCTCTACTGTGCTCTACTGTACTCTATCTCTACTATGCTCACCTGTACTCTACGTCTACTGTACTCCACTGTACTCCACCTCTAGAGTGCTCCACTGTACTCTACCTCTACTTTACTCCACTGTACTCTACCTCTACTCTGCTCTATTGTACCCTATCTCTACTGTGCTCCACTGTACTCTACATCTACTGTACTCCACTGTACTCCACTTCTACAGTGTTCTACTGTACTCTACCTCTACTGTACTCCACTGTACTCTACTTCTACTCTGCTCTACTGTACTCTATCTCTACTGTGCTCCACTGTACTCTACCTCTACTGTACTCCACTGTAGTCTACCTCAACTATACTCCACTGTACTCTACCTCTACTGTGCTCCACTGTACTCTACCTCAACTATACTCCACTGTACTCTATCTCTACTCTAATCCACTGTACTCTATCTCTACTCTACTCCACTCTACTCTATCTCTACTGTACTCCACTGTACTCTACCTCTACTCTACTCTACTCTACTCCACCTCTACTGTGCTCCACTGTACTCCACTGTACTCTAGCTCTACTGTCCTCCACTGTACTCTACCTCTACTGTGCTCTACTGTACTCTATCTCTACTTTGCTCCACTGTACTCTACATCTACTGTACTCCACTGTACTCCACCTCTACAGTGCTCCACTGTACTCTACCTCTACTGTACTCCAATATACTCTACCTCTACTCTGCTCTACTGTACTCTATCTCTACTCTGCTCTACTTTACTCTACCTCTATTATACTCCACTGTACTCTACCTCTACTGTGCTCCACTGTACTCTACCTCTACTGTGCTCCACTGTACACTACCTCTACTGTAGTCCACTGTACTCTACCTCTACTGTGCTCCACTCTACTCTACCTCTACTGTGCTCAGCTGTACTCTACCTCTACTGTACTCCAATGTACTCTATCTCTTCTGTACTACACTGTACTCTTCCTCTACTGTGCTCCACTGTACTCTACCTCTCCTGTGCTCTACTGTACTCTATCTCTACTGTGCTCTACTGTACTCTACCTCTACTATACTCCACTGTACTCTACCTCTACTGTGCTCCACTGTACTCTACCTCTACTGCGCTCCACTGTACACTACCTCTACTGTACTCCACTGTACTCTACCTCTACTGTGCTCCACTCTACTCTACCTCTACTGTGCTCCACTGTACTCTACCTCTACTGTGCTCTACTGTACTCTATCTCTACTGTGCTCCACTGTACTCTACCTCTACTGTACTCTACTCTACTCCACCTCTAATGTGCTCCACTCTACTCTACCTCTACTGTACTCCACTGTACTCTACCTCTACTCTGCTCTAATGTACTCTATCTCTACTGTGCTCCACTGTACTCTACCTCTACTGTACTCTACTGTACTCTACCTCTACAGTGCTCCACTCTGCTCTACCTCTACTGTACTCCGCTGTACTCTACCTCTACTCTGCTCTACTCTACTCTATCTCTAATGTACTCCACTGTACTCTATCTCTACTGTACTCCACTGTAGTCTACCTCAACTATACTCCCCTGTACTCTACCTCTACTGTGCTCCACTGTACTCTACATCTACTGTGCTCCACTGTACACTACCTCTACTCTACTCCACTGTACTCTATCTCTACTCTACTCCACTCTACTCTATCTCTACTGTACTCCACTGTACTTCTCCTCTACTCTACTCTACTGTACTCCACCTCTACTGTGCTCCACTGTACTCCACTGTACTCCAGCTCTACTGTGCTCCACTGTACTCTACCACTACTGTACTCCACTGTACTCTACATCTACTGTGCTCCACTGTACTCTACCTCTACTGTACTCCACTGTACTCTACCTCTACTGTACTCCACTGTACTCTACCTCTACTGTACTCCATTGTATTCTACCTCTACTGTGCTCTACTGTACTCTACCTCTACTGTGCTCTACTGTACTCTACTCTATTGTGCTCCACTGTACTCTATTTCTACTGTACCCCACGGTGCTCTACCTCTACTGTGCTCAACTGTACTCTACCTCTACTGTGCTCCACTGTACACTACCTCTACTGTACTCCACTGTACTCTACCTCTACTGTGCTCCACTGTACTCTACCTCTACTGTGCTCCACTGTACTCTACCTCTACTGTGCTCCACTGTACTCTATCTCTAATGTACTCCACTGTACTCTACCTCTACAGTGCTCCACTGTGCTCAACCTTTACTGTACTCCACTGTACTCTATCTTTACTGTGCTCCACTGTACTCTACCTCTACTGTACTCCACTGTAGTCTACCTCAACTATACTCCACTGTACTCTACCTCTACTGTGCTCCACTGTACTCTACCTCTACTGTACTCCACTGTACTCTATCTCCACTGTACTCCACTGTAATCTATCTCTACTGTGCTCCACTGTACTATGCCTCTACTGTGCTCCACTGTACTCCACTGTACTCTATCTCTACTGTGATCCACTGTACTCTACCTCTGTTGTGCTCCACTGTACTCTATCTCTACTCTACTCCACTGTACTCTACCTCTACTGTACTCCACTGTACTCTGCCTCTACTGTACTCCACTCTACGCTACCTCTACTGTGCTCCACTGTACTCTACCTCTACTGTGCTCCACTGTACTCTACCTCTACTGTGCTCCACTGTACACTATCTCTACTGTATTCCACTGTACTCTACCTCTACTGTGCTCCACTCTACTCTACCTCTACTTTGCTCCACTGTACTCTCCCTCTACTGTGCTCCACTGTACTCTATCTCTACTGTACTCCACTGTACTCTACCTCTACAGTGCTCCACTGTGCTCTACCTCTACTGTACTCCAGTGTACTCTACTTCTACTCTGCTCTACTGTACTCTATCTCTACTGTACTCCACTGTACTCTACCTCTACTGTACTCTATCTCTACTGTGATCCACTGTACTCTACCTCTACTGTACTCCACTGTAGTCTGCCTCAACTATACTCCACTGTACTCCACCTCTACAGTGCTCCACTGTACTCTACCTCGACAATACTCCACTGTACTCTACCTCTACTCTGCTCTACTGTACTCTATCTCTACTGTGATCCACTGTACTCTACTTCTACTGTACTCCACTGTAGTCTGCCTCAACTATACTCCACTGTACTCTACCTCTACTGTACTCCACTGTACTCTACCTCTACTCTACCTCTACTGTACTCCACCTCTACTGTTCTCCACTGTACTCCACTGTACTCTACCTCTACTGTGCTCCACTGTACTCTACCTCTACTATACTCCACTGTACTCTATCTCTACTGTTCTCCACTGTATTCTACCTCTACTGTGATCCACTGTACTCCACTGCACTCTATCTCTACTGTGATCCACTGTACTCTACCTCTGCTGTGCTCCACTGTATTCTATCTCTACTCTACTCTACTGTACTCCACCTCTACTGTGCTCCACTGTACTCTATCTCTACTGTGCTCCACTATACTCTACCTCTACTGTGCTCCACTATACTCTACCTCTACTGTGCTCTACTGTACTCTACTCTACTGTGCTCCACTGTACTCTATTTCTACTGTACCCCACTGTACTCTACCTCTACTGTGCTCCACTGTACTCTACCTCTACTGTGCTCCACTGTACACTACCTCTATTGTGCTCCACTGTACTCTACCTCTACTGTGCTCCACTGTACTCTACCTCTACTGTGCTCCACTGTACTCTACCTCTACTGTGCTCCACTGTACTCTATCTCTACTGTACTCCACTGTACTCTACCTCTACAGTGCTCCACTGTGCTCTACCTCTACTGTACTCCACTCTACTCTACCTCTACTCTAATCTACTGTTCTCTACCTCTACTGTACTCCACTGTACTCTACCTCTACTCTGCTCTACTGTACTCTATCTCTACTGTGCTCCACTGTACTCTACCTCAACTATACTCCACTGTACTTTATCTCTACTCTAATCCACTGTACTATATCTCTACTCTACTCCACTCTACTCTATCTCTACTGTAATCCACTGTACTCTACCTCTACTCTACTCTACTGTACTCCACCTCTACTGTGCTCCACTGTACTCCACTGTACTCTAGCTCTACTGTGCTCCACTGTACTCTACCTCTACTGTGCTCTACTGTACTCTATCTCTACTGTGCTCCACTGTACTCTACATCTACTGTACTCCACTGTACTCCACCTCTACAGTGCTCCACTGTACTCTACCTCTACTGTACTCCAATATACTCTACCTCTACTCTGCTCTACTGTACTCTATCTCTACTCTGCTCTACTTTACTCTACCTCTATTATACTCCACTGTACTCTACCTCTACTGTGCTCCACTGTACTCTACCTCTACTGTGCTCCACTGTACACTACCTCTACTGTAGTCCACTGTACTCTACCTCTACTGTGCTCCACTCTACTCTACCTCTACTGTGCTCAGCTGTACTCTACCTCTACTGTACTCCAATGTACTCTATCTCTTCTGTACTACACTGTACTCTTCCTCTACTGTGCTCCACTGTACTCTACCTCTACTGTGCTCTACTGTACTCTATCTCTACTGTGCTCTACTGTACTCTACCTCCACTATACTCCACTGTACTCTACCTCTACTGTGCTCCACTGTACTCTACCTCTACTGTGCTCCACTGTACACTACCTCTACTGTACTCCACTGTACTCTACCTCTACTGTGCTCCACTCTACTCTACCTCTACTGTGCTCCACTGTACTCTACCTCTACTGTGCTCTACTGTACTCTATCTCTACTGTGCTCCACTGTACTCTACCTCTACTGTACTCTACTCTACTCCACCTCTAATGTGCTCCACTCTACTCTACCTCTACTGTACTCCACTGTACTCTACCTCTACTCTGCTCTAATGTACTCTATCTCTACTGTGCTCCACTGTACTCTACCTCTACTGTACTCTACTGTACTCTACCTCTACAGTGCTCCACTCTGCTCTACCTCTACTGTACTCCGCTGTACTCTACCTCTACTCTGCTCTACTCTACTCTATCTCTAATGTACTCCACTGTACTCTATCTCTACTGTACTCCACTGTAGTCTACCTCAACTATACTCCCCTGTACTCTACCTCTACTGTGCTACACTGTACTCTACATCTACTGTGCTCCACTGTACTCTACCTCTACTGTACTCCAATATACTCTACCTCTACTCTGCTCTACTGTACTCTATCTCTACTCTGCTCTACTTTACTCTACCTCTATTATACTCCACTGTACTCTACCTCTACTATACTCCACTGTTCTCTACCTCTACTGTACTCTACTGTACTCCACCTCTACTGTGATCCACTGTACTCCACTGTACTCTACCTCTAATGTGCTCCACTGTACTCTACCTCTACTGTGCTCTACTGTACTCTATCTCTACTGTGCTCCACTCTACTCTACCTCTACTGTACTCCACTGTACTCCACCTCTACAGTGCTCCACTGTACTCTACCTCTACTGTATTCCACTGTACTCTACCTCTACTCTGCTCTACTGTACTCTATCTCTACTGTGCTCTACTGTACTCTACCTCTATTATACTCCACTGTACTCTACCTCTACTGTGCTCCACTGTACTCTACCACTACTGTGCTCCACTGTACACTACCTCTACTGTAGTCCACTGTACTCTACCTCTACTGTGCTCCACTCTACTCTACCTCTACTGTGCTCAGCTGTACTCTACCTCTACTGTGCTCCACTGTACTCTACCTCTACTATACTCCACTGCACTTATCTCTACTGTGTTCGACTGTACTCTATCTCTACTGTACTCCACTGTACTCTATCTCTACTGTACTACACTGTACTCTTCCTCTACTGTGCTCCACTGTACTCTACCTCTACTGTGCTCTACTGTACTCTATCTCTACTCTGCTCCACTGTACTCTACCTCTACTGTACTCCACTGTACTCCACCTCTACAGTGCTCCACTGTACTCTACCTCTACTGTACTCCACTGTACTCTACCTCTACTCTGCTCTACTGTACTCTATCTCTACTGTGCTCCACTGTACTCCACCTCTACTGTACTCCACTGTAGTCTACCTAAACTATACTCCACTGTACTTTACCTCCACTGTGCTCCACTGTACTCTACCTCAACTATACTCCACTGTACTCTATCTCTACTCTAACCCACTGTACTCTATCTCTACTCTACTCCACTCTACTCTATCTCTACTGTACTCCACTGTACTTCTCCTCTACTCTACTCTACAGTACTCCACCTCTACTGTGCTCCACTGTACTCCACTGTACTCCAGCTCTACTGTGCTCCACTGTACTCTACCTCTACTGTACTCCACTGTACTCTACATCTACTGTGCTCCACTGTACTCTACCTCTACTGTACTCCACTGTACTCTACCTCTACTGTACTCCACTGTACTCTACCTCTACTGTACTCCATTGTATTCTACCTCTACTGTGCTCTACTGTACTCTACCTCTACTGTGCTCTACTGTACTCTACTCTATTGTGCTCCACTGTACTCTATTTCTACTGTACCCCACGGTGCTCTACCTCTACTGTGCTCAACTGTACTCTACCTCTACTGTGCTCCACTGTACTCTACCTCTACTGTGCTCCACTGTACTCTACCTCTACTGTGCTCCACTGTACTCTATCTCTAATGTACTCCACTGTACTCTACCTCTACAGTGCTCCACTGTGCTCAACCTCTACTGTACTCCACTGTACTCTACCTCTACTCTGCTCTACTGTACTCTATCTTTACTGTGCTCCACTGTACTCTACCTCTACTGTACTCCACTGTAGTCTACCTCAACTATACTCCACTGTACTCTACCTCTACTGTGCTCCACTGTACTCTACCTCTACTGTACTCCACTGTACTCTATCTCTACTGTACTCCACTGTAATCTATCTCTACTGTGCTCCACTGTACTATACCTCTACTGTGCTCCACTGTACTCCACTGTACTCTATCTCTACTGTGATCCACTGTACTCTACCTCTGCTGTGCTCCACTGTACTCTATCTCTACTCTACTCCACTGTACTCTACCTCTACTGTACTCCACTGTACTCTGCCTCTACTGTACTCCACTCTACGCTACCTCTACTGTGCTCCACTGTACTCTACCTCTACTGTGCTCCACTGTACTCTACCTCTACTGTGCTCCACTGTACACTATCTCTACTGTATTCCACTGTACTCTACCTCTACTGTGCTCCACTCTACTCTACCTCTACTGTGCTCCACTGTACTCTCCCTCTACTTTGCTCCACTGTACTCTATCTCTACTGTACTCCACTGTACTCTACCTCTACAGTGCTCCACTGTGCTCTACCTCTACTGTACTCCAGTGTACTCTACTTCTACTCTGCTCTACTGTACTCTATCTCTACTGTACTCCACTGTACTCTACCTCTACTGTACTCCACTGTACTCTACCTCTACTGTACTCTACTCTACTCCACCTCTAATGTGCTCCACTCTACTCTACCTCTACTGTACTCCACTGTATTCTACCTCTACTGTGCTCCACTGTACTCTACCTCTACTATACTCCACTGTACTCTATCTCTACTGTGCTCCACTCTACTCTACCTCAACTGTACTCCACTGTACTCTATCTCTACTGTTCTCCACTGTATTCTACCTCTACTGTGATCCACTGTACTCCACTGTACTCTATCTCTACTGTGATCCACTGTACTCTACCTCTGCTGTGCTCCACTGTACTCTATCTCTACTCTACTCCACCTCTACTGTGCTCCACTATACTCCACTGTACTCTTCCTCTACTGTACTCCACTGTACTCTATCTCTACTGTGCTCCACTATACTCTACCTCTACTGTGCTCTACTGTACTCTACTCTACTGTGCTCCACTGTACTCTATTTCTACTGTACCCCACTGTACTCTACCTCTACTGTGCTCCACTGTACTCTACCTCTACTGTGCTCCACTGTACACTACCTCTACTGTGCTCCACTGTACTCTACCTCTACTGTGCTCCACTGTACTCTACCTCTACTGTGCTCCACTGTACTCTACCTCTACTGTGCTCCACTGTACTCTATCTCTACTGTACTCCACTGTACTCTACCTCTACAGTGCTCCACTGTGCTCTACCTCTACTGTACTCCACTGTACTCTACCTCTACTCTAATCTACTGTTCTCTACCTCTACTGTACTCCACTGTACTCTACCTCTACTCTGCTCTACTGTACTCTATCTCTACTGTGCTCCACTGTACTCTACCTCTACTGCACTCCACTGTAGTCTACCTCAACTATACTCCACTGTACTCTACCTCTACTGTGCTCCACTGTAATCTACCTCTACTGTACTCCACTGTACTCTACCTCTACTATACTCCACTGTACTCTACCTCTACTGTGCTCTACTGTACTCTATCTCTACTATGCTCACCTGTACTCTACGTCTACTGTACTCCACTGTACTCCACCTCTAGAGTGCTCCACTGTACTCTACCTCTACTTTACTCCACTGTACTCTACCTCTACTCTGCTCTATTGTACCCTATCTCTACTGTGCTCCACTGTACTCTACCTCTACTGTACTCCACTGTACTCCACCTCTACAGTGTTCTACTGTACTCTACCTCTACTGTACTCCACTGTACTCTACCTCTACTCTGCTCTACTGTACTCTATCTCTACTGTGCTCCACTGTACTCTACCTCTACTGTACTCCACTGTAGTCTACCTCAACTATACTCCACTGTACTCTACCTCTACTGTGCTCCACTGTACTCTACCTCAACTATACTCCACTGTACTCTATCTCTACTCTAATCCACTGTACTCTATCTCTACTCTACTCCACTCTACTCTATCTCTACTGTACTCCACTGTACTCTACCTCTACTCTACTCTACTGTACTCCACCTCTACTGTGCTCCACTGTACTCCACTGTACTCTAGCTCTACTGTGCTCCACTGTACTCTACCTCTACTGTGCTCTACTGTACTCTATCTCTACTGTGCTCCACTGTACTCTACATCTACTGTACTCCACTGTACTCCACCTCTACAGTGCTCCACTGTACTCTACCTCTACTGTACTCCAATATACTCTACCTCTACTCTGCTCTACTGTACTCTATCTCTACTCTGCTCTACTTTACTCTACCTCTATTATACTCCACTGTACTCTACCTCTACTGTGCTCCACTGTACTCTACCTCTACTGTAGTCCACTGTACTCTACCTCTACTGTGCTCCACTCTACTCTACCTCTACTGTGCTCAGCTGTACTCTACCTCTACTGTACTCCACTGTACTCTATCTCTTCTGTACTACACTGTACTCTTCCTCTACTGTGCTCCACTGTACTCTACCTCTACTGTGCTCTACTGTACTCTATCTCTACTGTGCTCTACTGTACTCTACCTCTACTATACTCCACTGTACTCTACCTCTACTGTGCTCCACTATACTCTACCTCTACTGTGCTCCACTGTACACTACCTCTACTGTACTCCACTGTACTCTACCTCTACTGTGCTCCACTCTACTCTACCTCTACTGTGCTCCACTGTACTCTACCTCTACTGTGCTCTACTGTACTCTATCTCTACTGTGCTCCACTGTACTCTACCTCTACTCTACTCCACCTCTAATGTGCTCCACTCTACTCTACCTCTACTGTACTCCACTGTACTCTACCTCTACTCTGCTCTAATGTACTCTATCTCTACTGTGCTCCACTGTACTCTACCTCTACTGTACTCTACTGTACTCTACCTCTACAGTGCTCCACTCTGCTCTACCTCTACTGTATTCCGCTGTACTCTACCTCTACTCTGCTCTACTCTACTCTATCTCTAATGTACTCCACTGTACTCTATCTCTACTGTACTCCACTGTAGTCTACCTCAACTATACTCCCCTGTACTCTACCTCTACTGTGCTCCACTGTACTCTACATCTACTGTGCTCCACTGTACTCTACCTCTACTCTACTCCACTGTACTCTACCTCTACTATACTCCACTGTTCTCTACCTCTACTGTACTCTACTGTACTCCACCTCTACTGTGCTCCACTGTACTCCACTGTACTCTAGCTCTAATGTGCTCCACTGTACTCTACCTCTACTGTGCTCTACTGTACTCTATCTCTACTGTGCTCCACTCTACTCTACCTCTACTGTACTCCACTGTACTCCACCTCTACAGTGCTCCACTGTACTCTACCTCTACTGTATTCCACTGTACTCTACCTCTACTCTGCTCTACTGTACTCTATCTCTACTGTGCTCTACTGTACTCTACCTCTATTATACTCCACTGTACTCTACCTCTACTGTGCTCCACTGTACTCTACCACTACTGTGCTCCACTGTACACTACCTCTACTGTAGTCCACTGTACTCTACCTCTACTGTGCTCCACTCTACTCTACCTCTACTGTGCTCAGCTGTACTCTACCTCTACTGTGCTCCACTGTACTCTACCTCTACTATACTCCACTGCACTTATCTCTACTGTGTTCGACTGTACTCTATCTCTACTGTACTCCACTGTACTCTATCTCTACTGTACTACACTGTACTCTTCCTCTACTGTGCTCCACTGTACTCTACCTCTACTGTGCTCTACTGTACTCTATCTCTACTCTGCTCCACTGTACTCTACCTCTACTGTACTCCACTGTACTCCACCTCTACAGTGCTCCACTGTACTCTACCTCTACTGTAGTCCACTGTACTCTACCTCTACTCTGCTCTACTGTACTCTATCTCTACTGTGCTCCACTGTACTCCACCTCTACTGTACTCCACTGTAGTCTACCTAAACTATACTCCACTGTACTCTACCTCCACTGTGCTCCACTGTACTCTACCTCAACTATACTCCACTGTACTCTATCTCTACTCTAATCCACTGTACTCTATCTCTACTCTACTCCACTCTACTCTATCTCTACTGTACTTCACTGTACTTCTCCTCTACTCTACTCTACTGTACTCCACCTCTACTGTGCTCCACTGTACTCCACTGTACTCCAGCTCTACTGTGCTCCACTGTACTCTACCTCTACTGTACTCCACTGTACTCTACATCAACTATACTCCACTGTACTCTATCTCTACTCTAATCCACTGTACTCTATCTCTACTCTACTCCACTCTACTCTATCTCTACTGTACTCCACTGTACTCTACCTCTACTCTACTCTACTGTACTCCACCTCTACTGTGCTCCACTGTACTCCACTGTACTCTAGCTCTACTGTGCTCCACTGTACTCTACCTCTACTGTGCTCTACTGTACTCTACTCTATTGTGCTCCACTGTACTCTATTTCTACTGTACCCCACGGTGCTCTACCTCTACTGTGCTCAACTGTACTCTACCTCTACTGTGCTCCACTGTACTCTACCTCTACTGTGCTCCACTGTACTCTACCTCTACTGTGCTCCACTGTACTCTATCTCTAATGTACTCCACTGTACTCTACCTCTACAGTGCTCCACTGTGCTCAACCTCTACTGTACTCCACTGTACTCTACCTCTACTCTGCTCTACTGTACTCTATCTTTACTGTGCTCCACTGTACTCTACCTCTACTGTACTCCACTGTAGTCTACCTCAACTATACTCCACTGTACTCTACCTCTACTGTGCTCCACTGTACTCTACCTCTACTGTACTCCACTGTACTCTATCTCTACTGTACTCCACTGTAATCTATCTCTACTGTGCTCCACTGTACTATACCTCTACTGTGCTCCACTGTACTCCACTGTACTCTATCTCTACTGTGATCCACTGTACTCTACCTCTGCTGTGCTCCACTGTACTCTATCTCTACTCTACTCCACTGTACTCTACCTCTACTGTACTCCACTGTACTCTGCCTCTACTGTACTCCACTCTACGCTACCTCTACTGTGCTCCACTGTACTCTACCTCTACTGTGCTCCACTGTACTCTACCTCTACTGTGCTCCACTGTACACTATCTCTACTGTATTCCACTGTACTCTACCTCTACTGTGCTCCACTCTACTCTACCTCTACTGTGCTCCACTGTACTCTCCCTCTATTGTGCTCCACTATACTCTATCTCTACTGTACTCCACTGTACTCTACCTCTACAGTGCTCCACTGTGCTCTACCTCTACTGTACTCCAGTGTACTCTACTTCTACTCTGCTCTACTGTACTCTATCTCTACTGTACTCCACTGTACTCTACCTCTACTGTACTCCACTGTACTCTACCTCTACTGTACTCTACTCTACTCCACCTCTAATGTGCTCCACTCTACTCTACCTCTACTGTACTCCACTGTACTCTACCTCTACTGTGCTCCACTGTACTCTACCTCTACTATACTCCACTGTACTCTATCTCTACTGTGCTCCACTCTACTCTACCTCAACTGTACTCCACTGTACTCTATCTCTACTGTTCTCCACTGTATTCTACCTCTACTGTGATCCACTGTACTCCACTGTACTCTATCTCTACTGTGATCCACTGTACTCTACCTCTGCTGTGCTCCACTGTACTCTATCTCTACTCTACTCTACTGTACTCCACCTCTACTGTGCTCCACTATACTCCACTGTACTCTTCCTCTACTGTACTCCACTGTACTCTATCTCTACTGTGCTCCACTATACTCTACCTCTACTGTGCTCTACTGTACTCTACTCTACTGTGCTCCACTGTACTCTATTTCTACTGTACCCCACTGTACTCTACCTCTACTGTGCTCCACTGTACTCTACCTCTACTGTGCTCCACTGTACACTACCTCTACTGTGCTCCACTGTACTCTACCTCTACTGTGCTCCACTGTACTCTACCTCTACTGTGCTCCACTGTACTCTACCTCTACTGTGCTCCACTGTACTCTATCTCTACTGTACTCCACTGTACTCTACCTCTACAGTGCTCCACTGTGCTCTACCTCTACTGTACTCCACTGTACTCTACCTCTACTCTAATCTACTGTTCTCTACCTCTACTGTACTCCACTGTACTCTACCTCTACTCTGCTCTACTGTACTCTATCTCTACTGTGCTCCACTGTACTCTACCTCTACTGCACTCCACTGTAGTCTACCTCAACTATACTCCACTGTACTCTACCTCTACTGTGCTCCACTGTAATCTACCTCTACTGTACTCCACTGTACTCTACCTCTACTATACTCCACTGTACTCTACCTCTACTGTGCTCTACTGTACTCTATCTCTACTATGCTCACCTGTACTCTACGTCTACTGTACTCCACTGTACTCCACCTCTAGAGTGCTCCACTGTACTCTACCTCTACTTTACTCCACTGTACTCTACCTCTACTCTGCTCTATTGTACCCTATCTCTACTGTGCTCCACTGTACTCTACCTCTACTGTGCTCCACTGTACTCCACCTCTACAGTGTTCTACTGTACTCTACCTCTACTGTACTCCACTGTACTCTACCTCTACTCTGCTCTACTGTACTCTATCTCTACTGTGCTCCACTGTACTCTACCTCTACTGTACTCCACTGTAGTCTACCTCAACTATACTCCACTGTACTCTACCTCTACTGTGCTCCACTGTACTCTACCTCAACTATACTCCACTGTACTCTATCTCTACTCTAATCCACTGTACTCTATCTCTACTCTACTCCACTCTACTCTATCTCTACTGTACTCCACTGTACTCTAGCTCTATTGTGCTCCACTGTACTCTACCTCTACTGTGCTCTACTGTACTCTATCTCTACTGTGCTCCACTGTACTCTACATCTACTGTACTCCACTGTACTCCACCTCTACAGTGCTCCACTGTACTCTACCTCTACTGTACTCCAATATACTCTACCTCTACTCTGATCTACTGTACTCTATCTCTACTCTGCTCTACTTTACTCTACCTCTATTATACTCCACTGTACTCTACCTCTACTGTGCTCCACTGTACTCTATCTCTACTGTGCTCCACTGTACACTACCTCTACTGTAGTCCACTGTACTCTACCTCTACTGTGCTCCACTCTACTCTACCTCTACTGTGCTCAGCTGTACTCTACCTCTACTGTACTCCACTGTACTCTATCTCTTCTGTACTACACTGTACTCTTCCTCTACTGTGCTCCACTGTACTCTACCTCTACTGTGCTCTACTGTACTCTATCTCTACTGTGCTCTACTGTACTCTACCTCTACTATACTCCACTGTACTCTACCTCTACTGTGCTCCACTGTACTCTACCTCTACTGTGCTCCACTGTACACTACCTCTACTGTACTCCACTGTACTCTACCTCTACTGTGCTCCACTCTACTCTACCTCTACTGTGCTCCACTGTATTCTACCTCTACTGTGCTCTACTGTACTCTATCTCTACTGTGCTCCACTGTACTCTACCTCTACTCTACTCCACCTCTAATGTGCTCCACTCTACTCTACCTCTACTGTACTCCACTGTACTCTACCTCTACTCTGCTCTAATGTACTCTATCTCTACTGTGCTCCACTGTACTCTACCTCTACTGTACTCTACTGTACTCTACCTCTACAGTGCTCCACTCTGCTCTACCTCTACTGTATTCCGCTGTACTCTACCTCTACTCTGCTCTACTCTACTCTATCTCTAATGTACTCCACTGTACTCTATCTCTACTGTACTCCACTGTAGTCTACCTCAACTCTACTCCCCTGTACTCTACCTCTACTGTGCTCCACTGTACTCTACATCTACTGTGCTCCACTGTACTCTACCTCTACTCTACTCCACTGTACTCTACCTCTACTATACTCCACTGTTCTCTACCTCTACTGTACTCTACTGTACTCCACCTCTACTGTGCTCCACTGTACTCCACTGTACTCTAGCTCTAATGTGCTCCACTGTACTCTACCTCTACTGTGCTCTACTGTACTCTATCTCTGCTGTGCTCCACTCTACTCTACCTCTACTGTACTCCACTGTACTCCACCTCTACAGTGCTCCACTGTACTCTACCTCTACTGTATTCCACTGTACTCTACCTCTACTCTGCTCTACTGTACTCTATCTCTACTGTGCTCTACTGTACTCTACCTCTATTATACTCCACTGTACTCTACTTCTACTGTGCTCCACTGTACTCTACCACTACTGTGCTCCACTGTACACTACCTCTACTGTAGTCCACTGTACTCTACCTCTACTGTGCTCCACTCTACTCTACCTCTACTGTGCTCAGCTGTACTCTACCTCTATTGTGCTCCACTGTACTCTACCTCTACTATACTCCACTGCACTTATCTCTACTGTGTTCGACTGTACTCTATCTCTACTGTACTCCACTGTACTCTATCTCTACTGTACTACACTGTACTCTTCCTCTACTGTGCTCCACTGTACTCTACCTCTACTGTGCTCTACTGTACTCTATCTCTACTCTGCTCCACTGTACTCTACCTCTACTGTACTCCACTGTACTCCACCTCTACAGTGCTCCACTGTACTCTACCTCTACTGTACTCCACTGTACTCTACCTCTACTCTGCTCTACTGTACTCTATCTCTACTGTGCTCCACTGTACTCCACCTCTACTGTACTCCACTGTAGTCTACCTAAACTATACTCCACTGTACTCTACCTCCACTGTGCTCCACTGTACTCTACCTCAACTATACTCCACTGTACTCTATCTCTACTCTAATCCACTGTACTCTATCTCTACTCTACTCCACTCTACTCTATCTCTACTGTACTCCACTGTACTTCTCCTCTACTCTACTCTACTGTACTCCACCTCTACTGTGCTCCACTGTACTCCACTGTACTCCAGCTCTACTGTGCTCCACTGTACTCTACCTCTACTGTACTCCACTGTACTCTACATCAACTATACTCCACTGTACTCTATCTCTACTCTAATCCACTGTACTCTATCTCTACTCTACTCCACTCTACTCTATCTCTACTGTACTCCACTGTACTCTACCTCTACTCTACTCTACTGTACTCCACCTCTACTGTGCTCCACTGTACTCCACTGTACTCCACTGTACTCTAGCTCTACTGTGCTCCACTGTACTCTACCTCTACTGTGCTCTACTGTACTCTATCTCTACTGTGCTCCACTGTACTCTACATCTACTGTACTCCACTCTACTCCACCTCTACAGTGCTCCACTGTACTCTACCTCTACTGTACTCCAATATACTCTACCTCTACTCTGCTCTACTGTACTCTATCTCTACTCTGCTCTACTTTACTCTACCTCTATTATACTCCACTGTACTCTACCTCTACTGTGCTCCACTGTACTCTACCTCTACTGTGCTCCACTGTACACTACCTCTACTGTAGTCCACTGTACTCTACCTCTACTGTGCTCCACTCTACTCTACCTCTACTGTGCTCAGCTGTACTCTACCTCTACTGTACTCCACTGTACTGTATCTCTTCTGTACTACACTGTACTCTTCCTCTACTGTGCTCCACTGTACTCTACCTCTACTGTGCTCTACTGTACTCTATCTCTACTGTGCTCTACTGTACTCTACCTCTACTATACTCCACTGTACTCTACCTCTACTGTGCTCCACTGTACTCTACCTCTACTGTGCTCCACTGTACACTACCTCTACTGTACTCCACTGTACTCTACCTCTACTGTGCTCCACTCTACTCTACCTCTACTGTGCTCCACTGTACTCTACCTCTACTGTGCTCTACTGTACTCTATCTCTACTGTGCTCCACTGTACTCTACCTCTACTCTACTCCACCTCTAATGTGCTCCACTCTACTCTACCTCTACTGTACTCCACTGTACTCTACCTCTACTCTGCTCTAATGTACTCTATCTCTACTGTGCTCCACTGTACTCTACCTCTACTGTACTCTACTGTACTCTACCTCTACAGTGCTCCACTCTGCTCTACCTCTACTGTATTCCGCTGTACTCTACCTCTACTCTGCTCTACTCTACTCTATCTCTAATGTACTCCACTGTACTCTATCTCTACTGTACTCCACTGTAGTCTACCTCAACTATACTCCCCTGTACTCTACCTCTACTGTGCTCCACTGTACTCTACATCTACTGTGCTCCACTGTACTCTACCTCTACTCTACTCCACTGTACTCTACCTCTACTATACTCCACTGTTCTCTACCTCTACTGTACTCTACTGTACTCCACCTCTACTGTGCTCCACTGTACTCCACTGTACTCTAGCTCTAATATGCTCCACTGTACTCTACCTCTACTGTGCTCTACTGTACTCTATCTCTACTGTGCTCCACTCTACTCTACCTCTACTGTACTCCACTGTACTCCACCTCTACAATGCTCCACTGTACTCTACCTCTACTGTATTCCACTGTACTCTACCTCTACTCTGCTCTACTGTACTCTATCTCTACTGTGCTCTACTGTACTCTACCTCTATTATACTCCACTGTACTCTACCTCTACTGTGCTCCACTGTACTCTACCACTACTGTGCTCCACTGTACACTACCTCTACTGTAGTCCACTGTACTCTACCTCTACTGTGCTCCACTCTACTCTACCTCTACTGTGCTCAGCTGTACTCTACCTCTATTGTGCTCCACTGTACTCTACCTCTACTATACTCCACTGCACTTATCTCTACTGTGTTCGACTGTACTCTATCTCTACTGTACTCCACTGTACTCTATCTCTACTGTACTACACTGTACTCTTCCTCTACTGTGCTCCACTGTACTCTACCTCTACTGTGCTCTACTGTACTCTATCTCTACTCTGCTCCACTGTACTCTACCTCTTCTGTACTCCACTGTACTCCACCTCTACAGTGCTCCACTGTACTCTACCTCTACTGTACTCCACTGTACTCTACCTCTACTCTGCTCTACTGTACTCTATCTCTACTGTGCTCCACTGTACTCCACCTCTACTGTACTCCACTGTAGTCTACCTAAACTATACTCCACTGTACTCTACCTCCACTGTGCTCCACTGTACTCTACCTCAACTATACTCCACTGTACTCTATCTCTACTCTAATCCACTGTACTCTATCTCTACTCTACTCCACTCTACTCTATCTCTACTGTACTCCACTGTACTTCTCCTCTACTCTACTCTACTGTACTCCACCTCTACTGTGCTCCACTGTACTCCACTGTACTCCAGCTCTACTGTGCTCCACTGTACTCTACCTCTACTGTACTCCACTGTACTCTACATCAACTATACTCCACTGTACTCTATCTCTACTCTAATCCACTGTACTCTATCTCTACTCTACTCCACTCTACTCTATCTCTACTGTACTCCACTGTACTCTACCTCTACTCTACTCTACTGTACTCCACCTCTACTGTGCTCCACTGTACTCCACTGTACTCCACTGTACTCTAGCTCTAATGTGCTCCACTGTACTCTACCTCTACTGTGCTCTACTGTACTCTATCTCTACTGTGCTCCACTGTACTCTACATCTACTGTACTCCACTCTACTCCACCTCTACAGTGCTCCACTGTACTCTACCTCTACTGTACTCCAATATACTCTACCTCTACTCTGCTCTACTGTACTCTATCTCTACTCTGCTCTACTTTACTCTACCTCTATTATACTCCACTGTACTCTACCTCTACTGTGCTCCACTGTACTCTACCTCTACTGTGCTCCACTGTACACTACCTCTACTGTAGTCCACTGTACTCTACCTCTACTGTGCTCCACTCTACTCTACCTCTACTGTGCTCAGCTGTACTCTACCTCTACTGTACTCCAATGTACTCTATCTCTTCTGTACTACACTGTACTCTTCCTCTACTGTGCTCCACTGTACTCTACCTCTACTGTGCTCTACTGTACTCTATCTCTACTGTGCTCTACTCTACTCTACCTCTACTATACTCCACTGTACTCTACCTCTACTGTGCTCCACTGTACACTACCTCTACTGTACTCCACTGTACTCTACCTCTACTGTGCTCCACTCTACTCTACCTCTACTGTGCTCCACTGTACTCTACCTCTACTGTGCTCTACTGTACTCTATCTCTACTGTGCTCCACTGTACTCTACCTCTACTGTACTCTACTCTACTCCACCTCTAATGTGCTCCACTCTACTCTACCTCTACTGTACTCCACTGTACTCTACCTCTACTCTGCTCTAATGTACTCTATCTCTACTGTGCTCCACTGTACTCTACCTCTACTGTACTCTACTGTACTCTACCTCTACAGTGCTCCACTCTGCTCTACCTCTACTGTACTCCGCTGTACTCTACCTCTACTCTGCTCTACTCTACTCTATCTCTAATGTACTCCACTGTACTCTATCTCTACTGTACTCCACTGTAGTCTACCTCAACTATACTCCCCTGTACTCTACCTCTACTGTGGTCCACTGTACTCTACATCTACTGTGCTCCACTGTACTCTACCTCTACTCTACTCCACTGTACTCTACCTCTACTATACTCCACTGTTCTCTACCTCTACTGTACTCTACTGTACTCCACCTCTACTGTGATCCACTGTACTCCACTGTACTCTAGCTCTAATGTGCTCCACTGTACTCTACCTCTACTGTGCTCTACTGTACTCTATCTCTACTGTGCTCCACTCTACTCTACCTCTACTGTACTCCACTGTACTCCACCTCTACAGTGCTCCACTGTACTCTACCTCTACTGTATTCCACTGTACTCTACCTCTACTCTGCTCTACTGTACTCTATCTCTACTGTGCTCTACTGTACTCTACCTCTATTATACTCCACTGTACTCTACCTCTACTGTGCTCCACTGTACTCTACCACTACTGTGCTCCACTGTACACTACCTCTACTGTAGTCCACTGTACTCTACCTCTACTGTGCTCCACTCTACTCTACCTCTACTGTGCTCAGCTGTACTCTACCTCTACTGTGCTCCACTGTACTCTACCTCTACTATACTCCACTGCACTTATCTCTACTGTGTTCGACTGTACTCTATCTCTACTGTACTCCACTGTACTCTATCTCTACTGTACTACACTGTACTCTTCCTCTACTGTGCTCCACTGTACTCTACCTCTACTGTGCTCTACTGTACTCTATCTCTACTCTGCTCCACTGTACTCTACCTCTACTTTACTCCACTGTACTCCACCTCTACAGTGCTCCAATGTACTCTACCTCTACTGTACTCCACTGTACTCTACCTCTACTCTGCTCTACTGTACTCTATCTCTACTGTGCTCCACTGTACTCCACCTCTACTGTACTCCACTGTAGTCTACCTAAACTATACTCCACTGTACTCTACCTCCACTGTGCTCCACTGTACTCTACCTCAACTATACTCCACTGTACTCTATCTCTACTCTAACCCACTGTACTCTATCTCTACTCTACTCCACTCTACTCTACCTCTACTATACTCCACTGTTCTCTACCTCTACTGTACTCTACTGTACTCCACCTCTACTGTGATCCACTGTACTCCACTGTACTCTAGCTCTAATGTGCTCCACTGTACTCTACCTCTACTGTGCTCTACTGTACTCTATCTCTACTGTGCTCCACTCTACTCTACCTCTACTGTACTCCACTGTACTCCACCTCTACTGTGCTCCACTGTACTCCACTGTACTCCAGCTCTACTGTGCTCCACTCTACTCTACCTCTACTGTACTCCACTGTACTCTACATCTACTGTGCTCCACTGTACTCTACCTCTACTGTACTCCACTGTACTCTACCTCTACTGTACTCCACTGTACTCTACCTCTACTGTACTCCATTGTATTCTACCTCTACTGTGCTCTACTGTACTCTACCTCTACTGTGCTCTACTGTACTCTACTCTATTGTGCTCCACTGTACTCTATTTCTACTGTACCCCACGGTGCTCTACCTCTACTGTGCTCAACTGTACTCTACCTCTACTGTGCTCCACTGTACACTACCTCTACTGTACTCCACTGTACTCTACCTCTACTGTGCTCCACTGTACTCTACCTCTACTGTGCTCCACTGTACTCTACCTCTACTGTGCTCCACTGTACTCTACCTCTACTGTGCTCCACTGTACTCTATCTCTAATGTACTCCACTGTACTCTACCTCTACAGTGCTCCACTGTGCTCAACCTCTACTGTACTCCACTGTACTCTACCTCTACTCTGCTCTACTGTACTCTATCTTTACTGTGCTCCACTGTACTCTACCTCTACTGTACTCCACTGTAGTCTACCTCAACTATACTCCACTGTACTCTACCTCTACTGTGCTCCACTGTACTCTACCTCTACTGTACTCCACTGTACTCTATCTCTACTGTACTCCACTGTAATCTATCTCTACTGTGCTCCACTGTACTATACCTCTACTGTGCTCCACTGTACTCCACTGTACTCTATCTCTACTGTGATCCACTGTACTCTACCTCTGCTGTGCTCCACTGTACTCTATCTCAACTATACTCCACTGTACTCTACCTCTACTGTACTCCACTGTACTCTGCCTCTACTGTACTCCACTCTACGCTACCTCTACTGTGCTCCACTGTACTCTACCTCTACTGTGCTCCAATGTACTCTACCTCTACTGTGCTCCACTGTACACTATCTCTACTGTATTCCACTGTACTCTACCTCTACTGTGCTCCACTCTACTCTACCTCTACTGTGCTCCACTGTACTCTCCCTCTACTGTGCTCCACTGTACTCTATCTCTACTGTACTCCACTGTACTCTACCTCTACAGTGCTCCACTGTGCTCTACCTCTACTGTACTCCAGTGTACTCTACTTCTACTCTGCTCTACTCTACTCTATCTCTACTGTACTCCACTGTACTCTACCTCTACTGTACTCCACTGTACTCTACCTCTACTGTACTCTACTCTACTCCACCTCTAATGTGCTCCACTCTACTCTACCTCTACTGTACTCCACTGTACTCTACCTCTACTGTACTCTACTCTACTCCACCTCTAATGTGCTCCACTCTACTCTACCTCTACTGTACTCCACTGTACTCTACCTCTAATCTGCTCTACTGTACTCTATCTCTACTGTGCTCCACTGTACTCTACCTCTACTGTACTCCACTGTAGTCTACCTCAACTATACTCAACTGTACTCTACCTCTACTGTGCTCCACTGTACTCTACCTCTACTGTGCTCTACTGTACTCTATCTCTACTGTGCTCCACTGTACTCTACCTCTACTGTACTCCACTGTACTCCACCTCTACAGTTCTCCACTGTACTCTACCTCGACAATACTCCACTGTACTCTACCTCTACTCTGCTCTACTGTACTCTATCTCTACTGTGATCCACTGTACTCTACCTCTACTGTACTCCACTGTAGTCTGCCTCAACTATACTCCACTGTACTCTACCTCTACTGTACTCCACTGTACTATACCTCTACTCTACCTCTACTGTACTCCACCTCTACTGTTCTCCACTGTACTCCACTGTACTCTACCTCTACTGTGCTCCACTGTACTCTACCTCTACTATACTCCACTGTACTCTATCTCTACTGTGCTCCACTCTACTCTCCCTTAACTGTACTCCACTGTACTCTATCTCTACTGTTCTCCACTGTATTCTACCTCTACTGTGATCCACTGTACTCCACTGTACTCTATCTCTACTGTGATCCACTGTACTCTACCTCTGCTGTGCTCCACTGTACTCTATCTCTACTCTACTCTACTGTACTCCACCTCTACTGTGCTCCACTATACTCCACTGTACTCTTCCTCTACTGTACTCCACTGTACTCTATCTCTACTGTGCTCCACTATACTCTACCTCTACTGTGCTCTACTGTACTCTACTCTACTGTGCTCCACTGTACTCTATTTCTACTGTACCCCACTGTACTCTACCTCTACTGTGCTCCACTGTACTCTACCTCTACTGTGCTCCATTGTACACTACCTCTACTGTGCTTCACTGTACTCTACCTCTACTGTGCTCCACTGTACTCTACCTCTACTGTGCTCCACTGTACTCTACCTCTACTGTGCTCCACTGTACTCTATCTCTACTGTACTCCACTGTACTCTACCTCTACAGTGCTCCACTGTGCTCTACCTCTACTGTACTCCACTGTACTCTACCTCTACTCTAATCTACTGTTCTCTACCTCTACTGTACTCCACTGTACTCTACCTCTACTCTGCTCTACTGTACTCTATCTCTACTGTGCTCCACTGTACTCTACCTCTACTGCACTCCACTGTAGTCTACCTCAACTATACTCCACTGTACTCTACCTCTACTGTGCTCCACTGTAATCTACCTCTACTGTACTCCACTGTACTCTACCTCTACTATACTCCACTGTACTCTACCTCTACTGTGCTCTACTGTACTCTCTCTACTATGCTCACCTGTACTCTACGTCTACTGTACTCCACTGTACTCCACCTCTAGAGTGCTCCACTGTACTCTACCTCTACTTTACTCCACTGTACTCTACCTCTACTCTGCTCTATTGTACCCTATCTCTACTGTGCTCCACTGTACTCTACCTCTACTGTACTCCACTGTACTCCACCTCTACAGTGTTCTACTGTACTCTACCTCTACTGTACTCCACTGTACTCTACCTCTACTCTGCTCTACTGTACTCTATCTCTACTGTGCTCCACTGTACTCTACCTCTACTGTACTCCACTGTAGTCTACCTCAACTATACTCCACTGTACTCTACCTCTACTGTGCTCCACTGTACTCTACCTCTACTGTACTCTACTCTACTCCACCTCTAATGTGCTCCACTCTACTCTACCTCTACTGTACTCCACTGTACTCTACCTCTACTCTGCTCTAATGTACTCTATCTCTACTGTGCTCCACTGTACTCTACCTCTACTGTACTCTACTGTACTCTACCTCTACAGTGCTCCACTCTGCTCTACCTCTATTGTACTCCGCTGTACTCTACCTCTACTCTGCTCTACTCTACTCTATCTCTAATGTACTCCACTGTACTCTATCTCTACTGTACTCCACTGTAGTCTACCTCAACTATACTCCCCTGTACTCTACCTCTACTGTGCTCCACTGTACTCTACATCTACTGTGCTCCACTGTACTCTACCTCTACTCTACTCCACTGTACTCTACCTCTACTATACTCCACTGTTCTCTACCTCTACTGTACTCTACTGTACTCCACCTCTACTGTGCTCCACTGTACTCCACTGTACTCTAGCTCTAATGTGCTCCACTGTACTCTACCTCTACTGTGCTCTACTGTACTCTATCTCTACTGTGCTCCACTCTACTCTACCTCTACTTTACTCCACTGTACTCCACCTCTACAGTGCTCCACTGTACTCTACCTCTACTGTATTCCACTGTACTCTACCTCTACTCTGCTCTACTGTACTCTATCTCTACTGTGCTCTACTGTACTCTACCTCTATTATACTCCACTGTACTCTACCTCTACTGTGCTCCACTGTACTCTACCACTACTGTGCTCCACTGTACACTACCTCTACTGTAGTCCACTGTACTCTACCTCTACTGTGCTCCATTCTACTCTACCTCTACTGTGCTCAGCTGTACTCTACCTCTACTGTGCTCCACTGTACTCTACCTCTACTATACTCCACTGCACTTATCTCTACTGTGTTCGACTGTACTCTATCTCTACTGTACTCCACTGTACTCTATCTCTACTGTACTACACTGTACTCTTCCTCTACTGTGCTCCACTGTACTCTACCTCTACTGTGCTCTACTGTACTCTATCTCTACTCTGCTCCACTGTACTCTACCTCTACTGTACTCCACTGTACTCCACCTCTACAGTGCTCCACTGTACTCTACCTCTACTGTACTCCACTGTACTCTACCTCTACTCTGCTCTACTGTACTCTATCTCTACTGTGCTCCACTGTACTCCACCTCTACTGTACTCCACTGTAGTCTACCTAAACTATACTCCACTGTACTCTACCTCCACTGTGCTCCACTGTACTCTACCTCAACTATACTCCACTGTACTCTATCTCTACTCTAATCCACTGTACTCTATCTCTACTCTACTCCACTCTACTCTATCTCTACTGTACTCCACTGTACTTCTCCTCTACTCTACTCTACTGTACTCCACCTCTACTGTGCTCCACTGTACTCCAGTGTATTCCAGCTCTACTGTGCTCCACTGTACTCTACCTCTACTGTACTCCACTGTACTCTACATCTACTGTGCTCCACTGTACTCTACCTCTACTGTACTCCACTGTACTCTACCTCTACTGTACTCCACTGTACTCTACCTCTACTGTACTCCATTGTATTCTACCTCTACTGTGCTCTACTGTACTCTACCTCTACTGTGCTCTACTGTACTCTACTCTATTGTGCTCCACTGTACTCTATTTCTACTGTACCCCACGGTGCTCTACCTCTACTGTGCTCAACTGTACTCTACCTCTACTGTGCTCCACTGTACACTACCTCTACTGTACTCCACTGTACTCTACCTCTACTGTGCTCCAATGTACTCTACCTCTACTGTGCTCCACTGTACTCTACCTCTACTGTGCTCCACTGTACTCTATCTCTAATGTACTCCACTGTACTCTACCTCTACAGTGCTCCACTGTGCTCAACCTCTACTGTACTCCACTGTACTCTACCTCTACTCTGCTCTACTGTACTCTATCTTTACTGTGCTCCACTGTACTCTACCTCTACTGTACTCCACTGTAGTCTACCTCAACTATACTCCACTGTACTCTACCTCTACTGTGCTCCACTGTACTCTACCTCTACTGTACTCCACTGTACTCTATCTCTACTGTACTCCACTGTAATCTATCTCTACTGTGCTCCACTGTACTATACCTCTACTGTGCTCCACTGTACTCCACTGTACTCTATCTCTACTGTGATCCACTGTACTCTACCTCTGCTGTGCTCCACTGTACTCTATCTCTACTCTACTCCACTGTACTCTACCTCTACTGTACTCCACTGTACTCTGCCTCTACTGTACTCCACTCTACGCTACCTCTACTGTGCTCCACTGTACTCTACCTCTACTGTGCTCCACTGTACTCTATCTCTAATGTACTCCACTGTACTCTACCTCTACAGTGCTCCACTGTGCTCAACCTCTACTGTACTCCACTGTACTCTACCTCTACTCTGCTCTACTGTACTCTATCTTTACTGTGCTCCACTGTACTCTACCTCTACTGTACTCCACTCTAGTCTACCTCAACTATACTCCAAGGTACTCTACCTCTACTGTGCTCCACTGTACTCTACCTCTACTGTACTCCACTGTACTCTATCTCTACTGTACTCCACTGTAATCTATCTCTACTGTGCTCCACTGTACTATACCTCTACTGTGCTCCACTGTACTCCACTGTACTCTATCTCTACTGTGATCCACTGTACTCTACCTCTACTGTGCTCTACTGTACTCTATCTCTACTGTGCTCCACTGTACTCTACCTCTACTGTACTCCACTGTACTCTACCTCTACAGTGCTCCACTGTACTCTACCTCGACAATACTCCACTGTACTCTACCTCTACTCTGCTCTACTGTACTCTGTCTCTACTGTGATCCACTGTACTCTACCTCTACTGTACTCCACTGTAGTCTGCCTCAACTATACTCCACTGTACTCTACCTCTACTGTACTCCACTGTACTCTACCTCTACTCTACCTCTACTGTACTCCACCTCTACTGTTCTCCACTGTACTCCACTGTACTCTACCTCTACTGTGCTCCACTGTACTCTACCTCTACTATACTCCACTGTACTCTATCTCTACTGTGCTCCACTCTACTCTACCTCAACTGTACTCCACTGTACTCTATCTCTACTGTTCTCCACTGTATTCTACCTCTACTGTGATCCACTGTACTCCACTGTACTCTATCTCTACTGTGATCCACTGTACTCTACCTCTGTTGTGCTCCACTGTACTCTATCTCTACTCTACTCTACTGTACTCCACCTCTACTGTGCTCCACTATACTCCACTGTACTCTTCCTCTACTGTACTCCACTGTACTCTATCTCTACTGTGCTCCACTATACTCTACCTCTACTGTGCTCTACTGTACTCTACTCTACTGTGCTCCACTGTACTCTATTTCTACTGTACCCCACTGTACTCTACCTCTATTGTGCTCCACTGTACTCTACCTCTACTGTGCTCCACTGTACACTACCTCTACTGTGCTCCACTGTACTCTACCTCTACTGTGCTCCACTGTACTCTACCTCTACTGTGCTCCACTGTACTCTACCTCTACTGTGCTCCACTGTACTCTATCTCTACTGTACTCCACTGTACTCTACCTCTACAGTGCTCCACTGTGCTCTACCTCTACTGTACTCCACTGTACTCTACCTCTACTCTAATCTACTGTTCTCTACCTCTACTGTACTCCACTGTACTCTACCTCTACTCTGCTCTACTGTACTCTATCTCTACTGTGCTCCACTGTACTCTACCTCTACTGCACTCCACTGTAGTCTACCTCAACTATACTCCACTGTACTCTACCTCTACTGTGCTCCACTGTAATCTACCTCTACTGTACTCCACTGTACTCTACCTCTACTATACTCCACTGTACTCTACCTCTACTGTGCTCTACTGTACTCTCTCTACTATGCTCACCTGTACTCTACGTCTACTGTACTCCACTGTACTCCACCTCTAGAGTGCTCCACTGTACTCTACCTCTACTTTACTCCACTGTACTCTACCTCTACTCTGCTCTATTGTACCCTATCTCTACTGTGCTCCACTGTACTCTACCTCTACTGTACTCCACTGTACTCCACCTCTACAGTGTTCTACTGTACTCTACCTCTACTGTACTCCACTGTACTCTACCTCTACTCTGCTCTACTGTACTCTATCTCTACTGTGCTCCACTGTACTCTACCTCTACTGTACTCCACTGTAGTCTACCTCAACTATACTCCACTGTACTCTACCTCTACTGTGCTCCACTGTACTCTACCTCAACTATACTCCACTGTACTCTATCTCTACTCTAATCCACTGTAC
Source organism: Tiaroga cobitis (assembly GCA_030578255.1). Lineage (NCBI taxonomy): Eukaryota > Metazoa > Chordata > Actinopteri > Cypriniformes > Leuciscidae > Tiaroga > Tiaroga cobitis. The sequence goes on along the minus strand of JAROOI010000056.1, from coordinate 1,004,725 downwards.
TCTATCTCTACTCTACTCCACTCTACTCTATCTCTACTGTACTCCACTGTACTCTACCTCTACTCTACTCTACTGTACTCCACCTCTACTGTGCTCCACTGTACTCCACTGTACTCTAGCTCTACTGTGCTCCACTGTACTCTACCTCAACTATACTCCACTGTACTCTACCTCTACTGTACTCCACTGTACTCTACCTCTACTCTACCTCTACTGTACTCCACCTCTACTGTTCTCCACTGTACTCCACTGTACTCTACCTTTAATGTGCTCCACTGTACTCTACCTCTACTCTACCTCTACTGTACTCCACCTCTACTGTTCTCCACTGTACTCCACTGTACTCTACCTCTACTGTGCTCCACTGTACTCTACCTCTATTATACTCCACTGTACTCTATCTCTACTGTGCTCCACTCTACTCTACCTCAACTGTACTCCACTGTACTCTATCTCTACTGTTCTCCACTGTATTCTACCTCTACTGTGATCCACTGTACTCCACTGTACTCTATCTCTACTGTGATCCACTGTACTCTACCTCTGCTGTGCTCCACTGTACTCTATCTCTACTCTACTCTACTGTACCCCACCTCTACTGTGCTCCACTATACTCCACTGTACTCTTCCTCTACTGTACTCCACTGTACTCTATCTCTACTGTGCTCCACTATACTCTACCTCTACTGTGCTCTACTGTACTCTACTCTACTGTGCTCCACTGTACTCTATTTCTACTGTACCCCACTGTACTCTACCTCTATTGTGCTCCACTGTACTCTACCTCTACTGTGCTCCACTGTACACTACCTCTACTGTGCTCCACTGTACTCTACCTCTACTGTGCTCCACTGTACTCTACCTCTACTGTGCTCCACTGTACTCTACCTCTACTGTGCTCCACTGTACTCTATCTCTACTGTACTCCACTGTACTCTACCTCTACAGTGCTCCACTGTGCTCTACCTCTACTGTACTCCACTGTACTCTACCTCTACTCTAATCTACTGTTCTCTACCTCTACTGTACTCCACTGCACTCTACCTCTACTCTGCTCTACTGTACTCTATCTCTACTGTGCTCCACTGTACACTACCTCTACTGCACTCCACTGTAGTCTACCTCAACTATACTCCACTGTACTCTACCTCTACTGTGCTCCACTGTAATCTACCTCTACTGTACTCCACTGTACTCTACCTCTACTATACTCCACTGTACTCTACCTCTACTGTGCTCTACTGTACTCTATCTCTACTATGCTCACCTGTACTCTACGTCTACTGTACTCCACTGTACTCCACCTCTAGAGTGCTCCACTGTACTCTACCTCTACTTTACTCCACTGTACTCTACCTCTACTCTGCTCTATTGTACCCTATCTCTACTGTGCTCCACTGTACTCTACCTCTACTGTACTCCACTGTACTCCACCTCTACAGTGTTCTACTGTACTCTACCTCTACTGTACTCCACTGTACTCTACCTCTACTCTGCTCTACTGTACTCTACCTCTACTGTACTCCACTGTAGTCTACCTCAACTATACTCCACTGTACTCTACCTCTACTGTGCTCCACTGTACTCTACCTCAACTATACTCCACTGTACTCTATCTCTACTCTACTCTACTGTACTCCACCTCTACTGTGCTCCACTGTACTCCACTGTACTCTAGCTCTACTGTGCTCCACTGTACTCTACCTCTACTGTGCTCTACTGTACTCTATCTCTACTGTGCTCCACTGTACTCTACATCTACTGTACTCCACTGTACTCCACCTCTACAGTGCTCCACTGTACTCTACCTCTACTGTACTCCAATATACTCTACCTCTACTCTGCTCTACTGTACTCTATCTCTACTCTGCTCTACTGTACTCTACCTCTATTATACTCCACTGTACTCTACCTCTACTGTGCTCCACTGTACTCTACCTCTACTGTGCTCCACTGTACTCTACCTCTACTGTGCTCCACTCTACTCTACCTCTACTGTGCTCAGCTGTACTCTACCTCTACTGTACTCCACTGTACTCTATCTCTTCTGTACTACACTGTACTCTTCCTCTACTGTGCTCCACTGTACTCTACCTCTACTGTGCTCTACTGTACTCTATCTCTACTGTGCTCTACTGTACTCTACCTCTACTATACTCCACTGTACTCTACCTCTACTGTGCTCCACTGTACTCTACCTCTACTGTGCTCCACTGTACACTACCTCTACTGTACTCCACTGTACTCTACCTCTACTGTGCTCCACTCTACTCTACCTCTACTGTGCTCCACTGTACTCTACCTCTACTGTGCTCCACTGTACTCTATCTCTACTGTGCTCCACTGTACTCTACCTCTACTGTACTCTACTCTACTCCACCTCTAATGTGCTCCACTCTACTCTACCTCTACTGTACTCCACTGTACTCTACCTCTACTCTGCTCTAATGTACTCTATCTCTACTGTGCTCCACTGTACTCTACCTCTACTGTACTCTACTGTACTCTACCTCTACAGTGCTCCACTCTGCTCTACCTCTACTGTACTCCGCTGTACTCTACCTCTACTCTGCTCTACTCTACTCTATCTCTAATGTACTCCACTGTACTCTATCTCTACTGTACTCCACTGTAGTCTACCTCAACTATACTCCCCTGTACTCTACCTCTACTGTGCTCCACTGTACTCTACATCTACTGTGCTCCACTGTACTCTACCTCTACTCTACTCCACTGTACTCTACCTCTACTATACTCCACTGTTCTCTACCTCTACTGTACTCTACTGTACTCCACCTCTACTGTGCTCCACTGTACTCCACTGTACTCTAGCTCTAATGTGCTCCACTGTACTCTACCTCTACTGTGCTCTACTGTACTCTATCTCTACTGTGCTCCACTCTACTCTACCTCTACTTTACTCCACTGTACTCCACCTCTACAGTGCTCCACTGTACTCTACCTCTACTGTATTCCACTGTACTCTACCTCTACTCTGCTCTACTGTACTCTATCTCTACTGTGCTCTACTGTACTCTACCTCTATTATACTCCACTGTACTCTACCTCTACTGTGCTCCACTGTACTCTACCACTACTGTGCTCCACTGTACACTACCTCTACTGTAGTCCACTGTACTCTACCTCTACTGTGCTCCATTCTACTCTACCTCTACTGTGCTCAGCTGTACTCTACCTCTACTGTGCTCCACTGTACTCTACCTCTACTATACTCCACTGCACTTATCTCTACTGTGTTCGACTGTACTCTATCTCTACTGTACTCCACTGTACTCTATCTCTACTGTACTACACTGTACTCTTCCTCTACTGTGCTCCACTGTACTCTACCTCTACTGTGCTCTACTGTACTCTATCTCTACTCTGCTCCACTGTACTCTACCTCTACTGTACTCCACTGTACTCCACCTCTACAGTGCTCCACTGTACTCTACCTCTACTGTACTCCACTGTACTCTACCTCTACTCTGCTCTACTGTACTCTATCTCTACTGTGCTCCACTGTACTCCACCTCTACTGTACTCCACTGTAGTCTACCTAAACTATACTCCAATGTACTCTCCCTCCACTGTGCTCCACTGTACTCTACCTCAACTATACTCCACTGTACTCTATCTCTACTCTAATCCACTGTACTCTATCTCTACTCTACTCCACTCTACTCTATCTCTACTGTACTCCACTGTACTTCTCCTCTACTCTACTCTACTGTACTCCACCTCTACTGTGCTCCACTGTACTCCACTGTACTCCAGCTCTACTGTGCTCCACTGTACTCTACCTCTACTGTACTCCACTGTACTCTACCTCTACTATACTCCACTGTACTCTACCTCTACTGTGCTCTACTGTACTCTATCTCTACTATGCTCACCTGTACTCTACGTCTACTGTACTCCACTGTACTCCACCTCTAGAGTGCTCCACTGTACTCTACCTCTACTTTACTCCACTGTACTCTACCTCTACTCTGCTCTATTGTACCCTATCTCTACTGTGCTCCACTGTACTCTACCTCTACTGTACTCCACTGTACTCCACCTCTACAGTGTTCTACTGTACTCTACCTCTACTATACTCCACTGTACTCTACCTCTACTCTGCTCTACTGTACTCTACCTCTACTGTACTCCACTGTAGTCTACCTCAACTATACTCCACTGTACTCTACCTCTACTGTGCTCCACTGTACTCTACCTCAACTATACTCCACTGTACTCTATCTCTACTCTACTCTACTGTACTCCACCTCTACTGTGCTCCACTGTACTCCACTGTACTCTAGCTCTACTGTGCTCCACTGTACTCTACCTCTACTGTGCTCTACTGTACTCTATCTCTACTGTGCTCCACTGTACTCTACATCTACTGTACTCCACTGTACTCCACCTCTACAGTGCTCCACTGTACTCTACCTCTACTGTACTCCAATATACTCTACCTCTACTCTGCTCTACTGTACTCTATCTCTACTCTGCTCTACTGTACTCTACCTCTATTATACTCCACTGTACTCTACCTCTACTGTGCTCCACTGTACTCTACCTCTACTGTGCTCCACTGTACTCTACCTTTACTGTGCTCCACTCTACTCTACCTCTACTGTGCTCAGCTGTACTCTACCTCTACTGTACTCCACTGTACTCTATCTCTTCTGTACTACACTGTACTCTTCCTCTACTGTGCTCCACTGTACTCTACCTCTACTGTGCTCTACTGTACTCTATCTCTACTGTGCTCTACTGTACTCTACCTCTACTATACTCCACTGTACTCTACCTCTACTGTGCTCCACTGTACTCTACCTCTACTGTGCTCCACTGTACACTACCTCTACTGTACTCCACTGTACTCTACCTCTACTGTGCTCCACTCTACTCTACCTCTACTGTGCTCCACTGTACTCTACCTCTACTGTGCTCCACTGTACTCTATCTCTACTGTGCTCCACTGTACTCTACCTCTACTGTACTCTACTCTACTCCACCTCTAATGTGCTCCACTCTACTCTACCTCTACTGTACTCCACTGTACTCTACCTCTACTCTGCTCTAATGTACTCTATCTCTACTGTGCTCCACTGTACTCTACCTCTACTGTACTCTACTGTACTCTACCTCTACAGTGCTCCACTCTGCTCTACCTCTACTGTACTCCGCTGTACTCTACCTCTACTCTGCTCTACTCTACTCTATCTCTAATGTACTCCACTGTACTCTATCTCTACTGTACTCCACTGTAGTCTACCTCAACTATACTCCCCTGTACTCTACCTCTACTGTGCTCCACTGTACTCTACATCTACTGTGCTCCACTGTACTCTACCTCTACTCTACTCCACTGTACTCTACCTCTACTATACTCCACTGTTCTCTACCTCTACTGTACTCTACTGTACTCCACCTCTACTGTGCTCCACTGTACTCCACTGTACTCTAGCTCTAATGTGCTCCACTGTACTCTACCTCTACTGTGCTCTACTGTACTCTATCTCTACTGTGCTCCACTCTACTCTACCTCTACTTTACTCCACTGTACTCCACCTCTACAGTGCTCCACTGTACTCTACCTCTACTGTATTCCACTGTACTCTACCTCTACTCTGCTCTACTGTACTCTATCTCTACTGTGCTCTACTGTACTCTACCTCTATTATACTCCACTGTACTCTACCTCTACTGTGCTCCACTGTACTCTACCACTACTGTGCTCCACTGTACACTACCTCTACTGTAGTCCACTGTACTCTACCTCTACTGTGCTCCATTCTACTCTACCTCTACTGTGCTCAGCTGTACTCTACCTCTACTGTGCTCCACTGTACTCTACCTCTACTATACTCCACTGCACTTATCTCTACTGTGTTCGACTGTACTCTATCTCTACTGTACTCCACTGTACTCTATCTCTACTGTACTACACTGTACTCTTCCTCTACTGTGCTCCACTGTACTCTACCTCTACTGTGCTCTACTGTACTCTATCTCTACTCTGCTCCACTGTACTCTACCTCTACTGTACTCCACTGTACTCCACCTCTACAGTGCTCCACTGTACTCTACCTCTACTCTGCTCTACTGTACTCTATCTCTACTGTGCTCCACTGTACTCCACCTCTACTGTACTCCACTGTAGTCTACCTAAACTATACTCCAATGTACTCTCCCTCCACTGTGCTCCACTGTACTCTACCTCAACTATACTCCACTGTACTCTATCTCTACTCTAATCCACTGTACTCTATCTCTACTCTACTCCACTCTACTCTATCTCTACTGTACTCCACTGTACTTCTCCTCTACTCTACTCTACTGTACTCCACCTCTACTGTGCTCCACTGTACTCCACTGTACTCCAGCTCTACTGTGCTCCACTGTACTCTACCTCTACTGTACTCCACTGTACTCTACATCTACTGTGCTCCACTGTACTCTACCTCTACTGTACTCCACTGTACTCTACCTCTACTGTACTCCACTGTACTCTACCTCTACTGTACTCCATTGTATTCTACCTCTACTGTGCTCTACTGTACTCTACCTCTACTGTGCTCTACTGTACTCTACTCTATTGTGCTCCACTGTACTCTATTTCTACTGTACCCCACGGTGCTCTACCTCTACTGTGCTCAACTGTACTCTACCTCTACTGTGCTCCACTGTACACTACCTCTACTGTACTCCACTGTACTCTACCTCTACTGTGCTCCACTGTACTCTACCTCTACTGTGCTCCACTGTACTCTACCTCTACTGTGCTCCACTGTACTCTATCTCTAATGTACTCCACTGTACTCTACCTCTACAGTGCTCCACTGTGCTCAACCTCTACTGTACTCCACTGTACTCTACCTCTACTCTGCTCTACTGTACTCTATCTTTACTGTGCTCCACTGTACTCTACCTCTACTGTACTCCACTGTAGTCTACCTCAACTATACTCCACTGTACTCTACCTCTACTGTGCTCCACTGTACTCTACCTCTACTGTACTCCACTGTACTCTATCTCTACTGTACTCCACTGTAATCTATCTCTACTGTGCTCCACTGTACTATACCTCTACTGTGCTCCACTGTACTCCACTGTACTCTATCTCTACTGTGATCCACTGTACTCTACCTCTGCTGTGCTCCACTGTACTCTATCTCTACTCTACTCCACTGTACTCTACCTCTACTGTACTCCACTGTACTCTGCCTCTACTGTACTCCACTCTACGCTACCTCTACTGTGCTCCACTGTACTCTACCTCTACTGTGCTCCACTGTACTCTACCTCTACAGTGCTCCACTGTGCTCTACCTCTACTGTACTCCACTGTACTCTACCTCTACTCTAATCTACTGTTCTCTACCTCTACTGTACTCCACTGCACTCTACCTCTACTCTGCTCTACTGTACTCTATCTCTACTGTGCTCCACTGTACACTACCTCTACTGCACTCCACTGTAGTCTACCTCAACTATACTCCACTGTACTCTACCTCTACTGTGCTCCACTGTAATCTACCTCTACTGTACTCCACTGTACTCTACCTCTACTATACTCCACTGTACTCTACCTCTACTGTGCTCTACTGTACTCTATCTCTACTATGCTCACCTGTACTCTACGTCTACTGTACTCCACTGTACTCCACCTCTAGAGTGCTCCACTGTACTCTACCTCTACTTTACTCCACTGTACTCTACCTCTACTCTGCTCTATTGTACCCTATCTCTACTGTGCTCCACTGTACTCTACCTCTACTGTACTCCACTGTACTCCACCTCTACAGTGTTCTACTGTACTCTACCTCTACTGTACTCCACTGTACTCTACCTCTACTCTGCTCTACTGTACTCTACCTCTACTGTACTCCACTGTAGTCTACCTCAACTATACTCCACTGTACTCTACCTCTACTGTGCTCCACTGTACTCTACCTCAACTATACTCCACTGTACTCTATCTCTACTCTACTCTACTGTACTCCACCTCTACTGTGCTCCACTGTACTCCACTGTACTCTAGCTCTACTGTGCTCCACTGTACTCTACCTCTACTGTGCTCTACTGTACTCTATCTCTACTGTGCTCCACTGTACTCTACATCTACTGTACTCCACTGTACTCCACCTCTACAGTGCTCCACTGTACTCTACCTCTACTGTACTCCAATATACTCTACCTCTACTCTGCTCTACTGTACTCTATCTCTACTCTGCTCTACTGTACTCTACCTCTATTATACTCCACTGTACTCTACCTCTACTGTGCTCCACTGTACTCTACCTCTACTGTGCTCCACTGTACTCTACCTCTACTGTGCTCCACTCTACTCTACCTCTACTGTGCTCAGCTGTACTCTACCTCTACTGTACTCCACTGTACTCTATCTCTTCTGTACTACACTGTACTCTTCCTCTACTGTGCTCCACTGTACTCTACCTCTACTGTGCTCTACTGTACTCTATCTCTACTGTGCTCTACTGTACTCTACCTCTACTATACTCCACTGTACTCTACCTCTACTGTGCTCCACTGTACTCTACCTCTACTGTGCTCCACTGTACACTACCTCTACTGTACTCCACTGTACTCTACCTCTACTGTGCTCCACTCTACTCTACCTCTACTGTGCTCCACTGTACTCTACCTCTACTGTGCTCCACTGTACTCTATCTCTACTGTGCTCCACTGTACTCTACCTCTACTGTACTCTACTCTACTCCACCTCTAATGTGCTCCACTCTACTCTACCTCTACTGTACTCCACTGTACTCTACCTCTACTCTGCTCTAATGTACTCTATCTCTACTGTGCTCCACTGTACTCTACCTCTACTGTACTCTACTGTACTCTACCTCTACAGTGCTCCACTCTGCTCTACCTCTACTGTACTCCGCTGTACTCTACCTCTACTCTGCTCTACTCTACTCTATCTCTAATGTACTCCACTGTACTCTATCTCTACTGTACTCCACTGTAGTCTACCTCAACTATACTCCCCTGTACTCTACCTCTACTGTGCTCCACTGTACTCTACATCTACTGTGCTCCACTGTACTCTACCTCTACTCTACTCCACTGTACTCTACCTCTACTATACTCCACTGTTCTCTACCTCTACTGTACTCTACTGTACTCCACCTCTACTGTGCTCCACTGTACTCCACTGTACTCTAGCTCTAATGTGCTCCACTGTACTCTACCTCTACTGTGCTCTACTGTACTCTATCTCTACTGTGCTCCACTCTACTCTACCTCTACTTTACTCCACTGTACTCCACCTCTACAGTGCTCCACTGTACTCTACCTCTACTGTATTCCACTGTACTCTACCTCTACTCTGCTCTACTGTACTCTATCTCTACTGTGCTCTACTGTACTCTACCTCTATTATACTCCACTGTACTCTACCTCTACTGTGCTCCACTGTACTCTACCACTACTGTGCTCCACTGTACACTACCTCTACTGTAGTCCACTGTACTCTACCTCTACTGTGCTCCATTCTACTCTACCTCTACTGTGCTCAGCTGTACTCTACCTCTACTGTGCTCCACTGTACTCTACCTCTACTATACTCCACTGCACTTATCTCTACTGTGTTCGACTGTACTCTATCTCTACTGTACTCCACTGTACTCTATCTCTACTGTACTACACTGTACTCTTCCTCTACTGTGCTCCACTGTACTCTACCTCTACTGTGCTCTACTGTACTCTATCTCTACTCTGCTCCACTGTACTCTACCTCTACTGTACTCCACTGTACTCCACCTCTACAGTGCTCCACTGTACTCTACCTCTACTGTACTCCACTGTACTCTACCTCTACTCTGCTCTACTGTACTCTATCTCTACTGTGCTCCACTGTACTCCACCTCTACTGTACTCCACTGTAGTCTACCTAAACTATACTCCAATGTACTCTCCCTCCACTGTGCTCCACTGTACTCTACCTCAACTATACTCCACTGTACTCTATCTCTACTCTAATCCACTGTACTCTATCTCTACTCTACTCCACTCTACTCTATCTCTACTGTACTCCACTGTACTTCTCCTCTACTCTACTCTACTGTACTCCACCTCTACTGTGCTCCACTGTACTCCACTGTACTCCAGCTCTACTGTGCTCCACTGTACTCTACCTCTACTGTACTCCACTGTACTCTACCTCTACTATACTCCACTGTACTCTACCTCTACTGTGCTCTACTGTACTCTATCTCTACTATGCTCACCTGTACTCTACGTCTACTGTACTCCACTGTACTCCACCTCTAGAGTGCTCCACTGTACTCTACCTCTACTTTACTCCACTGTACTCTACCTCTACTCTGCTCTATTGTACCCTATCTCTACTGTGCTCCACTGTACTCTACCTCTACTGTACTCCACTGTACTCCACCTCTACAGTGTTCTACTGTACTCTACCTCTACTATACTCCACTGTACTCTACCTCTACTCTGCTCTACTGTACTCTACCTCTACTGTACTCCACTGTAGTCTACCTCAACTATACTCCACTGTACTCTACCTCTACTGTGCTCCACTGTACTCTACCTCAACTATACTCCACTGTACTCTATCTCTACTCTACTCTACTGTACTCCACCTCTACTGTGCTCCACTGTACTCCACTGTACTCTAGCTCTACTGTGCTCCACTGTACTCTACCTCTACTGTGCTCTACTGTACTCTATCTCTACTGTGCTCCACTGTACTCTACATCTACTGTACTCCACTGTACTCCACCTCTACAGTGCTCCACTGTACTCTACCTCTACTGTACTCCAATATACTCTACCTCTACTCTGCTCTACTGTACTCTATCTCTACTCTGCTCTACTGTACTCTACCTCTATTATACTCCACTGTACTCTACCTCTACTGTGCTCCACTGTACTCTACCTCTACTGTGCTCCACTGTACTCTACCTTTACTGTGCTCCACTCTACTCTACCTCTACTGTGCTCAGCTGTACTCTACCTCTACTGTACTCCACTGTACTCTATCTCTTCTGTACTACACTGTACTCTTCCTCTACTGTGCTCCACTGTACTCTACCTCTACTGTGCTCTACTGTACTCTATCTCTACTGTGCTCTACTGTACTCTACCTCTACTATACTCCACTGTACTCTACCTCTACTGTGCTCCACTGTACTCTACCTCTACTGTGCTCCACTGTACACTACCTCTACTGTACTCCACTGTACTCTACCTCTACTGTGCTCCACTCTACTCTACCTCTACTGTGCTCCACTGTACTCTACCTCTACTGTGCTCCACTGTACTCTATCTCTACTGTGCTCCACTGTACTCTACCTCTACTGTACTCTACTCTACTCCACCTCTAATGTGCTCCACTCTACTCTACCTCTACTGTACTCCACTGTACTCTACCTCTACTCTGCTCTAATGTACTCTATCTCTACTGTGCTCCACTGTACTCTACCTCTACTGTACTCTACTGTACTCTACCTCTACAGTGCTCCACTCTGCTCTACCTCTACTGTACTCCGCTGTACTCTACCTCTACTCTGCTCTACTCTACTCTATCTCTAATGTACTCCACTGTACTCTATCTCTACTGTACTCCACTGTAGTCTACCTCAACTATACTCCCCTGTACTCTACCTCTACTGTGCTCCACTGTACTCTACATCTACTGTGCTCCACTGTACTCTACCTCTACTCTACTCCACTGTACTCTACCTCTACTATACTCCACTGTTCTCTACCTCTACTGTACTCTACTGTACTCCACCTCTACTGTGCTCCACTGTACTCCACTGTACTCTAGCTCTAATGTGCTCCACTGTACTCTACCTCTACTGTGCTCTACTGTACTCTATCTCTACTGTGCTCCACTCTACTCTACCTCTACTTTACTCCACTGTACTCCACCTCTACAGTGCTCCACTGTACTCTACCTCTACTGTATTCCACTGTACTCTACCTCTACTCTGCTCTACTGTACTCTATCTCTACTGTGCTCTACTGTACTCTACCTCTATTATACTCCACTGTACTCTACCTCTACTGTGCTCCACTGTACTCTACCACTACTGTGCTCCACTGTACACTACCTCTACTGTAGTCCACTGTACTCTACCTCTACTGTGCTCCATTCTACTCTACCTCTACTGTGCTCAGCTGTACTCTACCTCTACTGTGCTCCACTGTACTCTACCTCTACTATACTCCACTGCACTTATCTCTACTGTGTTCGACTGTACTCTATCTCTACTGTACTCCACTGTACTCTATCTCTACTGTACTACACTGTACTCTTCCTCTACTGTGCTCCACTGTACTCTACCTCTACTGTGCTCTACTGTACTCTATCTCTACTCTGCTCCACTGTACTCTACCTCTACTGTACTCCACTGTACTCCACCTCTACAGTGCTCCACTGTACTCTACCTCTACTCTGCTCTACTGTACTCTATCTCTACTGTGCTCCACTGTACTCCACCTCTACTGTACTCCACTGTAGTCTACCTAAACTATACTCCAATGTACTCTCCCTCCACTGTGCTCCACTGTACTCTACCTCAACTATACTCCACTGTACTCTATCTCTACTCTAATCCACTGTACTCTATCTCTACTCTACTCCACTCTACTCTATCTCTACTGTACTCCACTGTACTTCTCCTCTACTCTACTCTACTGTACTCCACCTCTACTGTGCTCCACTGTACTCCACTGTACTCCAGCTCTACTGTGCTCCACTGTACTCTACCTCTACTGTACTCCACTGTACTCTACATCTACTGTGCTCCACTGTACTCTACCTCTACTGTACTCCACTGTACTCTACCTCTACTGTACTCCACTGTACTCTACCTCTACTGTACTCCATTGTATTCTACCTCTACTGTGCTCTACTGTACTCTACCTCTACTGTGCTCTACTGTACTCTACTCTATTGTGCTCCACTGTACTCTATTTCTACTGTACCCCACGGTGCTCTACCTCTACTGTGCTCAACTGTACTCTACCTCTACTGTGCTCCACTGTACACTACCTCTACTGTACTCCACTGTACTCTACCTCTACTGTGCTCCACTGTACTCTACCTCTACTGTGCTCCACTGTACTCTACCTCTACTGTGCTCCACTGTACTCTATCTCTAATGTACTCCACTGTACTCTACCTCTACAGTGCTCCACTGTGCTCAACCTCTACTGTACTCCACTGTACTCTACCTCTACTCTGCTCTACTGTACTCTATCTTTACTGTGCTCCACTGTACTCTACCTCTACTGTACTCCACTGTAGTCTACCTCAACTATACTCCACTGTACTCTACCTCTACTGTGCTCCACTGTACTCTACCTCTACTGTACTCCACTGTACTCTATCTCTACTGTACTCCACTGTAATCTATCTCTACTGTGCTCCACTGTACTATACCTCTACTGTGCTCCACTGTACTCCACTGTACTCTATCTCTACTGTGATCCACTGTACTCTACCTCTGCTGTGCTCCACTGTACTCTATCTCTACTCTACTCCACTGTACTCTACCTCTACTGTACTCCACTGTACTCTGCCTCTACTGTACTCCACTCTACGCTACCTCTACTGTGCTCCACTGTACTCTACCTCTACTGTGCTCCACTGTACTCTACCTCTACTGTGCTCCACTGTACACTACCTCTGCTGTATTCCACTGTACTCTACCTCTACTGTGCTCCACTCTACTCTACCTCTACTGTGCTCCACTGTACTCTCCCTCTACTGTGCTCCACTGTACTCTATCTCTACTGTACTCCACTGTACTCTACCTCTACAGTGCTCCACTGTGCTCTACCTCTACTGTACTCCAGTGTACTCTACTTCTACTCTGCTCTACTGTACTCTATCTCTACTGTACTCCACTGTACTCTACCTCTACTGTACTCCACTGTACTCTACCTCTACTGTACTCTACTCTACTCCACCTCTAATGTGCTCCACTCTACTCTACCTCTACTGTACTCCACTGTACTCTACCTCTACTGTACTCTACTCTACTCCACCTCTAATGTGCTCCACTCTACTCTACATCTACTGTACTCCACTGTACTCTACCTCTACTCTGCTCTACTGTACTCTATCTCTACTGTGCTCCACTGTACTCTACCTCTACTGTACTCCACTGTAGTCTACCTCAACTATACTCAACTGTACTCTACCTCTACTGTGCTCCACTGTACTCTACCTCTACTGTGCTCTACTGTACTCTATCTCTACTGTGCTCCACTGTACTCTACCTCTACTGTACTCCACTGTACTCCACCTCTACAGTGCTCCACTGTACTCTACCTCTACTGTACTCCACTGTACTCCACCTCTAATGTGCTCCACTCTACTCTACCTCTACTGTGCTCCACTGTACTCCACCTCTACTGTACTCCACTGTAGTCTACCTAAACTATACTCCACTGTACTCTACCTCCACTGTGCTCCACTGTACTCTACCTCAACTATACTCCACTGTACTCTATCTCTACTCTAATCCACTGTACTCTATCTCTACTCTACTCCACTCTACTCTATCTCTACTGTACTCCACTGTACTTCTCCTCTACTCTACATCTACTGTACTCCACCTCTACTGTGCTCCACTGTACTCCACTGTACTCCAGCTCTACTGTGCTCCACTGTACTCTACCTCTACTGTACTCCACTGTACTCTACATCTACTGTGCTCCACTGTACTCTACCTCTACTGTACTCCACTGTACTCTACCTCTACTGTACTCCACTGTACTCTACCTCTACTGTACTCCATTGTATTCTACCTCTACTGTACCCCACGGTGCTCTACCTCTACTGTGCTCAACTGTACTCTACCTCTACTGTGCTCCACTGTACACTACCTCTACTGTACTCCACTGTACTCTACCTCTACTGTGCTCCACTGTACTCTACCTCTACTGTGCTCCACTGTACTCTACCTCTACTGTGCTCCACTGTACTCTATCTCTAATGTACTCCACTGTACTCTACCTCTACAGTGCTCCACTGTGCTCAACCTCTACTGTACTCCACTGTACTCTACCTCTACTCTGCTCTACTGTACTCTATCTTTACTGTGCTCCACTGTACTCTACCTCTACTGTACTCCACTGTAGTCTACCTCAACTATACTCCACTGTACTCTACCTCTACTGTGCTCCACTGTACTCTACCTCTACTGTACTCCACTGTACTCTATCTCTACTGTACTCCACTGTAATCTATCTCTACTGTGCTCCACTGTACTCTATCTCTACTGTGATCCACTGTACTCTACCTCTGCTGTGCTCCACTGTACTCTATCTCTACTCTACTCCACTGTACTCTACCTCTACTGTACTCCACTATACTCTGCCTCTACTGTACTCCACTCTACGCTACCTCTACTGTGCTCCACTGTACTCTACCTCTACTGTGTTCCACTGTACTCTACCTCTACTGTGCTCCACTGTACACTACCTCTACTGTATTCCACTGTACTCTACCTCTACTGTGCTCCACTCTACTCTACCTCTACTGTGCTCCACTGTACTCTCCCTCTACTGTGCTCCACTGTACTCTATCTCTACTGTACTCCACTGTACTCTACCTCTACAGTGCTCCACTGTGCTCTACCTCTACTGTACTCCAGTGTACTCTACTTCTACTCTGCTCTACTGTACTCTATCTCTACTGTACTCCACTGTACTCTACCTCTACTGTACTCCACTGTACTCTACCTCTACTGTACTCTACTCTACTCCACCTCTAATGTGCTCCACTCTACTCTACCTCTACTGTACTCCACTGTACTCTACCTCTACTTTACTCTACTCTACTCCACCTCTAATGTGCTCCACTCTACTCTACATCTACTGTACTCCACTGTACTCTACCTCTACTCTGCTCTACTGTACTCTACCTCTACTGTGCTCCACTGTACTCTACCTCTACTGTGCTCCACTGTACTCTACCTCTACTGTGCTCCACTGTACACTACCTCTACTGTATTCCACTGTACTCTACCTCTACTGTGCTCCACTCTACTCTACCTCTACTGTGCTCCACTGTACTCTCCCTCTACTGTGCTCCACTGTACTCTATCTCTACTGTACTCCACTGTACTCTACCTCTACAGTGCTCCACTGTGCTCTACCTCTACTGTACTCCAGTGTACTCTATTTCTACTCTGCTCTACTGTACTCTATCTCTACTGTACTCCACTGTACTCTACCTCTACTGTACTCCACTGTACTCTACCTCTACTGTACTCTACTCTACTCCACCTCTAATGTGCTCCACTCTACTCTACCTCTACTGTACTCCACTGTACTCTACCTCTACTGTACTTTACTCTACTCCACCTCTAATGTGCTCCACTCTACTCTACATCTACTGTACTCCACTGTACTCTACCTCTACTCTGCTCTACTGTACTCTATCTCTACTGTGCTCCACTGTACTCTACCTCTACTGTACTCCACTGTAGTCTACCTCAACTATACTCAACTGTACTCTACCTCTACTGTGCTCCAGTGTACTCTACCTCTACTGTGCTCTACTGTACTCTATCTCTACTGTGCTCCACTGTACTCTACCTCTATTGTACTCCACTGTACTCCACCTCTACAGTGCTCCACTGTACTCTACCTCGACAATACTCCACTGTACTCTACCTCTACTCTGCTCTACTGTACTCTATCTCTACTGTGATCCACTGTACTCTACCTCTACTGTGCTCCACTGTACACTACCTCTACTGTATTCCACTGTACTCTACCTCTACTGTGCTCCACTCTACTCTACCTCTACTGTGCTCCACTGTACTCTCCCTCTACTGTGCTCCACTGTACTCTATCTCTACTGTACTCCACTGTACTCTACCTCTACAGTGCTCCACTGTGCTCTACCTCTACTGTACTCCAGTGTACTCTATTTCTACTCTGCTCTACTGTACTCTATCTCTACTGTACTCCACTGTACTCTACCTCTACTGTACTCCACTGTACTCTACCTCTACTGTACTCTACTCTACTCCACCTCTAATGTGCTCCACTCTACTCTACCTCTACTGTACTCCACTGTACTCTACCTCTACTGTACTTTCCTCTACTCCACCTCTAATGTGCTCCACTCTACTCTACATCTACTGTACTCCACTGTACTCTACCTCTACTCTGCTCTACTGTACTCTATCTCTACTGTGCTCCACTGTACTCTACCTCTACTGTACTCCACTGTAGTCTACCTCAACTATACTCAACTGTACTCTACCTCTACTGTGCTCCAGTGTACTCTACCTCTACTGTGCTCTACTGTACTCTATCTCTACTGTGCTCCACTGTACTCTACCTCTACTGTACTCCACTGTACTCCACCTCTACAGTGCTCCACTGTACTCTACCTCGACAATACTCCACTGTACTCTACCTCTACTCTGCTCTACTGTACTCTATCTCTACTGTGATCCACTGTACTCTACCTCTACTGTACTCCACTGTAGTCTGCCTCAACTATACTCCACTGTACTCTACCTCTACTGTACTCCACTCTACTATACCTCTACTCTACCTCTACTGTACTCCACCTCTACTGTTCTCCACTGTACTCCACTGTACTCTACCTCTACTGTGCTCCACTGTACTCTACCTCTACTATACTCCACTGTACTCTATCTCTACTGTGCTCCACTCTACTCTACCTCAACTGTTCTCCACTGTATTCTACCTCTACTGTGATCCACTGTACTCCACTGTACTCTTCCTCTACTGTACTCCACTGTACTCTATCTCTACTGTGCTCCACTATACTCTACCTCTACTGTGCTCTACTGTACTCTACTCTACTGTGCTCCACTGTACTCTATTTCTACTGTACCCCACTGTACTCTACCTCTACTGTGCTCCACTGTACTCTACCTCTACTGTGCTCCATTGTACACTACCTCTACTGTGCTCCACTGTACTCTACCTCTACTGTGCTCCACTGTACTCTACCTCTACTGTGCTCCACTGTACTCTACCTCTACTGTGCTCCACTGTACTCTATCTCTACTGTACTCCACTGTACTCTACCTCTACAGTGCTCCACTGTGCTCTACCTCTACTGTACTCCACTGTACTCTACCTCTACTCTAATCTACTGTTCTCTACCTCTACTGTACTCCACTGTACTATACCTCTACTCTGCTCTACTGTACTCTATCTCTACTGTGCTCCACTGTACTCCACTGTACTCTACCTCTACTGTACTCTATCTCTACTGTGCTCCACTGTACTCCACTGTACTCTACCTCTACTGTCCTCCACTGTAATCTACCTCTACTGTACTCCACTGTACTCTACCTCTACTATACTCCACTGTACTCTACCTCTACTTTACTCCACTGTACTCTACCTCTACTCTGCTCTATTGTATCCTATCTCTACTGTGCTCCACTGTACTCTACCTCTACTGTACTCCACTGAACTCCACCTCTACAGTGTTCTACTGTACTCTACCTCTACTGTACTCCACTGTACTCTACCTCTACTCTGCTCTACTGTACTCTATCTCTACTGTGCTCCACTGTACTCTACCTCTACTGTACTCCACAGTAGTCTACCTCAACTATACTCCACTGTACTCTACCTCTACTGTGCTCCACTGTACTCTACCTCAACTATACTCCACTGTACTCTATCTCTACTCTAATCCACTGTACTCTATCTCTACTCTACTCCACTCTACTCTATCTCTACTGTACTCCACTGTACTCTACCTCTACTCTACTCTACTGTACTCCACCTCTACTGTGCTCCACTGTACTCCACTGTACTCTAGCTCTACTGTGCTCCACTGTACTCTACCTCTACTGTGCTCCACTGTACTCTACCTCTACTATACTCCACTGCACTTATCTCTACTGTGTTCGACTGTACTCTATCTCTACTGTACTCCACTGTACTCTATCTCTACTGTACTACACTGTACTCTTCCTCTACTGTGCTCCACTGTACTCTACCTCTACTGTGCTCTACTGTACTCTATCTCTACTCTGCTCCACTGTACTCTACCTCTACTGTACTCCACTGTACTCCACCTCTACAGTGCTCCACTGTACTCTACCTCTACTGTACTCCACTGTACTCTACCTCTACTCTGCTCTACTGTACTCTATCTCTACTGTGCTCCACTGTACTCCACCTCTACTGTACTCCACTGTAGTCTACCTAAACTATACTCCACTGTACTCTACCTCCACTGTGCTCCACTGTACTCTACCTCAACTATACTCCACTGTACTCTATCTCTACTCTAATCCACTGTACTCTATCTCTACTCTACTCCACTCTACTCTATCTCTACTGTACTCCACTGTACTTCTACTCTACTCTACTCTACTGTACTCCACCTCTACTGTGCTCCACTGTACTCCACTGTACTCCAGCTCTACTGTGCTCCACTGTACTCTACCTCTACTGTACTCCAAAGTACTCTACATCTACTGTGCTCCACTGTACTCTACCTCTACTGTACTCCACTGTACTCTACCTCTACTGTACTCCACTGTACTCTACCTCTACTGTACTCCATTGTATTTTACCTCTAGTGTGCTCTACTGTACTCTACTCTATTGTGCTCCACTGTACTCTATTTCTACTGTACCCCACGGTGCTCTACCTCTACTGTGCTCAACTGTACTCTACCTCTACTGTGCTCCACTGTACACTACCTCTACTCTACTCTACTGTACTCCACCTCTACTGTGCTCCACTGTACTCCACTGTACTCCAGCTCTACTGTGCTCCACTGTACTCTACCTCTACTGTACTCCACTGTACTCTACATCTACTGTGCTCCACTGTACTCTACCTCTACTGTACTCCACTGTACTCTACCTCTACTGTACTCCACTGTACTCTACCTCTACTGTACTCCATTGTATTCTACCTCTACTGTGCTCTACTGTACTCTACCTCTACTGTGCTCTACTGTACTCTACTCTATTGTGCTCCACTGTACTCTATTTCTACTGTACCCCACGGTGCTCTACCTCTACTGTGCTCAACTGTACTCTACCTCTACTGTGCTCCACTATACACTACCTCTACTGTACTCCACTGTACTCTACCTCTACTGTGCTCCACTGTACTCTACCTCTACTGTGCTCCACTGTACTCTACCTCTACTGTGCTCCACTGTACTCTATCTCTAATGTACTCCACTGTACTCTACCTCTACAGTGCTCCACTGTGCTCAACCTCTACTGTACTCCACTGTACTCTACCTCTACTCTGCTCTACTGTACTCTATCTTTACTGTGCTCCACTGTACTCTACCTCTACTGTACTCCACTGTAGTCTACCTCAACTATACTCCACTGTACTCTACCTCTACTGTGCTCCACTGTACTCTACCTCTACTGTACTCCACTGTACTCTATCTCTACTGTACTCCACTGTAATCTATCTCTACTGTGCTCCACTGTACTATACTTCTACTGTGCTCCACTGTACTCAACTGTACTCTATCTCTACTGTGATCCACTGTACTCTACCTCTGCTGTGCTCCACTGTACTCTATCTCTACTCTACTCCACTGTACTCTACCTCTACTGTACTCCACTGTACTCTGCCTCTACTGTACTCCACTCTACGCTACCTCTACTGTGCTCCACTGTACTCTACCTCTACTGTGCTCCACTGTACTCTACCTCTACTGTGCTCCACTGTACACTATCTCTACTGTATTCCACTGTACTCTACCTCTACTGTGCTCCACTCTACTCTACCTCTACTGTGCTCCACTGTACTCTCCCTCTACTGTGCTCCACTGTACTCTATCTCTACTGTACTCCACTGTACTCTACCTCTACAGTGCTCCACCGTGCTCTACCTCTATTGTTCTCCAGTGTACTCTACTTCTACTCTGCTCTACTGTACTCTATCTCTACTGTACTCCACTGTATTCTACCTCTACTGTATTCCACTGTACTCTACCTCTAATGTACTCTACTCTACTCCACCTCTAATGTGCTCCACTCTACTCTACCTCTACTGTACTCCACTGTACTCTACCTCTACTGTACTCTACTCTACTCCACCTCTAATGTGCTCCACTCTACTCTACCTCTACTGTACTCCACTGTACTCTACCTCTACTCTGCTCTACTGTACTCTATCTCTACTGTGCTCCACTGTACTCTACCTCTACTGTACTCCACTGTAGTCTACCTCAACTATACTCAACTGTACTCTACCTCTACTGTGCTCCATTGTACTCTACCTCTACTGTACTCCACTCTACGCTACCTCTACTGTGCTCCACTGTACTCTACCTCTACTGTGCTCCACTGTACTCTACCTCTACTGTGCTCCACTGTACACTACCTCTACTGTATTCCACTGTACTCTACCTCTACTGTGCTCCACTCTTCTCTACCTCTACTGTGCTCCACTGTACTCTCCCTCTACTGTGCTCCACTGTACTCTATCTCTACTGTACTCCACTGTACTCTACCTCTACAGTGCTCCACTGTGCTCTACCTCTACTGTACTCCAGTGTACTCTACTTCTACTCTGCTCTACTGTACTCTATCTCTACTGTACTCCACTGTACTCTACCTCTACTGTACTCCACTGTACTCTACCTCTACTGTACTCTACTCTACTCCACCTCTAATGTGCTCCACTCTACTCTACCTCTACTGTACTCCACTGTACTCTACCTCTACTGTACTCTACTCTACTCCACCTCTAATGTGCTCCACTCTACTCTACATCTACTGTACTCCACTGTACTCTACCTCTACTCTGCTCTACTGTACTCTATCTCTACTGTGCTCCACTGTACTCTACCTCTACTGTACTCCACTGTAGTCTACCTCAACTATACTCAACTGTACTCTACCTCTACTGTGCTCCACTGTACTCTACCTCTACTGTGCTCTACTGTACTCTATCTCTACTGTGCTCCACTGTACTCTACCTCTACTGTACTCCACTGTACTCCACCTCTACAGTGCTCCACTGTACTCTACCTCTACTGTACTCCACTGTACTCTACCTCTACTCTGCTCTACTGTACTCTATCTCTACTGTGCTCCACTGTACTCCACCTCTACTGTACTCCACTGTAGTCTACCTAAACTATACTCCACTGTACTCTACCTCCACTGTGCTCCACTGTACTCTACCTCAACTATACTCCACTGTACTCTATCTCTACTCTAATCCACTGTACTCTATCTCTACTCTACTCCACTCTACTCTATCTCTACTGTACTCCACTGTACTTCTCCTCTACTCTACATCTACTGTACTCCACCTCTACTGTGC
The DNA here is from genome assembly GCA_030578255.1 of Tiaroga cobitis. Taxonomy (NCBI): domain Eukaryota; kingdom Metazoa; phylum Chordata; class Actinopteri; order Cypriniformes; family Leuciscidae; genus Tiaroga; species Tiaroga cobitis. Next base: position 982,397 of record JAROOI010000056.1, on the reverse strand, counting down.
TCCACTGTACTCCACTGTACTCCAGCTCTACTGTGCTCCACTGTACTCTACCTCTACTGTACTCCACTGTACTCTACATCTACTGTGCTCCACTGTACTCTACCTCTACTGTACTCCACTGTACTCTACCTCTACTGTACTCCACTGTACTCTACCTCTACTGTACTCCATTGTATTCTACCTCTACTGTGCTCTACTGTACTCTACCTCTACTGTGCTCTACTGTACTCTACTCTATTGTGCTCCACTGTACTCTATTTCTACTGTACCCCACGGTGCTCTACCTCTACTGTGCTCAACTGTACTCTACCTCTACTGTGCTCCACTGTACACTACCTCTACTGTACTCCACTGTACTCTACCTCTACTGTGCTCCACTGTACTCTACCTCTACTGTGCTCCACTGTACTCTACCTCTACTGTGCTCCACTGTACTCTATCTCTAATGTACTCCACTGTACTCTACCTCTACAGTGCTCCACTGTGCTCAACCTCTACTGTACTCCACTGTACTCTACCTCTACTCTGCTCTACTGTACTCTATCTTTACTGTGCTCCACTGTACTCTACCTCTACTGTACTCCACTGTAGTCTACCTCAACTATACTCCACTGTACTCTACCTCTACTGTGCTCCAATGTACTCTACCTCTACTGTACTCCACTGTACTCTATCTCTACTGTACTCCACTGTAATCTATCTCTACTGTGCTCCACTGTACTATACCTCTACTGTGCTCCACTGTACTCCACTGTACTCTATCTCTACTGTGATCCACTGTACTCTACCTCTGCTGTGCTCCACTGTACTCTATCTCTACTCTACTCCACTGTACTCTACCTCTACTGTACTCCACTGTACTCTGCCTCTACTGTACTCCACTCTACGCTACCTCTACTGTGCTCCACTGTACTCTACCTCTACTGTGCTCCACTGTACTCTACCTCTACTGTGCTCCACTGTACACTACCTCTACTGTATTCCACTGTACTCTACCTCGACTGTGCTCCACTCTACTCTACCTCTACTGTGCTCCACTGTACTCTCCCTCTACTGTGCTCCACTGTACTCTATCTCTACTGTACTCCACTGTACTCTACCTCTACAGTGCTCCACTGTGCTCTACCTCTACTGTACTCCAGTGTACTCTACTTCTACTCTGCTCTACTGTACTCTATCTCTACTGTACTCCACTGTACTCTACCTCTACTGTACTCCACTGTACTCTACCTCTACTGTACTCTACTCTACTCCACCTCTAATGTGCTCCACTCTACTCTACCTCTACTGTACTCCACTGTACTCTACCTCTACTGTACTCTACTCTACTCCACCTCTAATGTGCTCCACTCTACTCTACATCTACTGTACTCCACTGTACTCTACCTCTACTCTGCTCTACTGTACTCTACCTCTACTGTGCTCCACTGTACTCTACCTCTACTGTGCTCCACTGTACTCTACCTCTACTGTGCTCCACTGTACACTACCTCTACTGTATTCCACTGTACTCTACCTCTACTGTGCTCCACTCTACTCTACCTCTACTGTGCTCCACTGTACTCTCCCTCTACTGTGCTCCACTGTACTCTATCTCTACTGTACTCCACTGTACTCTACCTCTACAGTGCTCCACTGTGCTCTACCTCTACTGTACTCCAGTGTACTCTATTTCTACTCTGCTCTACTGTACTCTATCTCTACTGTACTCCACTGTACTCTACCTCTACTGTACTCCACTGTACTCTACCTCTACTGTACTCTACTCTACTCCACCTCTAATGTGCTCCACTCTACTCTACCTCTACTGTACTCCACTGTACTCTACCTCTACTCTGCTCTACTGTACTCTATCTCTACTGTGCTCCACTGTACTCTACCTCTACTGTACTCCACTCTACGCTACCTCTACTGTGCTCCACTGTACTCTACCTCTACTGTGCTCCACTGTACTATACCTCTACTGTGCTCCACTGTACACTACCTCTACTGTATTCCACTGTACTCTACCTCTACTGTGCTCCACTCTACTCTACCTCTACTGTGCTCCACTGTACTCTCCCTCTACTGTGCTCCACTGTACTCTATCTCTACTGTACTCCACTGTACTCTACCTCTACAGTGCTCCACTGTGCTCTACCTCTACTGTACTCCAGTGTACTCTACTTCTACTCTGCTCTACTGTACTCTATCTCTACTGTACTCCACTGTACTCTACCTCTACTGTACTCCACTGTACTCTACCTCTACTGTACTCTACTCTACTCCACCTCTAATGTGCTCCACTCTACTCTACCTCTACTGTACTCCACTGTACTCTACCTCTACTGTACTCTACTCTACTCCACCTCTAATGTGCTCCACTCTACTCTACATCTACTGTACTCCACTGTACTCTACCTCTACTCTGCTCTACTGTACTCTATCTCTACTGTGCTCCACTGTACTCTACCTCTACTGTACTCCACTGTAGTCTACCTCAACTATACTCAACTGTACTCTACCTCTACTGTGCTCCACTGTACTCTACCTCTACTGTGCTCTACTGTACTCTATCTCTACTGTGCTCCACTGTACTCTACCTCTACTGTACTCCACTGTACTCCACCTCTATAGTGCTCCACTGTACTCTACCTCTACTGTACTCCACTGTACTCTACCTCTACTCTGCTCTACTGTACTCTATCTCTACTGTACTCCACTGTACTCCACCTCTACTGTACTCCACTGTAGTCTACCTAAACTATACTCCACTGTACTCTACCTCCACTGTGCTCCACTGTACTCTACCTCAACGATACTCCACTGTACTCTATCTCTACTCTAATCCACTGTACTCTATCTCTACTCTACTCCACTCTACTCTATCTCTACTGTACTCCACTGTACTTCTCCTCTACTCTACATCTACTGTACTCCACCTCTACTGTGCTCCACTGTACTCCACTGTACTCCAGCTCTACTGTGCTCCACTGTACTCTACCTCTACTGTACTCCACTGTACTCTACCTCTACTGTACTCCACTGTACTCTACCTCTACTGTACTCCATTGTATTCTACCTCTACTGTGCTCTACTGTACTCTACCTCTACTGTGCTCTACTGTACTCTACTCTATTGTGCTCCACTGTACTCTATTTCTACTGTACCCCACGGTGCTCTACCTCTACTGTGCTCAACTGTACTCTACCTCTACTGTGATCCACTGTACACTACCTCTACTGTACTCCACTGTACTCTACCTCTACTGTGCTCCACTGTACTCTACCTCTACTGTGCTCCACTGTACTCTACCTCTAATGTACTCCACTGTACTCTACCTCTACAGTGCTCCACTGTGCTCAACCTCTACTGTACTCCACTGTACTCTACCTCTACTCTGCTCTACTGTACTCTATCTTTACTGTGCTCCACTGTACTCTACCTCTACTGTACTCCACTGTAGTCTACCTCAACTATACTCCACTGTACTCTACCTCTACTGTGCTCCAATGTACTCTACCTCTACTGTACTCCACTGTACTCTATCTCTACTGTACTCCACTGTAATCTATCTCTACTGTGCTCCACTGTACTATACCTCTACTGTGCTCCACTGTACTCCACTGTACTCTATCTCTACTGTGATCCACTGTACTCTACCTCTGCTGTGCTCCACTGTACTCTATCTCTACTCTACTCCACTGTACTCTACCTCTACTGTACTCCACTGTACTCTGCCTCTACTGTACTCCACTCTACGCTACCTCTACTGTGCTCCACTGTACTCTACCTCTACTGTGCTCCACTGTACTCTACCTCTACTGTGCTCCACTGTACACTACCTCTACTGTATTCCACTGTACTCTACCTCTACTGTGCTCCACTCTACTCTACCTCTACTGTGCTCCACTGCACTCTCCCTCTACTGTGCTCCACTGTACTCTATCTCTACTGTACTCCACTGTACTCTACCTCTACAGTGCTCCACTGTGCTCTACCTCTACTGTACTCCAGTGTACTCTACTTCTACTCTGCTCTACTGTACTCTATCTCTACTGTACTCCACTGTACTCTACCTCTACTGTACTCCACTGTACTCTACCTCTACTGTGCTCCACTGTACTCTCCCTCTACTGTGCTCCACTGTACTCTATCTCTACTGTACTCCACTGTACTCTACCTCTACAGTGCTCCACTGTGCTCTACCTCTACTGTACTCCAGTGTACTCTATTTCTACTCTGCTCTACTGTACTCTATTTCTACTGTACTCCACTGTACTCTACCTCTACTGTACTCCACTGTACTCTACCTCTACTGTACTCTACTCTACTCCACCTCTAATGTGCTCCACTCTACTCTACCTCTACTGTACTCCACTGTACTCTACCTCTACTCTGCTCTACTGTACTCTATCTCTACTGTGCTCCACTGTACTCTACCTTTACTGTACTCCACTCTACGCTACCTCTACTGTGGTCCACTGTACTCTACCTCTACTGTGCTCCACTGTACTATACCTCTACTGTGCTCCACTGTACACTACCTCTACTGTATTCCACTGTACTCTACCTCTACTGTGCTCCACTCTACTCTACCTCTACTGTGCTCCACTGTACTCTCCCTCTACTGTGCTCCACTGTACTCTATCTCTACTGTACTCCACTGTACTCTACCTCTACAGTGCTCCACTGTGCTCTACCTCTACTGTACTCCAGTGTACTCTACTTCTACTCTGCTCTACTGTACTCTATCTCTACTGTACTCCACTGTACTCTACCTCTACTGTACTCCACTGTACTCTACCTCTACTGTACTCTACTCTACTCCACCTCTAATGTGCTCCACTCTACTCTACCTCTACTGTACTCCACTGTACTCTACCTCTACTGTACTCTACTCTACTCCACCTCTAATGTGCTCCACTCTACTCTACATCTACTGTACTCCACTGTACTCTACCTCTACTCTGCTCTACTGTACTCTATCTCTACTGTGCTCCACTGTACTCTACCTCTACTGTACTCCACTGTAGTCTACCTCAACTATACTAAACTGTACTCTACCTCTACTGTGCTCCACTGTACTCTACCTCTACTGTGCTCTACTGTACTCTATCTCTACTGTGCTCCACTGTACTCTACCTCTACTGTACTCCACTGTACTCCACCTCTACAGTGCTCCACTGTACTCTACCTCTACTGTACTCCACTGTACTCTACCTCTACTCTGCTCTACTGTACTCTATCTCTACTGTGCTCCACTGTACTCCACCTCTACTGTACTCCACTGTAGTCTACCTAAACTATACTCCACTGTACTCTACCTCCACTGTGCTCCACTGTACTCTACCTCAACTATACTCCACTGTACTCTATCTCTACTCTAATCCACTGTACTCTATCTCTACTCTACTCCACTCTACTCTATCTCTACTGTACTCCACTGTACTTCTCCTCTACTCTACATCTACTAAACTCCACCTCTACTGTGCTCCACTGTACTCCACAGTACTCCAGCTCTACTGTGCTCCACTGTACTCTACCTCTACTGTACTCCACTGTACTCTACATCTACTGTGCTCCACTGTACTCTACCTCTACTGTACTCCACTGTACTCTACCTCTACTGTACTCCACTGTACTCTACCTCTACTGTACTCCATTGTATTCTACCTCTACTGTGCTCTACTGTACTCTACCTCTACTGTGCTCTACTGTACTCTACTCTATTGTGCTCCACTGTACTCTATTTCTACTGTACCCCACGGTGCTCTACCTCTACTGTGCTCAACTGTACTCTACCTCTACTGTGCTCCACTGTACACTACCTCTACTGTACTCCACTGTACTCTACCTCTACTGTGCTCCACTGTACTCTACCTCTACTGTGCTCCACTGTACTCTACCTCTACTGTGCTCCACTGTACTCTATCTCTAGTGTACTCCACTGTACTCTACCTCTACAGTGCTCCATTGTGCTCAACCTCTACTGTACTCCACTGTACTCTACCTCTACTCTGCTCTACTGTACTCTATCTTTACTGTGCTCCACTGTACTCTACCTCTACTGTACTCCACTGTAGTCTACCTCAACTATACTCCACTGTACTCTACCTCTACTGTGCTCCAATGTACTCTACCTCTACTGTACTCCACTGTACTCTATCTCTACTGTACTCCACTCTAATCTATCTCTACTGTGCTCCACTGTACTATACCTCTACTGTGCTCCACTGTACTCCACTGTACTCTATCTCTACTGTGATCCACTGTACTCTACCTCTGCTGTGCTCCACTGTACTCTATCTCTACTCTACTCTACTCCACTGTACTCTACCTCTACTGTACTCCACTGTACTCTGCCTCTACTGTACTCCACTCTACGCTACCTCTACTGTGCTCCACTGTACTCTACCTCTACTGTGCTCCACTGTACTCTACCTCTACTGTGCTCCACTGTACACTACCTCTACTGTATTCCACTGTACTCTACCTCTACTGTGCTCCACTATACTCTACCTCTACTGTGCTCCACTGTAATCTACCTCTACTGTGCTCCACTGTACTCTATATCTACTGTACTCCACTGTACTCTACCTCTACAGTGCTCCACTGTGCTCTACCTCTACTGTACTCCACTGTACTCTACCTCTACTCTAATCTACTGTTCTCTACCTCTACTGTACTCCACTGTACTATACCTCTACTCTGCTCTACTGTACTCTATCTCTACTGTGCTCCACTGTACTCCACTGTACTCTACCTCTACTGTACTCTATCTCTACTGTGCTCCACTGTACTCCACTGTACTCTACCTCTACTGTCCTCCACTGTAATCTACCTCTACTGTACTCCACTGTACTCTACCTCTACTATACTCCACTGTACTCTACCTCTACTTTACTCCACTGTACTCTACCTCTACTCTGCTCTATTGTACCCTATCTCTACTGTGCTCCACTGTACTCTACCTCTACTGTACTCCACTGTACTCCACCTCTACAGTGTTCTACTGTACTCTACCTCTACTGTACTCCACTGTACTCTACCTCTACTCTGCTCTACTGTACTCTATCTCTACTGTGCTCCACTGTACACCACTGTACTCTACCTCTACTGTACTCCACTGTAGTCTACCTCAACTATACTCAACTGTACTCTACCTCTACTGTACTCCACAGTAGTCTACCTCAACTATACTCCACTGTACTCTACCTCTACTGTGCTCCACTGTACTCTACCTCAACTATACTCCACTGTACTCTATCTCTACTCTAATCCACTGTACTCTATCTCTACTCTACTCCACTCTACTCTATCGCTACTGTACTCCACTGTACTCTACCTCTACTCTACTCTACTGTACTCCACCTCTACTGTGCTCCACTGTACTCCACTGTACTCTAGCTCTACTGTGCTCCACTGTACTCTACCTCTACTGTGCTCCACTGTACTCTACCTCTACTATACTCCACTGCACTTATCTCTACTGTGTTCGACTGTACTCTATCTCTACTGTACTCCACTGTACTCTATCTCTACTGTACTACACTGTACTCTTCCTCTACTGTGCTCCACTGTACTCTACCTCTACTGTGCTCTACTGTACTCTATCTCTACTCTGCTCCACTGTACTCTACCTCTACTGTACTCCACTGTACTCCACCTCTACAGTGCTCCACTGTACTCTACCTCTACTGTACTCCACTGTACTCTACCTCTACTCTGCTCTACTGTACTCTATCTCTACTGTGCTCCACTGTACTCCACCTCTACTGTACTCCACTGTAGTCTACCTAAACTATACTCCACTGTACTCTACCTCCACTGTGCTCCACTGTACTCTACCTCAACTATACTCCACTGTACTCTATCTCTACTCTAATCCACTGTACTCTATCTCTACTCTACTCTATCTCTACTGTACTCCACTGTACTTCTCCTCTACTCTACTCTACTGTACTCCACCTCTACTGTGCTCCACTGTACTCCACTGTACTCCAGCTCTACTGTGCTCCACTGTACTCTACCTCTACTGTACTCCACTGTACTCTACATCTACTGTGCTCCACTGTACTCTACCTCTAGTGTACTCCACTGTACTCTACCTCTACTGTACTCCACTGTACTCTACCTCTACTGTACTCCATTGTATTCTACCTCTACTGTGCTCTACTGTACTCTACTCTATTGTGCTCCACTGTACTCTATTTCTACTGTACCCCACGGTGCTCTACCTCTACTGTGCTCAACTGTACTCTACCTCTACTGTGCTCCACTGTACACTACCTCTACTCTACTCTACTGTACTCCACCTCTACTGTGCTCCACTGTACTCCACTGTACTCCAGCTCTACTGTGCTCCACTGTACTCTACCTCTACTGTACTCCACTGTACTCTACATCTACTGTGCTCCACTGTACTCTACCTCTACTGTACTCCACTGTACTCTACCTCTACTGTACTCCACTGTACTCTACCTCTACTGTACTCCATTGTATTCTACCTCTACTGTGCTCTACTGTACTCTACCTCTACTGTGCTCTACTGTACTCTACTCTATTGTGCTCCACTGTACTCTATTTCTACTGTACCCCACGGTGCTCTACCTCTACTGTGCTCAACTGTACTCTACCTCTACTGTGCTCCACTGTACACTACCTCTACTGTACTCCACTGTACTCTACCTCTACTGTGCTCCACTGTACTCTACCTCTACTGTGCTCCACTGTACTCTACCTCCACTGTGCTCCACTGTACTCTATCTCTAATGTACTCCACTGTACTCTACCTCTACAGTGCTCCACTGTGCTCAACCTCTACTGTACTCCACTGTACTCTACCTCTACTCTGCTCTACTGTACTCTATCTTTACTGTGCTCCACTGTACTCTACCTCTACTGTACTCCACTGTAGTCTACCTCAACTATACTCCACTGTACTCTACCTCTACTGTGCTCCACTGTACTCTACCTCTACTCTACTCCACTGTACTCTATCTCTACTGTACTCCACTGTAATCTATCTCTACTGTGCTCCACTGTACTATACCTCTACTGTGCTCCACTGTACTCAACTGTACTCTATCTCTACTGTGATCCACTGTACTCTACCTCTGCTGTGCTCCACTGTACTCTATCTCTACTCTACTCCACTGTACTCTACCTCTACTGTACTCCACTGTACTCTGCCTCTACTGTACTCCACTCTACGCTACCTCTACTGTGCTCCACTGTACTCTACCTCTACTGTGCTCCACTGTACTCTACCTCTACTGTGCTCCACTGTACACTATCTCTACTGTATTCCACTGTACTCTACCTCTACTGTGCTCCACTCTACTCTACCTCTACTGTGCTCCACTGTACTCTCCCTCTACTGTGCTCCACTGTACTCTATCTCTACTGTACTCCACTGTACTCTACCTCTACAGTGCTCCACCGTGCTCTACCTCTACTGTACTCCAGTGTACTCTACTTCTACTCTGTTCTACTGTACTCTATCTCTACTGTACTCCACTGTATTCTACCTCTACTGTATTCCACTGTACTCTACCTCTACTGTACTCTACTCTACTCCACCTCTAATGTGCTCCACTCTACTCTACCTCTACTGTACTCTACTCTACTCCACCTCTAATGTGCTCCACTCTACTCTACCTCTACTGTACTCCACTGTACTCTACCTCTACTGTACTCTACTCTACTCCACCTCTAATGTGCTCCACTCTACTCTACCTCTACTGTACTCCACTGTACTCTACCTCTACTCTGCTCTACTGTACTCTATCTCTACTGTGCTCCACTGTACTCTACCTCTACTGTACTCCACTGTAGTCTACCTCAACTATACTCAACTGTACTCTACCTCTACTGTGCTCCACTGTACTCTACCTCTACTGTGCTCTACTGTACTCTATCTCTACTGTGCTCCACTGTACTCTACCTCTACTGTACTCCACTGTACTCCACCTCTACAGTGCTCCACTGTACTCTACCTCGACAATACTCCACTGTACTCTACCTCTACTCTGCTCTACTGTACTCTATCTCTACTGTGATCCACTGTACTCTACCTCTACTGTACTCCACTGTAGTCTGCCTCAACTATACTCCACTGTACTCTACCTCTACTGTACTCCACTGTACTATACCTCTACTCTACCTCTACTGTACTCCACCTCTACTGTTCTCCACTGTACTCCACTGTACTCTACCTCTACTGTGCTCCACTGTACTCTACCTCTACTATACTCCACTGTACTCTATCTCTACTGTGCACCACTCTACTCTACCTCAACTGTACTCCACTGTACTCTATCTAAACTGTTCTCCACTGTATTCTACCTCTACTGTGATCCACTGTACTCCACTGTACTCTATCTCTACTGTGATCCACTGTACTCTACCTCTGCTGTGCTCCACTGTACTCTATCTCTACTCTACTCTACTGTACTCCACCTCTACTGTGCTCCACTATACTCCACTGTACTCTTCCTCTACTGTGCTCCACTATACTCTACCTCTACTGTGCTCTACTGTACTCTACTCTACTGTGCTCCACTGTACTCTATTTCTACTGTACCCCACTGTACTCTACCTCTACTGTGCTCCACTGTACTCTACCTCTACTGTGCTCAATTGTACACTACCTCTACTGTGCTCCACTGTACTCTACCTCTACTGTGCTCCACTGTACTCTACCTCTACTGTGCTCCACTGTACTCTAACTCTACTGTGCTCCACTGTACTCTATCTCTACTGTACTCCACTGTACTCTACCTCTACAGTGCTCCACTGTGCTCTACCTCTACTGTACTCCACTGTACTCTACCTCTACTCTAATCTACTGTTCTCTACCTCTACTGTACTCCACTGTACTCTACCTCTACTCTGCTCTACTGTACTCTATCTCTACTGTGCTCCACTGTACTCTACCTCTACTGCACTCCACTGTAGTCTACCTCAACTATACTCCACTGTACTCTACCTCTACTGTCCTCCACTGTAATCTACCTCTACTGTACTCCACTGTACTCTACCTCTACTATACTCCACTGTACTCTACCTCTACTGTGCTCTACTGTACTCTATCTCTACTATGCTCACCTGTACTCTACGTCTACTGTACTCCACTGTACTCCACCTCTACAGTGCTCCACTGTACTCTACCTCTACTTTACTCCACTGTACTCTACCTCTACTCTGCTCTATTGTACCCTATCTCTACTGTGCTCCACTGTACTCTACCTCTACTGTACTCCACTGTACTCCACCTCTACAGTGTTCTACTGTACTCTACCTCTACTGTACTCCACTGTACTCTACCTCTACTCTGCTCTACTGTACTCTATCTCTACTGTGCTCCACTGTATTCTACCTCTACTGTACTCCACTGTAGTCTACCTCAACTATACTCCACTGTACTCTACCTCTACTGTGCTCCACTGTACTCTACCTCAACTATACTCCACTGTACTCTATCTCTACTCTAATCCACTGTACTCTATCTCTACTCTACTCCACTCTACTCTATCTCTACTGTACTCCACTGTACTCTACCTCTACTCTACTCTACTGTACTCCACCTCTACTGTGCTCCACTGTACTCCACTGTACTCTAGCTCTACTGTGCTCCACTGTACTCTACCTCTACTGTACTCCAATATACTCTACCTCTACTCTGCTCTACTGTACTCTATCTCTACTGTGCTCCACTGTACTCTACATCTACTGTACTCCACTGTACTCCACCTCTACAGTGCTCCACTGTACTCTACCTCTACTGTACTCCAATTTACTCTACCTCTACTCTGCTCTACTGTACTCTATCTCTACTCTGCTCTACTGTACTCTACCTCTATTATACTCCACTGTACTCTACCTCTACTGTGCTCCACTGTACTCTACCTCTACTGTGCTCCACTGTACACTACCTCTACTGTAGTCCACTTTACTCTACCTCTACTGTGCTCCACTCTACTCTACCTCTACTGTGCTCAGCTGTACTCTACCTCTACTGTACTCCACTGTACTCTATCTCTTCTGTACTACACTGTACTCTTCCTCTACTGTGCTCCACTGTACTCTACCTCTACTGTGCTCTACTGTACTCTATCTCTACTGTGCTCTACTGTACTCTACCTCTACTGTACTCCACTGTAGTCTACCTCAACTATACTCCACTGTACTCTACCTCTACTGTGCTCCACTGTACTCTACCTCTACTGTACTCCACTGTACTCTATCTCTACTGTACTCCACTGTAATCTATCTCTACTGTGCTCCACTGTACTATACCTCTACTGTGCTCCACTGTACTCCACTGTACTCTATCTCTACTGTGATCCACTGTACTCTACCTCTGCTGTGCTCCACTGTACTCTATCTCTACTCTACTCCACTGTACTCTACCTCTACTGTACTCCACTGTACTCTGCCTCTACTGTACTCCACTCTACGCTACCTCTACTGTGCTCCACTGTACTCTACCTCTACTGTGCTCCACTGTACTCTACCTGTACTGTGCTCCACTGTACACTACCTCTACTGTATTCCACTGTACTCTACCTCTACTGTGCTCCACTCTACTCTACCTCTACTGTGCTCCACTGTACTCTACCTCTACAGTGCTCCACTGTGCTCTACCTCTACTGTACTCCAGTGTACTCTACTTCTACTCTGCTCTACTGTACTCTATCTCTACTGTACTCCACTGTACTCTACCTCTACTGTACTCCACTGTACTCTACCTCTACTGTACTCTACTCTACTCCACCTCTAATGTGCTCCACTCTACTCTACCTCTACTGTACTCCACTGTACTCTACCTCTACTGTACTCTACTCTACTCCACCTCTAATGTGCTCCACTCTACTCTACATCTACTGTACTCCACTGTACTCTACCTCTACTCTGCTCTACTGTACTCTACCTCTACTGTGCTCCACTGTACTCTACCTCTACTGTGCTCCACTGTACTCTACCTCTACCGTGCTCCACTGTACACTACCTCTATTGTATTCCACTGTACTCTACCTCTACTGTGCTCCACTCTACTCTACCTCTACTGTGCTCCGCTGTACTCTCCCTCTACTGTGCTCCACTGTACTCTATCTCTACTGTACTCCACTGTACTCTACCTCTACAGTGCTCCACTGTGCTCTACCTCTACTGTACTCCAGTGTACTCTATTTCTACTCTGCTCTACTGTACTCTATCTCTACTGTACTCCACTGTACTCTACCTCTACTGTACTCCACTGTACTCTACCTCTACTGTACTCTACTCTACTCCACCTCTAATGTGCTCCACTCTACTCTACCTCTACTGTACTCCACTGTACTCTACCTCTACTGTACTCTACTCTACTCCACCTCTAATGTGCTCCACTCTACTCTACATCTACTGTACTCCACTGTACTCTACCTCTACTCTGCTCTACTGTACTCTATCTCTACTGTGCTCCACTGTACTCTACCTCTACTCTACTCCACTGTACTCTACCTCTACTGTACTCCACTGTACTCTGCCTCTACTGTACTCCACTCTACGCTACCTCTACTGTGCTCCACTGTACTCTACCTCTACTGTGCTCCACTGTACTCTACCTCTACTGTGCTCCACTGTACACTATCTCTACTGTATTCCACTGTACTCTACCTCTACTGTGCTCCACTCTACTCTACCTCTACTGTGCTCCACTGTACTCTCCCTCTACTGTGCTCCACTGTACTCTATCTCTACTGTACTCCACTGTACTCTACCTCTACAGTGCTCCACCGTGCTCTACCTCTACTGTACTCCAGTGTACTCTACTTCTACTCTGCTCTACTGTACTCTATCTCTACTGTACTCCACTGTATTCTACCTCTACTGTATTCCACTGTACTCTACCTCTACTGTACTCTACTCTACTCCACCTCTAATGTGCTCCACTCTACTCTACCTCTACTGTACTCCACTGTACTCTACCTCTACTGTACTCTACTCTACTCCACCTCTAATGTGCTCCACTCTACTCTACCTCTACTGTACTCCACTGTACTCTACCTCTACTCTGCTCTACTGTACTCTATCTCTACTGTGCTCCACTGTACTCTACCTCTACTGTACTCCACTGTAGTCTACCTCAACTATACTCAACTGTACTCTACCTCTACTGTGCTCCACTGTACTCTACCTCTACTGTGCTCTACTGTACTCTATCTCTACTGTGCTCCACTGTACTCTACCTCTACTGTACTCCACTGTACTCCACCTCTACAGTGCTCCACTGTACTCTACCTCGACAATACTCCGCTGTACTCTACCTCTACTCTGCTCTACTGTACTCTATCTCTACTGTGATCCACTGTACTCTACCTCTACTGTACTCCACTGTAGTCTGCCTCAACTATACTCCACTGTACTCTACCTCTACTGTACTCCACTGTACTATACCTCTACTCTACCTCTACTGTACTCCACCTCTACTGTTCTCCACTGTACTCCACTGTACTCTACCTCTACTGTGCTCCACTGTACTCTACCTCTACTATACTCCACTGTACTCTATCTCTACTGTGCACCACTCTACTCTACCTCAACTGTACTCCACTGTACTCTATCTAAACTGTTCTCCACTGTATTCTACCTCTACTGTGATCCACTGTACTCCACTGTACTCTATCTCTACTGTGATCCACTGTACTCTACCTCTGCTGTGCTCCACTGTACTCTATCTCTACTCTACTCTACTGTACTCCACCTCTACTGTGCTCCACTATACTCCACTGTACTCTTCCTCTACTGTGCTCCACTATACTCTACCTCTACTGTGCTCTACTGTACTCTACTCTACTGTGCTCCACTGTACTCTATTTCTACTGTACCCCACTGTACTCTACCTCTACTGTGCTCCACTGTACTCTACCTCTACTGTGCTCAATTGTACACTACCTCTACTGTGCTCCACTGTACTCTACCTCTACTGTGCTCCACTGTACTCTACCTCTACTGTGCTCCACTGTACTCTAACTCTACTGTGCTCCACTGTACTCTATCTCTACTGTACTCCACTGTACTCTACCTCTACAGTGCTCCAGTGTGCTCTACCTCTACTGTACTCCACTGTACTCTACCTCTACTCTAATCTACTGTTCTCTACCTCTACTGTACTCCACTGTACTCTACCTCTACTCTGCTCTACTGTACTCTATCTCTACTGTGCTCCACTGTACTCTACCTCTACTGCACTCCACTGTAGTCTACCTCAACTATACTCCACTGTACTCTACCTCTACTGTCCTCCACTGTAATCTACCTCTACTGTACTCCACTGTACTCTACCTCTACTATACTCCACTGTACTCTACCTCTACTGTGCTCTACTGTACTCTATCTCTACTATGCTCACCTGTACTCTACGTCTACTGTACTCCACTGTACTCCACCTCTACAGTGCTCCACTGTACTCTACCTCTACATTACTCCACTGTACTCTACCTCTACTCTGCTCTATTGTACCCTATCTCTACTGTGCTCCACTGTACTCTACCTCTACTGTACTCCACTGTACTCCACCTCTACAGTGTTCTACTGTACTCTACCTCTACTGTACTCCACTGTACTCTACCTCTACTCTGCTCTACTGTACTCTATCTCTACTGTGCTCCACTGTATTCTACCTCTACTGTACTCCACTGTAGTCTACCTCAACTATACTCCACTGTACTCTACCTCTACTGTGCTCCACTGTACTCTACCTCAACTATACTCCACTGTACTCTATCTCTACTCTAATCCACTGTACTCTATCTCTACTCTACTCCACTCTACTATATCTCTACTGTACTCCACTGTACTCTACCTCTACTCTACTCTACTGTACTCCACCTCTACTGTGCTCCACTGTACTCCACTGTACTCTAGCTCTACTGTGCTCCACTGTACTCTACCTCTACTGTGCTCTACTGTACTCTATCTCTACTGTGCTCCACTGTACTCTACATCTACTGTACTCCACTGTACTCCACCTCTACAGTGCTCCACTGTACTCTACCTCTACTGTACTCCAATATACTCTACCTCTACTCTGCTCTACTGTACTCTATCTCTACTCTGCTCTACTGTACTCTACCTCTATTATACTCCACTGTACTCTACCTCTACTGTGCTCCACTGTACTCTACCTCTACTGTGCTCCACTGTACACTACCTCTACTGTAGTCCACTTTACTCTACCTCTACTGTGCTCCACTCTACTCTACCTCTACTGTGCTCAGCTGTACTCTACCTCTACTGTACTCCACTGTACTCTATCTCTTCTGTACTACACTGTACTCTTCCTCTACTGTGCTCCACTGTACTCTACCTCTACTGTGCTCTACTGTACTCTATCTCTACTGTGCTCTACTGTACTCTACCTCTACTGTACTCCACTGTAGTCTACCTCAACTATACTCCACTGTACTCTACCTCTACTGTGCTCCACTGTACTCTACCTCTACTGTACTCCACTGTACTCTATCTCTACTGTACTCCACTGTAATCTATCTCTACTGTGCTCCACTGTACTATACCTCTACTGTGCTCCACTGTACTCCACTGTACTCTATCTCTACTGTGATCCACTGTACTCTACCTCTGCTGTGCTCCACTGTACTCTATCTCTACTCTACTCCACTGTACTCTACCTCTACTGTACTCCACTGTACTCTGCCTCTACTGTACTCCACTCTACGCTACCTCTACTGTGCTCCACTGTACTCTACCTCTACTGTGCTCCACTGTACTCTACCTCTACTGTGCTCCACTGTACACTACCTCTACTGTATTCCACTGTACTCTACCTCTACTGTGCTCCACTCTACTCTACCTCTACTGTGCTCCACTGTACTCTACCTCTACAGTGCTCCACTGTGCTCTACCTCTACTGTACTCCAGTGTACTCTACTTCTACTCTGCTCTACTGTACTCTATCTCTACTGTACTCCACTGTACTCTACCTCTACTGTACTCCACTGTACTCTACCTCTACTGTACTCTACTCTACTCCACCTCTAATGTGCTCCACTCTACTCTACCTCTACTGTACTCCACTGTACTCTACCTCTACTGTACTCTACTCTACTCCACCTCTAATGTGCTCCACTCTACTCTACATCTACTGTACTCCACTGTACTCTACCTCTACTCTGCTCTACTGTACTCTACCTCTACTGTGCTCCACTGTACTCTACCTCTACTGTGCTCCACTGTACTCTACCTCTACCGTGCTCCACTGTACACTACCTCTACTGTATTCCACTGTACTCTACCTCTACTGTGCTCCACTCTACTCTACCTCTACTGTGCTCCACTGTACTCTCCCTCTACTGTGCTCCACTGTACTCTATCTCTACTGTACTCCACTGTACTCTACCTCTACAGTGCTCCACTGTGCTCTACCTCTACTGTACTCCAGTGTACTCTATTTCTACTCTGCTCTACTGTACTCTATCTCTACTGTACTCCACTGTACTCTACCTCTACTGTACTCCACTGTACTCTACCTCTACTGTACTCTACTCTACTCCACCTCTAATGTGCTCCACTCTACTCTACCTCTACTGTACTCCACTGTACTCTACCTCTACTGTACTCTACTCTACTCCACCTCTACTGTGCTCCACTGTACTCTACCTCTACTGTACTCCACTGTAGTCTACCTCAACTATACTCAACTGTACTCTACCTCTACTGTGCTCCACTGTACTCTACCTCTACTGTGCTCTACTGTACTCTATCTCTACTGTGCTCCACTGTACTCTACCTCTACTGTACTCCACTGTACTCCACCTCTACAGTGCTCCACTGTACTCTACCTCGACAATACTCCACTGTACTCTACCTCTACTCTGCTCTACTGTACTCTATCTCTACTGTGATCCACTGTACTCTACCTCTACTGTACTCCACTGTAGTCTGCCTCAACTATACTCCACTGTACTCTACCTCTACTGTACTCCACTGTACTATACCTCTACTCTACCTCTACTGTACTCCACCTCTACTGTTCTCCACTGTACTCCACTGTACTCTACCTCTACTGTGCTCCACTGTACTCTACCTCTACTATACTCCACTGTACTCTATCTCTACTGTGCTCCACTCTACTCTACCTCAACTGTTCTCCACTGTATTCTACCTCTACTGTGATCCACTGTACTCCACTGTACTCTTCCTCTACTGTACTCCACTGTACTCTATCTCTACTGTGCTCCACTATACTCTACCTCTACTGTGCTCTACTGTACTCTACTCTACTGTGCTCCACTGTACTCTATTTCTACTGTACCCCACTGTACTCTACCTCTACTGTGCTCCACTGCACTCTACCTCTACTGTGCTCCATTGTACACTACCTCTACTGTGCTCCACTGTACTCTACCTCTACTGTGCTCCACTGTACTCTACCTCTACTGTGCTCCACTGTAATCTACCTCTACTGTGCTCCACTGTACTCTATCTCTACTGTACTCCACTGTACTCTACCTCTACAGTGCTCCACTGTGCTCTACCTCTACTGTACTCCACTGTACTCTACCTCTACTCTAATCTACTGTTCTCTACCTCTACTGTACTCCACTGTACTATACCTCTACTCTGCTCTACTGTACTCTATCTCTACTGTGCTCCACTGTACTCCACTGTACTCTACCTCTACTGTACTCTATCTCTACTGTGCTCCACTGTACTCCACTGTACTCTACCTCTACTGTCCTCCACTGTAATCTACCTCTACTGTACTCCACTGTACTCTACCTCTACTATACTCCACTGTACTCTACCTCTACTTTACTCCACTGTACTCTACCTCTACTCTGCTCTATTGTACCCTATCTCTACTGTGCTCCACTGTACTCTACCTCTACTGTACTCCACTGTACTCCACCTCTACAGTGTTCTACTGTACTCTACATCTACTGTACTCCACTGTACTCTACCTCTACTCTGCTCTACTGTACTCTATCTCTACTGTGCTCCACTGTACACCACTGTACTCTACCTCTACTGTACTCCACTGTAGTCTACCTCAACTATACTCAACTGTACTCTACCTCTACTGTACTCCACAGTAGTCTACCTCAACTATACTCCACTGTACTCTACCTCTACTGTGCTCCACTGTACTCTACCTCAACTATACTCCACTGTACTCTATCTCTACTCTAATCCACTGTACTCTATCTCTACTCTACTCCACTCTACTCTATCTCTACTGTACTCCACTGTACTCTACCTCTACTCTACTCTACTGTACTCCACCTCTACTGTGCTCCACTGTACTCCACTGTACTCTAGCTCTACTGTGCTCCACTGTACTCTACCTCTACTGTGCTCCACTGTACTCTACCTCTACTATACTCCACTGCACTTATCTCTACTGTGTTCGACTGTACTCTATCTCTACTGTACTCCACTGTACTCTATCTCTACTGTACTACACTGTACTCTTCCTCTACTGTGCTCCACTGTACTCTACCTCTACTGTGCTCTACTGTACTCTATCTCTACTCTGCTCCACTGTACTCTACCTCTACTGTACTCCACTGTACTTCACCTCTACAGTGCTCCACTGTACTCTACCTCTACTGTACTCCACTGTACTCTACCTCTACTCTGCTCTCCTGTACTCTATCTCTACTGTGCTCCACTGTACTCCACCTCTACTGTACTCCACTGTAGTCTACCTAAACTATACTCCACTGTACTCTACCTCCACTGTGCTCCACTGTACTCTACCTCAACTATACTCCACTGTACTCTATCTCTACTCTAATCCACTGTACTCTATCTCTACTCTACTCTATCTCTACTGTACTCCACTGTACTTCTCCTCTACTCTACTCTACTGTACTCCACCTCTACTGTGCTCCACTGTACTCCACTGTACTCCAGCTCTACTGTGCTCCACTGTACTCTACCTCTACTGTACTCCACTGTACTCTACATCTACTGTGCTCCACTGTACTCTACCTCTACTGTACTCCACTGTACTCTACCTCTACTGTACTCCACTGTACTCTACCTCTACTGTACTCCATTGTATTCTACCTCTACTGTGCTCTACTGTACTCTACTCTATTGTGCTCCACTGTACTCTATTTCTACTGTACCCCACGGTGCTCTACCTCTACTGTGCTCAACTGTACTCTACCTCTACTGTGCTCCACTGTACACTACCTCTACTCTACTCTACTGTACTCCACCTCTACTGTGCTCCACTGTACTCCACTGTACTCCAGCTCTACTGTGCTCCACTGTACTCTACCTCTACTGTACTCCACTGTACTCTACATCTACTGTGCTCCACTGTACTCTACCTCTACTGTACTCCACTGTACTCTACCTCTACTGTACTGCACTGTACTCTACCTCTACTGTACTCCATTGTATTCTACCTCTACTGTGCTCTACTTTACTCTACCTCTACTGTGCTCTACTGTACTCTACTCTATTGTGCTCCACTGTACTCTATTTCTACTGTACCCCACGGTGCTCTACCTCTACTGTGCTCAACTGTACTCTACCTCTACTGTGCTCCACTGTACACTACCTCTACTGTACTCCACTGTACTCTACCTCTACTGTGCTCCACTGTACTCTACCTCTACTGTGCTCCACTGTACTCTACCTCTACTGTGCTCCACTGTACTCTATCTCTAATGTACTCCACTGTACTCTACCTCTACAGTGCTCCACTGTGCTCAACCTCTACTGTACTCCACTGTACTCTACCTCTACTCTGCTCTACTGTACTCTATCTTTACTGTGCTCCACTGTACTCTACCTCTACTGTACTCCACTGTAGTCTACCTCAACTATACTCCACTGTACTCTACCTCTACTGTGCTCCACTGTACTCTACCTCTACTGTACTCCACTGTACTCTATCTCTACTGTACTCCACTGTAATCTATCTCTACTGTGCTCCACTGTACTATACCTCTACTGTGCTCCACTGTACTCAACTGTACTCTATCTCTACTGTGATCCACTGTACTCTACCTCTGCTGTGCTCCACTGTACTCTATCTCTACTCTACTCCACTGTACTCTACCTCTACTGTACTCCACTGTACTCTGCCTCTACTGTACTCCACTCTACGCTACCTCTACTGTGCTCCACTGTACTCTACCTCTACTGTGCTCCACTGTACTCTACCTCTACTGTGCTCCACTGTACACTATCTCTACTGTATTCCACTGTACTCTACCTCTACTGTGCTCCACCCTACTCTACCTCTACTGTGCTCCACTGTACTCTCCCTCTACTGTGCTCCACTGTACTCTATCTCTACTGTACTCCACTGTACTCTACCTCTACAGTGCTCCACCGTGGTCTACCTCTACTGTACTCCAGTGTACTCTACTTCTACTCTGCTTTACTGTACTCTATCTCTACTGTACTCCACTGTATTCTACCTCTACTGTATTCCACTGTACTCTACCTCTACTGTACTCTACTCTACTCCACCTCTAATGTGCTCCACTCTACTCTACCTCTACTGTACTCCACTGTACTCTACCTCTACTGTACTCTACTCTACTCCACCTCTAATGTGCTCCACTCTACTCTACCTCTACTGTACTCCACTGTACTCTACCTCTACTCTGCTCTACTGTACTCTATCTCTACTGTGCTCCACTGTACTCTACCTCTACTGTACTCCACTGTAGTCTACCTCAACTATACTCAACTGTACTCTACCTCTACTGTGCTCCACTGTACTCTACCTCTACTGTGCTCTACTGTACTCTATCTCTACTGTGCTCCACTGTACTCTACCTCTACTGTACTCCACTGTACTCCACCTCTACAGTGCTCCACTGTACTCTACCTCGACAATACTCCACTGTACTCTACCTCTACTCTGCTCTACTGTACTCTATCTCTACTGTGATCCACTGTACTCTACCTCTACTGTACTCGACTGTAGTCTGCCTCAACTATACTCCACTGTACTCTACCTCTACTGTACTCCACTGTACTATACCTCTACTCTACCTCTACTGTACTCCACCTCTACTGTTCTCCACTGTACTCCACTGTACTCTACCTCTACTGTGCTCCACTGTACTCTACCTCTACTATACTCCACTGTACTCTATCTCTACTGTGCTCCACTCTACTCTACCTCAACTGTACTCCACTGTACTCTATCTAAACTGTTCTCCACTGTATTCTACCTCTACTGTGATCCACTGTACTCCACTGTACTCTATCTCTACTGTGATCCACTGTACTCTACCTCTGCTGTGCTCCACTGTACTCTATCTCTACTCTACTCTACTGTACTCCACCTCTACTGTGCTCCACTATACTCCACTGTACTCTTCCTCTACTGTGCTCCACTATACTCTACCTCTACTGTGCTCTTCTGTACTCTACTCTACTGTGCTCCACTGTACTCTATTTCTACTGTACCCCACTGTACTCTACCTCTACTGTGCTCCACTGTACTCTACCTCTACTGTGCTCCATTGTACACTACCTCTACTGTGCTCCACTGTACTCTACCTCTACTGTGCTCCACTGTATTCTACCTCTACTGTGCTCCACTGTACTCTAACTCTACTGTGCTCCACTGTACTCTATCTCTACTGTACTCCACTGTACTCTACCTCTACTGTGATCCACTGTACTCCACTGTACTCTATCTCTACTGTGATCCACTGTACTCTACCTCTGCTGTGCTCCACTGTACTCTATCTCTACTGTGCTCCACTGTACTCTACCTCTACTGTACTCCACTGTACTCCACCTCTACAGTGCTCCACTGTACTCTACCTCGACAATACTCCACTGTACTCTACCTCTACTCTGCTCTACTGTACTCTATCTCTACTGTACTCCACTGTACTCTATCTCTACTGTGCTCCACTCTACTCTACCTCAACTGTACTCCACTGTACTCTATCTCTACTGTTCTCCACTGTATTCTACCTCTACTGTGATCCACTGTACTCCACTGTACTCTATCTCTACTGTGATCCACTGTACTCTACCTCTGCTGTGCTCCACTGTACTCTATCTCTACTCTACTCTACTGTACTCCACCTCTACTATGCTCCACTATACTCCACTGTACTCTTCCTCTACTGTACTCCACTGTACTCTATCTCTACTGTGCTCCACTATACTCTACCTCTACTGTGCTCTACTGTACTCTACTCTACTGTGCTCCACTGTACTCTATTTCTACTGTACCCCACTGTACTCTACCTCTACTGTGCTCCACTGTACTCTACCTCTACTGTGATCCACTGTACTCCACTGTACTCTATCTCTACTGTGATCCACTGTACTCTACCTCTGCTGTGCTCCACTGTACTCTATCTCTACTCTACTCTACTGTACTCCACCTCTACTGTGCTCCACTATACTCCACTGTACTCTTCCTCTACTGTGCTCCACTATACTCTACCTCTACTGTGCTCTACTGTACTCTACTCTACTGTGCTCCACTGTACTCTATTTCTACTGTACCCCACTGTACTCTACCTCTACTGTGCTCCACTGTACTCTACCTCTACTGTGCTCCATTGTACACTACCTCTACTGTGCTCCACTGTACTCTACCTCTACTGTGCTCCACTGTACTCTACCTCTACTGTGCTCCACTGTACTCTAACTCTACTGTGCTCCACTGTACTCTATCTCTACTGTACTCCACTGTACTCTACCTCTACAGTGCTCCACTGTGCTCTACCTCTACTGTACTCCACTGTACTCTACCTCTACTCTTATCTACTGTTCTCTACCTCTACTGTACTCCACTGTACTCTACCTCTACTCTGCTCTACTGTACTCTATCTCTACTGTGCTCCACTGTACTCTACCTCTACTGCACTCCACTGTAGTCTACCTCAACTATACTCCACTGTACTCTACCTCTACTGTCCTCCACTGTAATCTACCTCTACTGTACTCCACTGTACTCTACCTCTACTATACTCCACTGTACTCTACCTCTACTCTGCTCTACTGTACTCTATCTCTACTATGCTCACCTGTACTCTACGTCTACTGTACTCCACTGTACTCCACCTCTACAGTGCTCCACTGTACTCTACCTCTACTTTACTCCACTGTACTCTACCTCTACTCGGCTCTATTGTACCCTATCTCTACTGTGCTCCACTGTACTCTACCTCTACTGTACTCCACTGTACTCCACCTCTACAGTGTTCTACTGTACTCTACCTCTACTGTACTCCACTGTACTCTACCTCTACTCTGCTCTACTGTACTCTATCTCTACTGTGCTCCACTGTATTCTACCTCTACTGTACTCCACTGTAGTCTACCTCAACTATACTCCACTGTACTCTACCTCTACTTTGCTCCACTGTACTCTACCTCAACTATACTCCACTGTACTCTATCTCTACTCTAATCCACTGTACTCTATCTCTACTCTACTCCACTCTACTCTATCTCTACTGTACTCCACTGTACTCTACCTCTACTCTACTCTACTGTACTCCACCTCTACTGTGCTCCACTGTACTCCACTGTACTCTAGCTCTACTGTGCTCCACTGTACTCTACCTCTACTGTGCTCCACTGTACTCTACCTCTACTGTGCTCCACTGTACACTACCTCTACTGTACTCCACTGTACTCTACCTCTACTGTGCTCCACTCTACTCTACCTCTACTGTGCTCCACTGTACTCTACCTCTACTGTGCTCTACTGTACTCTATCTCTACTGTGCTCCACTGTACTCTACCTCTACTGTACTCTACTCTACTCCACCTCTAATGTGCTCCACTCTACTCTACCTCTACTGTACTCCACTGTACTCTACCTCTACTCTGCTCTAATGTACTCTATCTCTACTGTGCTCCACTGTACTCTACCTCTACTGTACTCCACTGTACTCTACCTCTACTGTGCTCCACTGTACTCTACCTCTACTGTGCTCTACTGTACTCTATCTCTACTGTGCTCCACTGTACTCTACCTCTACTGTACTCCACTGTAGTCTACCTAAACTATACTCCACTCTACTCTACCTCCACTGTGCTCCACTGTACTCTACCTCAACTATACTCCACTGTACTCTATCTCTACTCTAATCCACTGTACTCTATCTCTACTCTACTCCACTCTACTCTATCTCTACTGTACTCCACTGTACTCCAGCTCTACTGTGCTCCACCTCTACTGTGCTCCACTGTACTCCACTGTACTCCAGCTCTACTGTGCTCCACTGTACTCTACATCTACTGTGCTCCACTATACTCTACCTCTACTGTACTCCACTGTACTCTACCTCTACTGTACTCCACTATATTCTACCTCCACTGTTCTCTACTGTACTCTATCTCTAGTAGACTTAGAGAACAGTACAGTACAGTAGAGGTAGAGTACAGTGGAGTACATCCACTGTACTCTACCTCTACTGTACTGTACTGTTCTCTAAGTCTACTGTACTCTACTGTACTCCACCTCTACTGTGCTCCACTGTACTCCAATGTACTCTACCTCTACTGTGCTCCACTGTACTCTACCTCTACTGTACTCCACTGTACTCTATCTCTACTGTGCTCCACTGTACTCTACCTCTACTGTACTCCACTGTACTCTATCTCTACTGTTCTCCACTGTACTCTACCTCTACTGTGCACCACTGTACTCCACTGTACTCTATCTCTACTGTGATCCACTGTACTCTACCTCTGCTGTGCTCCACTGTACTCTATCTCTACTCTACTCCACTGTATTCTATCTCTATTTTACTCCACTGTACTCTACCTCTACTGTGCTCCACTGTAGTCTTCTCTACTGTGCTCCACTGTACTCTATTTCTACTGTACCCCACTGTAATCTACCTCTACTGTGCTCCACTGTACTCTACCTCTACTGTGCTCCACTGTACACTACCTCTACTGTACTCCACTGTACTCTACCTCTACTTTGCTCCACTGTACTCTACCTCTACTGTGCTCCACTGTACTCTACCTCTACTCTGCTCCACTGTACTTTATCTCTATTGTACTCCACTGTACTCTACCTCCACAGTGCTCCACTGTGCTCTACCTCTACTGTACTCCACTGTACTCTACCTCTACTCTGCTCTACTGTGCTCTACCTCTACTGTACTCCACTGTAATCTATCTCTACTGTGCTCCACTGTACTATTCCTCTACTGTGCTCCACTGTACTCCACTGTACTCTATCTCTACTGTGATCCACTGTACTCTACCTCTGCTGTGCTCCACTGTACTCTATCTCTACTCTACTCCACTGTACTCTACCTCTACTGTTCTCCACTGTACTCTACCTCTACTGTACTCCACTCTACTCTACCTCTACTGTAATCCACTGTACTCTACCTCTAATGTACTCCACTGTACTCTACC
The DNA here is from genome assembly GCA_030578255.1 of Tiaroga cobitis. NCBI lineage: Eukaryota > Metazoa > Chordata > Actinopteri > Cypriniformes > Leuciscidae > Tiaroga > Tiaroga cobitis. The sequence goes on along the minus strand of JAROOI010000056.1, from coordinate 956,018 downwards.
TCTACTGTACTCTTCTCTACTCCACCTCTAATATGCTCCACTCTACTCTACCTCTACTGTACTCCACTCTACTCTACCTCTACTGTACTCCACTGTACTCTACCTCTACTATACTCCACTGCACTTATCTCTACAGTGTTCTACTGTACTCTACCTCTACTGTACTCCACTGTACTCTACCTCTACTCTGCTCTACTGTACTCTATCTCTACTGTGCTCCACTGTACTCTACCTCTACTGTGCTCCACTGTACTCTATCTCTACTGTACTCCACTGTACTCTACCTCTACAGTGCTCCACTGTGCTCTACCTCTACTGTACTCCACTGTACTCTACCTCTACTCCGCTCTACTCTACTCTATCTCTACTGTACTCCACTGTACGCTATCTCTACTGTACTCCACTGTAGTCTACCTCAACTATACTCCCCTGTACTCTACCTCTACTGTGCTCCACTGTACTCTACATCTACTGTGCTCCACTGTACTCTACCTCTACTCTACTGCACTGTACTCTACCTCTACTATACTCCACTGTACTCTACCTCTACAGTGCTCCACTGTACTCTACCTCTACTGTACTCCAATGTACTCTACCTCTACTGTGCTCCACTGTACTCTACCTCTACTGTGCTCCACTGTACAATACCTCTATTGTAGTCCACTGTACTCTACCTCTACTGTGCTCCACTCTACTCTACCTCTACTGTGCTCCACTGTACTCTATCTCTACTCTAATCCACTGTACTCTATCTCTACTCTACTCCACTCTACTCTATCTCTACTGTACTCCACTGTACTCTACCTCTACTCTACTCTACTGTACTCCACCTCTACTCTGCTCCACTGTACTCCACTGTACTCTAGCTCTACTGTGCTCCACTGTACTCTACCTCTACTGTGCTCTACTGTACTCTATCTCTACTGTGCTCCACTGTACTCTACCTCTACTGTACTCCACTGTACTCCACCTCTACAGTGCTCCACTGTACTCTACCTCGACAATACTCCACTGTACTCTACCTCTACTCTGCTCTACTGTACTCTATCTCTACTGTACTCCACTGTACTCTATCTCTACTGTGCTCCACTCTACTCTACCTCAACTGTACTCCACTGTACTCTATCTCTACTGTTCTCCACTGTATTCTACCTCTACTGTGATCCACTGTACTCCACTGTACTCTATCTCTACTGTGATCCACTGTACTCTACCTCTGCTGTGCTCCACTGTACTCTATCTCTACTCTACTCTACTGTACTCCACCTCTACTGTGCTCCACTATACTCCACTGTACTCTTCCTCTACTGTACTCCACTGTACTCTATCTCTACTGTGCTCCACTATACTCTACCTCTACTGTGCTCTACTGTACTCTACTCTACTGTGCTCCACTGTACTCTATTTCTACTGTACCCCACTGTACTCTACCTCTACTGTGCTCCACTGTACTCTACCTCTACTGTGCTCCATTGTACACTACCTCTACTGTGCTCCACTGTACTCTACCTCTACTGTGCTCCACTGTACTCTACCTCTACTGTGCTCCACTGTACTCTACCTCTACTGTGCTCCACTGTACTCTATCTCTACTGTACTCCACTGTACTCTAGCTCTACAGTGCTCCACTGTGCTCTACCTCTACTGTACTCCACTGTACTCTACCTCTACTCTAATCTACTGTTCTCTACCTCTACTGCACTCCACTGTACTCTACCTCTACTCTGCTCTACTGTACTCTATCTCTACTGTGCTCCACTGTACTCTACCTCTACTGCACTCCACTGTAGTCTACCTCAACTATACTCCACTGTACTCTACCTCTACTGTCCTCCACTGTAATCTACCTCTACTGTACTCCACTGTACTCTACCTCTACTATACTCCACTGTACTCTACCTCTACTGTGCTCTACTGTACTCTATCTCTACTATGCTCACCTGTACTCTACGTCTACTGTACTCCACTGTACTCCACCTCTACAGTGCTCCACTGTACTCTACCTCTACTTTACTCCACTGTACTCTACCTCTACTCTCCTCTATTGTACCCTATCTCTACTGTGCTCCACTGTACTCTACCTCTACTGTACTCCACTGTACTCCACCTCTACAGTGTTGTACTGTACTCTACCTCTACTGTACTCCACTGTACTCTACCTCTACTCTGCTCTACTGTACTCTATCTCTACTGTGCTCCACTGTACTCCACCTCTACAGTGCTCCACTGTACTCTACCTCTACTTTACTCCACTGTACTCTACCTCTACTCTCCTCTATTGTACCCTATCTCTACTGTGCTCCACTGTACTCTACCTCTACTGTACTCCACTGTACTCCACCTCTACAGTGTTCTACTGTACTCTACCTCTACTGTACTCCACTGTACTCTACCTCTACTCTGCTCTACTGTACTCTATCTCTACTGTGCTCCACTGTACTCTACCTCTACTGTACTCCACTGTAGTCTACCTCAACTATACTCCACTGTACTCTACCTCTACTGTGCTCCACTGTACTCTACCTCAACTATACTCCACTGTACTCTATCTCTACTCTAATCCACTGTACTCTATCTCTACTCTACTCCACTCTACTCTATCTCTACTGTACTCCACTGTACTCTACCTCTACTCTACTCTACTGTACTCCACCTCTACTGTGCTCCACTGTACTCCACTGTACTCTAGCTCTACTGTGCTCCACTGTACTCTACCTCTACTGTGCTCTACTGTACTCTATCTCTACTGTGCTCCACTGTACTCTACATCTACTGTACTCCACTGTACTCCACCTCTACAGTGCTCCACTGTACTGTACCTCTACTGTACTCCAATATACTCTACCTCTACTCTGCTCTACTGTACTCTATCTCTACTCTGCTCTACTGTACTCTACCTCTATTATACTCCACTGTACTCTACCTCTACTGTGCTCCACTGTACTCTACCTCTACTGTGCTCCACTGTACACTACCTCTACTGTAGTCCACTTTACTCTACCTCTACTGTGCTCCACTCTACTCTACCTCTACTGTGCTCAGCTGTACTCTACCTCTACTGTACTCCACTGTACTCTATCTCTTCTGTACTACACTGTACTCTTCCTCTACTGTGCTCCACTGTACTCTACCTCTACTGTGCTCTACTGTACTCTATCTCTACTGTGCTCTACTGTACTCTACCTCTACTATACTCCACTGTACTCTACCTCTACTGTGCTCCACTGTACTCTACCTCTACTGTGCTCCACTGTACACTACCTCTACTGTACTCCACTGTACTCTACCTCTACTGTGCTCCACTCTACTCTACCTCTACTGTGCTCCACTGTACTCTACCTCTACTGTGCTCTACTGTACTCTATCTCTACTATGCTCCACTGTACTCTACCTCTACTGTACTCTACTCTACTCCACCTCTAATGTGCTCCACTCTACTCTACCTCTACTGTACTCCACTGTACTCTACCTCAACTCTGCTCTAATGTACTCTATCTCTACTGTGCTCCACTGTACTCTACCTCTACTGTACTCCACTGTACTCTACCTCTACTGTGCTCCACTGTACTATTCCTCTACTGTGCTCTACTGTACTCTATCTCTACTGTGCTCCACTGTACTCTACCTCTACTGTACTCCACTGTAGTCTACCTAAACTATACTCCACTCTACTCTACCTCCACTGTGCTCCACTGTACTCTACCTCAACTATACTCCACTGTACTCTATCTCTACTCTAATCCACTGTACTCTATCTCTACTCTACTCCACTCTACTCTATCTCTACTGTACTCCACTGTACTCTACCTCTACTCTACTCTACTGTGCTCCACCTCTACTGTGCTCCACTGTACTCCACTGTACTCCAGCTCTACTGTGCTCCACTCTACTCTATCTCTACTGTACTCCACTGTACTCTACCTCTACTCTACTCTACTGTACTCCACCTCTACTCTGCTCCACTGTACTCCACTGTACTCTAGCTCTACTGTGCTCCACTGTACTCTATCTCTACTGTGCTCCACTGTACTCTACCTCTACTGTACTCCACTGTACTCCACCTCTACAGTGCTCCACTGTACTCTACCTCGACAATACTCCACTGTACTCTACCTCTACTCTGCTCTACTGTACTCTATCTCTACTGTACTCCACTGTACTCTATCTCTACTGTGCTCCACTCTACTCTACCTCAACTGTACTCCACTGTACTCTATCTCTACTGTTCTCCACTGTATTCTACCTCTACTGTGATCCACTGTACTCCACTGTACTCTATCTCTACTGTGATCCACTGTACTCTACCTCTGCTGTGCTCCACTGTACTCTATCTCTACTCTACTCTACTGTACTCCACCTCTACTATGCTCCACTATACTCCACTGTACTCTTCCTCTACTGTACTCCACTGTACTCTATCTCTACTGTGCTCCACTATACTCTACCTCTACTGTGCTCTACTGTACTCTACTCTACTGTGCTCCACTGTACTCTATTTCTACTGTACCCCACTGTACTCTACCTCTACTGTGCTCCACTGTACTCTACCTCTACTGTGCTCCATTGTACACTACCTCTACTGTGCTCCACTGTACTCTACCTCTACTGTGCTCCACTGTACTCTACCTCTACTGTGCTCCACTGTACTCTACCTCTACTGTGCTCCACTGTACTCTATCTCTACTGTACTCCACTGTACTCTAGCTCTACAGTGCTCCACTGTGCTCTACCTCTACTGTACTCCACTGTACTCTACCTCTACTCTAATCTACTGTTCTCTACCTCTACTGTACTCCACTGTAATCTACCTCTACTCTGCTCTACTGTACTCTATCTCTACTGTGCTCCACTGTACTCTACCTCTACTGCACTCCACTGTAGTCTACCTCAACTATACTCCACTGTACTCTACCTCTACTGTCCTCCACTGTAATCTACCTCTACTGTACTCCACTGTACTCTACCTCTACTATACTCCACTGTACTCTACCTCTACTGTGCTCTACTGTACTCTATCTCTACTATGCTCACCTGTACTCTACGTCTACTGTACTCCACTGTACTCCACCTCTACAGTGCTCCACTGTACTCTACCTCTACTTTACTCCACTGTACTCTACCTCTACTCTCCTCTATTGTACCCTATCTCTACTGTGCTCCACTGTACTCTACCTCTACTGTACTCCACTGTACTCCACCTCTACAGTGTTCTACTGTACTCTACCTCTACTGTACTCCACTGTACTCTACCTCTACTCTGCTCTACTGTACTCTATCTCTACTGTGCTCCACTGTACTCTACCTCTACTGTACTCCACTGTAGTCTACCTCAACTATACTCCACTGTACTCTACCTCTACTGTGCTCCACTGTACTCTACCTCAACTATACTTCACTGTACTCTATCTCTACTCTAATCCACTGTACTCTATCTCTACTCTACTCCACTCTACTCTATCTCTACTGTACTCCACTGTACTCTACCTCTACTCTACTCTACTGTACTCCACCTCTACTGTGCTCCACTGTACTCCACTGTACTCTAGCTCTACTGTGCTCCACTGTACTCTACCTCTACTGTGCTCTACTGTACTCTATCTCTACTGTGCTCCACTGTACTCTACATCTACTGTACTCCACTGTACTCCACCTCTACAGTGCTCCACTGTACTCTACCTCTACTGTACTCCAATATACTCTACCTCTACTCTGCTCTACTGTACTCTGTCTCTACTCTGCTCTACTGTACTCTACCTCTATTATACTCCACTGTACTCTACCTCTACTGTGCTCCACTGTACTCTACCTCTACTGTGCTCCACTGTACACTACCTCTACTGTAGTCCACTTTACTCTACCTCTACTGTGCTCCACTCTACTCTACCTCTACTGTGCTCAGCTGTACTCTACCTCTACTGTACTCCACTGTACTCTATCTCTTCTGTACTACACTGTACTCTTCCTCTACTGTGCTCCACTGTACTCTACCTCTACTGTGCTCTACTGTACTCTATCTCTACTGTGCTCTACTGTACTCTACCTCTACTATACTCCACTGTACTCTACCTCTACTGTGCTCCACTGTACTCTACCTCTATTGTGCTCCACTGTACACTACCTCTACTGTACTCCACTGTACTCTACCTCTACTGTGCTCCACTCTACTCTACCTCTACTGTGCTCCACTGTACTCTACCTCTACTGTGCTCTACTGTACTCTATCTCTACTGTGCTCCACTGTACTCTACCTCTACTGTACTCTACTCTACTCCACCTCTAATGTGCTCCACTCTACTCTACCTCTACTGTACTCCACTGTACTCTACCTCTACTGTACTCCACTGTACTCTACCTCTACTGTGCTCCACTGTACTCTTCCTCTACTGTGCTCTACTGTACTCTATCTCTACTGTGCTCCACTGTACTCTACCTCTACTGTACTCCACTGTGGTCTACCTAAACTATACTCCACTCTACTCTACCTCCACTGTGCTCCACTGTACTCTACCTCAACTATACTCCACTGTACTCTATCTCTACTCTAATCCACTGTACTCTATCTCTACTCTACTCCACTCTACTCTATCTCTACTGTACTCCACTGTACTCTACCTCTACTCTACTCTACTGTGCTCCACCTCTACTGTGCTCCACTGTACTCCACTGTACTCCAGCTCTACTGTGCTCCACTGTACTCTACATCTACTGTGCTCCACTATACTCTACCTCTACTGTACTCCTCTGTACTCTACCTCTGCTGTACTCCACTGTACTCTACCTCTACTGTACTCCACTGTACTCTACCTCTACTGTACTCCACTGTATTCTACCTCCACTGTTCTCTACTGTACTCTATCTCTAGTAGACTTAGAGAACAGTACAGTACAGTAGAGGTAGAGTACAGTGGAGTACATCCACTGTACTCTACCTCTACTGTACTGTACTGTTCTCTACGTCTACTGTACTCTACTGTACTCCACCTCTACTGTGCTCCACTGTACTCCAATGTACTCTACATCTACTGTGCTCCACTGTACTCTACCTCTACTGTACTCCAATGTACTCTATCTCTACTGTGCTCCACTGTACTCTACCTCTACTGTACTCCACTGTACTCTATCTCTACTGTTCTCCACTGTACTCTACCTCTACTGTGCACCACTGTACTCCACTGTACTCTATCTCTACTGTGATCCACTGTACTCTACCTCTGCTGTGCTCCACTGTACTCTATCTCTACTCTACTCCACTGTACTCTACCTCTACTGTGCTCCACTGTACTCTACCTCTACTGTGCTCCACTGTACTCTACCTCTACTCTGCTCCACTGTACTTTATCTCTATTGTACTCCACTGTACTCTACCTCCACAGTGCTCCACTGTGCTCTACCTCTACTGTACTCCACTGTACTCTACCTCTACTCTGCTCTACTGTGCTATACCTCTACTGTACTCCACTGTAATCTATCTCTACTGTGCTCCACTGTACTATTCCTCTACTGTGCTCCACTGTACTCCACTGTACTCTATCTCTACTGTGATCCACTGTACTCTACCTCTGCTGTGCTCCATTGTACTCTATCTCTACTCTACTCCACTGTACTCTACCTCTACTGTTCTCCACTGTACTCTACCTCTACTGTACTCCACTCTACTCTACCTCTACTGTGCTCCACTGTACTCTACCTCTAATGTACTCCACTGTACTCTACCTCTACTGTACTCTTCTCTACTCCACCTCTAATATGCTCCACTCTACTCTACCTCTACTGTACTCCACTGTACTCTACCTCTACTGTACTCCACTGTACTCTACCTCTACTATACTCCACTGCACTTATCTCTACAGTGTTCTACTGTACTCTACCTCTACTGTACTCCACTGTACTCTACCTCTACTCTGCTCTACTGTACTCTATCTCTACTGTGCTCCACTGTACTCTACCTCTACTGTGCTCCACTGTACTCTATCTCTACTGTACTCCACTGTACTCTACCTCTACAGTGCTCCACTGTGCTCTACCTCTACTGTACTCCACTGTACTCTACCTCTACTCCGCTCTACTCTACTCTATCTCTACTGTACTCCACTGTACGCTATCTCTACTGTACTCCACTGTAGTCTACCTCAACTATACTCCCCTGTACTCTACCTCTACTGTGCTCCACTGTACTCTACATCTACTGTGCTCCACTGTACTCTACCTCTACTCTACTGCACTGTACTCTACCTCTACTATACTCCACTGTACTCTACCTCTACAGTGCTCCACTGTACTCTACCTCTACTGTACTCCAATGTACTCTACCTCTACTGTGCTCCACTGTACTCTACCTCTACTGTGCTCCACTGTACAATACCTCTATTGTAGTCCACTGTACTCTACCTCTACTGTGCCCCACTCTACTCTACCTCTACTGTGCTCCACTGTACTCTATCTCTACTCTAATCCACTGTACTCTATCTCTACTCTACTCCACTCTACTCTATCTCTACTGTACTCCACTGTACTCTACCTCTACTCTACTCTACTGTACTCCACCTCTACTGTGCTCCACTGTACTCCACTGTACTCTAGCTCTACTGTGCTCCACTGTACTCTACCTCTACTGTGCTCTACTGTACTCTATCTCTACTGTGCTCCACTGTACTCTACCTCTACTGTACTCCACTGTACTCCACCTCTACAGTGCTCCACTGTACTCTACCTCGACAATACTCCACTGTACTCTACCTCTACTCTGCTCTACTGTACTCTATCTCTACTGTACTCCACTGTACTCTATCTCTACTGTGCTCCACTCTACTCTACCTCAACTGTACTCCACTGTACTCTATCTCTACTGTTCTCCACTGTATTCTACCTCTACTGTGATCCACTGTACTCCACTGTACTCTATCTCTACTGTGATCCACTGTACTCTACCTCTGCTGTGCTCCACTGTACTCTATCTCTACTCTACTCCACTGTACTCTATCTCTATTTTACTCCACTGTACTCTACCTCTACTGTGCTCTACTGTAGTCTTCTCTACTGTGCTCCACTGTACTCTATTTCTACTGTACCCCACTGTAATCTACCTCTACTGTGCTCCACTGTACTCTACCTCTACTGTGCTCCACTGTACACTACCTCTACTGTACTCCACTGTACTCTACCTCTACTGTGCTCCACTGTACTCTACCTCTACTGTGCTCCACTGTACTCTACCTCTACTCTGCTCCACTGTACTTTATCTCTATTGTACTCCACTGTACTCTACCTCCACAGTGCTCCACTGTGCTCTACCTCTACTGTACTCCACTGTACTCTACCTCTACTCTGCTCTACTGTGCTATACCTCTACTGTACTCCACTGTAATCTATCTCTACTGTGCTCCACTGTACTATTCCTCTACTGTGCTCCACTGTACTCCACTGTACTCTATCTCTACTGTGATCCACTGTACTCTACCTCTGCTGTGCTCCATTGTACTCTATCTCTACTCTACTCCACTGTACTCTACCTCTACTGTTCTCCACTGTACTCTACCTCTACTGTACTCCACTCTACTCTACCTCTACTGTGCTCCACTGTACTCTACCTCTAATGTACTCCACTGTACTCTACCTCTACTGTACTCTTCTCTACTCCACCTCTAATATGCTCCACTCTACTCTACCTCTACTGTACTCCACTGTACTCTACCTCTACTGTACTCCACTGTACTCTACCTCTACTATACTCCACTGCACTTATCTCTACAGTGTTCTACTGTACTCTACCTCTACTGTACTCCACTGTACTCTACCTCTACTCTGCTCTACTGTACTCTATCTCTACTGTGCTCCACTGTACTCTACCTCTACTGTGCTCCACTGTACTCTATCTCTACTGTACTCCACTGTACTCTACCTCTACAGTGCTCCACTGTGCTCTACCTCTACTGTACTCCACTGTACTCTACCTCTACTCCGCTCTACTCTACTCTATCTCTACTGTACTCCACTGTACGCTATCTCTACTGTACTCCACTGTAGTCTACCTCAACTATACTCCCCTGTACTCTACCTCTACTGTGCTCCACTGTACTCTACATCTACTGTGCTCCACTGTACTCTACCTCTACTCTACTGCACTGTACTCTACCTCTACTATACTCCACTGTACTCTACCTCTACAGTGCTCCACTGTACTCTACCTCTACTGTACTCCAATGTACTCTACCTCTACTGTGCTCCACTGTACTCTACCTCTACTGTGCTCCACTGTACAATACCTCTATTGTAGTCCACTGTACTCTACCTCTACTGTGCCCCACTCTACTCTACCTCTACTGTGCTCCACTGTACTCTATCTCTACTCTAATCCACTGTACTCTATCTCTACTCTACTCCACTCTACTCTATCTCTACTGTACTCCACTGTACTCTACCTCTACTCTACTCTACTGTACTCCACCTCTACTGTGCTCCACTGTACTCCACTGTACTCTAGCTCTACTGTGCTCCACTGTACTCTACCTCTACTGTGCTCTACTGTACTCTATCTCTACTGTGCTCCACTGTACTCTACCTCTACTGTACTCCACTGTACTCCACCTCTACAGTGCTCCACTGTACTCTACCTCGACAATACTCCACTGTACTCTACCTCTACTCTGCTCTACTGTACTCTATCTCTACTGTACTCCACTGTACTCTATCTCTACTGTGCTCCACTCTACTCTACCTCAACTGTACTCCACTGTACTCTATCTCTACTGTTCTCCACTGTATTCTACCTCTACTGTGATCCACTGTACTCCACTGTACTCTATCTCTACTGTGATCCACTGTACTCTACCTCTGCTGTGCTCCACTGTACTCTATCTCTACTCTACTCTACTGTACTCCACCTCTACTGTGCTCCACTATACTCCACTGTACTCTTCCTCTACTGTACTCCACTGTACTCTATCTCTACTGTGCTCCACTATACTCTACCTCTACTGTGCTCTACTGTACTCTACTCTACTGTGCTCCACTGTACTCTATTTCTACTGTACCCCACTGTACTCTACCTCTACTGTGCTCCACTGTACTCTACCTCTACTGTGCTCCATTGTACACTACCTCTACTGTGCTCCACTGTACTCTACCTCTACTGTGCTCCACTTTACTCTACCTCTACTGTGCTCCACTGTACTCTACCTCTACTGTGCTCCACTGTACTCTATCTCTACTGTACTCCACTGTACTCTAGCTCTACAGTGCTCCACTGTGCTCTACCTCTACTGTACTCCACTGTACTCTACCTCTACTCTAATCTACTGTTCTCTACCTCTACTGTACTCCACTGTACTCTACCTCTACTCTGCTCTACTGTACTCTATCTCTACTGTGCTCCACTGTACTCTACCTCTACTGCACTCCACTGTAGTCTACCTCAACTATACTCCACTGTACTCTACCTCTACTGTCCTCCACTGTAATCTACCTCTACTGTACTCCACTGTACTCTACCTCTACTATACTCCACTGTACTCTACCACTACTGTGCTCTACTGTACTCTATCTCTACTATGCTCACCTGTACTCTACGTCTACTGTACTCCACTGTACTCCACCTCTACAGTGCTCCACTGTACTCTACCTCTACTTTACTCCACTGTACTCTACCTCTACTCTGCTCTATTGTACCCTATCTCTACTGTGCTCCACTGTACTCTACCTCTACTGTACTCCACTGTACTCCACCTCTACAGTGTTCTACTGTACTCTACCTCTACTGTACTCCACTGTACTCTACCTCTACTCTGCTCTACTGTACTCTATCTCTACTGTGCTCCACTGTACTCTACCTCTACTGTACTCCACTGTAGTCTACCTCAACTATACTCCACTGTACTCTACCTCTACTGTGCTCCACTGTACTCTACCTCAACTATACTCCACTGTACTCTATCTCTACTCTAATCCACTGTACTCTATCTCTACTCTACTCCACTCTACTCTATCTCTACTGTACTCCACTGTACTCTACCTCTACTCTACTCTACTGTACTCCACCTTTACTGTGCTCCACTCTACTCCACTGTACTCTAGCTCTACTGTGCTCCACTGTACTCTACCTCTACTGTGCTCTACTGTACTCTATCTCTACTGTGCTCCACTGTACTCTACATCTACTGTACTCCATTGTACTCCACCTCTACAGTGCTCCACTGTACTGTACCTCTACTGTACTCCAATATACTCTACCTCTACTCTGCTCTACTGTACTCTATCTCTACTCTGCTCTACTGTACTCTACCTCTATTATACTCCACTGTACTCTACCTCTACTGTGCTCCACTGTACTCTACCTCTACTGTGCTCCACTGTACACTACCTCTACTGTAGTCCACTTTACTCTACCTCTACTGTGCTCCACTCTACTCTACCTCTACTGTGCTCAGCTGTACTCTACCTCTACTGTACTCCACTGTACTCTATCTCTTCTGTACTACACTGTACTCTTCCTCTACTGTGCTCCACTGTACTCTACCTCTACTGTGCTCTACTGTACTCTATCTCTACTGTGCTCTACTGTACTCTACCTCTACTATACTCCACTGTACTCTACCTCTACTGTGCTCCACTGTACTCTACCTCTACTGTGCTCCACTGTACACTACCTCTACTGTACTCCACTGTACTCTACCTCTACTGTGCTCCACTCTACTCTACCTCTACTGTGCTCCACTGTACTCTACCCTCTACTGTGCTCTACTGTACTCTATCTCTACTGTGCTCCACTGTACTCTACCTCTACTGTACTCTACTCTACTCCACCTCTAATGTGCTCCACTCTACTCTACCTCTACTGTACTCCACTGTACTCTACCTCTACTCTGCTCTAATGTACTCTATCTCTACTGTGCTCCACTGTACTCTACCTCTACTGTACTCCACTGTACTCTACCTCTACTGTGCTCCACTGTACTCTACCTCTACTGTGCTCTACTGTACTCTATCTCTACTTTGCTCCACTGTACTCTACCTCTACTGTACTCCACTGTAGTCTACCTAAACTATACTCCACTCTACTCTACCTCCACTGTGCTCCACTGTACTCTACCTCAACTATACTCCACTGTACTCTACCTCTACTGTGCTCTACTGTACTCTATCTCTACTATGCTCACTTGTACTCTACGTCTACTGTACTCCACTGTACTCCACCTCTACAGTGCTCCACTGTACTCTACCTCTACTTTACTCCACTGTACTCTACCTCTACTCTCCTCTATTGTACCCTATCTCTACTGTGCTCCACTGTACTCTACCTCTACTGTACTCCACTGTACTCCACCTCTACAGTGTTCTACTGTACTCTACCTCTAATGTACTCCACTGTACTCTACCTCTACAGTGCTCCACTGTGCTCAACCTCTACTGTACTCCACTGTACTCTACCTCTACTCTGCTCTACTGTACTCTATCTTTACTGTGCTCCACTGTACTCTACCTCTACTGTACTCCACTGTAGTCTACCTCAACTATACTCCACTGTACTCTACCTCTACTGTGCTCCACTGTACTCTACCTCTACTGTACTCCACTGTACTCTATCTCTACTGTACTCCACTGTAATCTATCTCTACTGTGCTCCACTGTACTATACCTCTACTGTGCTCCACTGTACTCAACTGTACTCTATCTCTACTGTGATCCACTGTACTCTACCTCTGCTGTGCTCCACTGTACTCTATCTCTACTCTACTCCACTGTACTCTACCTCTACTGTACTCCACTGTACTCTGCCTCTACTGTACTCCACTCTACGCTACCTCTACTGTGCTCCACTGTACTCTACCTCTACTGTGCTCCACTGTACTCTACCTCTACTGTGCTCCACTGTACACTATCTCTACTGTATTCCACTGTACTCTACCTCTACTGTGCTCCACTCTACTCTACCTCTACTGTGCTCCACTGTACTCTCCCTCTACTGTGCTCCACTGTACTCTATCTCTACTGTACTCCACTGTACTCTACCTCTACAGTGCTCCACCGTGCTCTACCTCTACTGTACTCCAGTGTACTCTACTTCTACTCTGCTTTACTGTACTCTATCTCTACTGTACTCCACTGTATTCTACCTCTACTGTATTCCACTGTACTCTACCTCTACTGTACTCTACTCTACTCCACCTCTAATGTGCTCCACTCTACTCTACCTCTACTGTACTCCACTGTACTCTACCTCTACTGTACTCTACTCTACTCCACCTCTAATGTGCTCCACTCTACTCTACCTCTACTGTACTCCACTGTACTCTACCTCTGCTCTGCTCTACTGTACTCTATCTCTACTGTGCTCCACTGTACTCTACCTCTACTGTACTCCACTGTAGTCTACCTCAACTATACTCAACTGTACTCTACCTCTACTGTGCTCCACTGTACTCTACCTCTACTGTGCTCTACTGTACTCTATCTCTACTGTGCTCCACTGTACTCTACCTCTACTGTACTCCACTGTACTCCACCTCTACAGTGCTCCACTGTACTCTACCTCGACAATAATCCACTGTACTCTACCTCTACTCTGCTCTACTGTACTCTATCTCTACTGTGATCCACTGTACTCTACCTCTACTGTACTCGACTGTAGTCTGCCTCAACTATACTCCACTGTACTCTACCTCTACTGTACTCCACTGTACTATACCTCTACTCTACCTCTACTGTACTCCACCTCTACTGTTCTCCACTGTACTCCACTGTACTCTACCTCTACTGTGCTCCACTGTACTCTACCTCTACTATACTCCACTGTACTCTATCTCTACTGTGCTCCACTCTACTCTACCTCAACTGTACTCCACTGTACTCTATCTAAACTGTTCTCCACTGTATTCTACCTCTACTGTGATCCACTGTACTCCACTGTACTCTATCTCTACTGTGATCCACTGTACTCTACCTCTGCTGTGCTCCACTGTACTCTATCTCTACTCTACTCTACTGTACTCCACCTCTACTGTGCTCCACTATACTCCACTGTACTCTTCCTCTACTGTGCTCCACTATACTCTACCTCTACTGTGCTCTACTGTACTCTACTCTACTGTGCTCCACTGTACTCTATTTCTACTGTACCCCACTGTACTCTACCTCTACTGTGCTCCACTGTACTCTACCTCTACTGTGCTCCATTGTGCACTACCTCTACTGTGCTCCACTGTACTCTACCTCTACTGTGCTCCACTGTACTCTACCTCTACTGTGCTCCACTGTACTCTAACTCTACTGTGCTCCACTGTACTCTATCTCTACTGTACTCCACTGTACTCTACCTCTACAGTGCTCCACTGTGCTCTACCTCTACTGTACTCCACTGTACTCTACCTCTACTCTTATCTACTGTTCTCTACCTCTACTGTACTCCACTGTACTCTACCTCTACTCTGCTCTACTGTACTCTATCTCTACTGTGCTCCACTGTACTCTACCTCTACTGCACTCCACTGTAGTCTACCTCAACTATACTCCACTGTACTCTACCTCTACTGTCCTCCACTGTAATCTACCTCTACTGTACTCCACTGTACTCTACCTCTACTATACTCCACTGTACTCTACCTCTACTGTGCTCTACTGTACTCTATCTCTACTATGCTCACCTGTACTCTACGTCTACTGTACTCCACTGTACTCCACCTCTACAGTGCTCCACTGTACTCTACCTCTACTTTACTCCACTGTACTCTACCTCTACTCTGATCTATTGTACCCTATCTCTACTGTGCTCCACTGTACTCTACCTCTACTGTACTCCACTGTACTCCACCTCTACAGTGTTCTACTGTACTCTACCTCTACTGTACTCCACTGTACTCTACCTCTACTCTGCTCTACTGTACTCTATCTCTACTGTGCTCCACTGTATTCTACCTCTACTGTACTCCACTGTAGTCTACCTCAACTATACTCCACTGTACTCTACCTCTACTTTGCTCCACTGTACTCTACCTCAACTATACTCCACTGTACTCTATCTCTACTCTAATCCACTGTACTCTATCTCTACTCTACTCCACTCTACTCTATCTCTACTCTACTCCACTGTACTCTACCTCTACTCTACTCTACTGTACTCCACCTCTACTGTGCTCCACTGTACTCCACTGTACTCTAGCTCTACTGTGCTCCACTGTACTCTACCTCTACTGTGCTCCACTGTACTCTACCTCTACTGTGCTCCACTGTACACTACCTCTACTGTACTCCACTGTACTCTACCTCTACTGTGCTCCACTCTACTCTACCTCTACTGTGCTCCACTGTACTCTACCTCTACTGTGCTCTACTGTACTCTATCTCTACTGTGCTCCACTGTACTCTACCTCTACTGTACTCTACTCTACTCCACCTCTAATGTGCTCCACTCTACTCTACCTCTACTGTACTCCACTGTACTCTACCTCTACTCTGCTCTAATGTACTCTATCTCTACTGTGCTCCACTGTACTCTACCTCTACTGTACTCCACTGTACTCTACCTCTACTGTGCTCCACTGTACTCTACCTCTACTGTGCTCTACTGTACTCTATCTCTACTGTGCTCCACTGTACTCTACCTCTACTGTACTCCACTGTAGTCTACCTAAACTATACTCCACTCTACTCTACCTCCACTGTGCTCCACTGTACTCTACCTCAACTATACTCCACTGTACTCTATCTCTACTCTAATCCACTGTACTCTATCTCTACTCTACTCCACTCTACTCTATCTCTACTGTACTCCACTGTACTCTACCTCTACTCTACTCTACTGTGCTCCACCTCTACTGTGCTCCACTGTACTCCACTGTACTCCAGCTCTACTGTGCTCCACTGTACTCTACATCTACTGTGCTCCACTATACTCTACCTCTACTGTACTCCACTGTACTCTACCTCTGCTGTACTCCACTGTACTCTACCTCTACTGTACTCCACTATATTCTACCTCCACTGTTCTCTACTGTACTCTATCTCTAGTAGACTTAGAGAACAGTACAGTACAGTAGAGGTAGAGTACAGTGGAGTACATCCACTGTACTCTACCTCTACTGTACTGTACTGTTCTCTAAGTCTACTGTACTCTACTGTACTCCACCTCTACTGTGCTCCACTGTACTCCAATGTACTCTACCTCTACTGTGCTCCACTGTACTCTACCTCTACTGTACTCCACTGTACTCTATCTCTACTGTGCTCCACTGTACTCTACCTCTACTGTACTCCACTGTACTCTATCTCTACTGTTCTCCACTGTACTCTACCTCTACTGTGCACCACTGTACTCCACTGTACTCTATCTCTACTGTGATCCACTGTACTCTACCTCTGCTGTGCTCCACTGTACTCTATCTCTACTCTACTCCACTGTACTCTATCTCTATTTTACTCCACTGTACTCTACCTCTACTGTGCTCCACTGTAGTCTTCTCTACTGTGCTCCACTGTACTCTATTTCTACTGTACCCCACTTTAATCTACCTCTACTGTGCTCCACTGTACTCTACCTCTACTGTGCTCCACTGTACACTACCTCTACTGTACTCCACTGTACTCTACCTCTACTGTGCTCCACTGTACTCTACCTCTACTGTGCTCCACTGTACTCTACCTCTACTCTGCTCCACTGTACTTTATCTCTATTGTACTCCACTGTACTCTACCTCCACAGTGCTCCACTGTGCTCTACCTCTACTGTACTCCACTGTACTCTACCTCTACTCTGCTCTACTGTGCTCTACCTCTACTGTACTCCACTGTAATCTATCTCTACTGTGCTCCACTGTACTATTCCTCTACTGTGCTCCACTGTACTCCACTGTACTCTATCTCTACTGTGATCCACTGTACTCTACCTCTGCTGTGCTCCACTGTACTCTATCTCTACTCTACTCCACTGTACTCTACCTCTACTGTTCTCCACTGTACTCTACCTCTACTGTACTCCACTCTACTCTACCTCTACTGTAATCCACTGTACTCTACCTCTAATGTACTCCACTGTACTCTACCTCTACTGTACTCTTCTCTACTCCACCTCTAATATGCTCCACTCTACTCTACCTCTACTGTACTCCACTGTACTCTACCTCTACTGTACTCCACTGTACTCTACCTCTACTATACTCCACTGCACTTATCTCTACAGTGTTCTACTGTACTCTACCTCTACTGTACTCCACTGTACTCTACCTCTACTCTGCTCTACTGTACTCTATCTCTACTGTGCTCCACTGTACTCTACCTCTACTGTGCTCCACTGTACTCTATCTCTACTGTACTCCACTGTACTCTACCTCTACAGTGCTCCACTGTGCTCTACCTCTACTGTACTCCACTGTACTCTACCTCTACTCCGCTCTACTCTACTCTATCTCTACTGTACTCCACTGTACGCTATCTCTACTGTACTCCACTGTAGTCTACCTCAACTATACTCCCCTGTACTCTACCTCTACTGTGCTCCACTGTACTCTACATCTACTGTGCTCCACTGTACTCTACCTCTACTCTACTGCACTGTACTCTACCTCTACTATACTCCACTGTACTCTACCTCTACAGTGCTCCACTTTACTCTACCTCTACTGTACTCCAATGTACTCTACCTCTACTGTGCTCCAATGTACTCTACCTCTACTGTGCTCCACTGTACAATACCTCTATTGTAGTCCACTGTACTCTACCTCTACTGTGCTCCACTCTACTCTACCTCTACTGTGCTCCACTGTACTCTATCTCTACTCTAATCCACTGTACTCTATCTCTACTCTACTCCACTCTACTCTATCTCTACTGTACTCCACTGTACTCTACCTCTACTCTACTCTACTGTACTCCACCTCTACTCTGCTCCACTGTACTCCACTGTACTCTAGCTCTACTGTGCTCCACTGTACTCTACCTCTACTGTGCTCTACTGTACTCTATCTCTACTGTGCTCCACTGTACTCTACCTCTACTGTACTCCACTGTACTCCACCTCTACAGTGCTCCACTGTACTCTACCTCGACAATACTCCACTGTACTCTACCTCTACTCTGCTCTACTGTACTCTATCTCTACTGTACTCCACTGTACTCTATCTCTACTGTGCTCCACTCTACTCTACCTCAACTGTACTCCACTGTACTCTATCTCTACTGTTCTCCACTGTATTCTACCTCTACTGTGATCCACTGTACTCCACTGTACTCTATCTCTACTGTGATCCACTGTACTCTACCTCTGCTGTGCTCCACTGTACTCTATCTCTACTCTACTCTACTGTGCTCCACCTCTACTGTGCTCCACTATACTCCACTGTACTCTTCCTCTACTGTACTCCACTGTACTCTATCTCTACTGTGCTCCACTATACTCTACCTCTACTGTGCTCTACTGTACTCTACTCTACTGTGCTCCACTGTACTCTATTTCTACTCTACCCCACTGTACTCTACCTCTACTGTGCTCCACTGTACTCTACCTCTACTGTGCTCCATTGTACACTACCTCTACTGTGCTCCACTGTACTCTACCTCTACTGTGCTCCACTGTACTCTACCTCTACTGTGCTCCACTGTACTCTACCTCTACTGTGCTCCACTGTACTCTATCTCTACTGTACTCCACTGTACTCTAGCTCTACAGTGCTCCACTGTGCTCTACCTCTACTGTACTCCACTGTACTCTACCTCTACTCTAATCTACTGTTCTCTACCTCTACTGTACTCCACTGTACTCTACCTCTACTCTGCTCTACTGTACTCTATCTCTACTGTGCTCCACTGTACTCTACCTCTACTGCACTCCACTGTAGTCTACCTCAACTATACTCCACTGTACTCTACCTCTACTGTCCTCCACTGTAATCTACCTCTACTGTACTCCACTGTACTCTACCTCTACTATACTCCACTGTACTCTACCTCTACTGTGCTCTACTGTACTCTATCTCTACTATGCTCACCTGTACTCTACGTCTACTGTACTCCACTGTACTCCACCTCTACAGTGCTCCACTGTACTCTACCTCTACTTTACTCCACTGTACTCTACCTCTACTCTCCTCTATTGTACCCTATCTCTACTGTGCTCCACTGTACTCTACCTCTACTGTACTCCACTGTACTCCACCTCTACAGTGTTGTACTGTACTCTACCTCTACTGTACTCCACTGTACTCTACCTCTACTCTGCTCTACTGTACTCTATCTCTACTGTGCTCCACTGTACTCCACCTCTACAGTGCTCCACTGTACTCTACCTCTACTTTACTCCACTGTACTCTACCTCTACTCTCCTCTATTGTACCCTATCTCTACTGTGCTCCACTGTACTCTACCTCTACTGTACTCCACTGTACTCCACCTCTACAGTGTTCTACTGTACTCTACCTCTACTGTACTCCACTGTACTCTACCTCTACTCTGCTCTACTGTACTCTATCTCTACTGTGCTCCACTGTACTCTACCTCTACTGTACTCCACTGTAGTCTACCTCAACTATACTCCACTGTACTCTACCTCTACTGTGCTCCACTGTACTCTACCTCAACTATACTCCACTGTACTCTATCTCTACTCTAATCCACTGTACTCTATCTCTACTCTACTCCAATCTACTCTATCTCTACTGTACTCCACTGTACTCTACCTCTACTCTACTCTACTGTACTCCACCTCTACTGTGCTCCACTGTACTCCACTGTACTCTAGCTCTACTGTGCTCCACTGTACTCTACCTCTACTGTGCTCTACTGTACTCTATCTCTACTGTGCTCCACTGTACTCTACATCTACTGTACTCCACTGTACTCCACCTCTACAGTGCTCCACTGTACTGTACCTCTACTGTACTCCAATATACTCTACCTCTACTCTGCTCTACTGTACTCTATCTCTACTCTGCTCTACTGTACTCTACCTCTATTATACTCCACTGTACTCTACCTCTACTGTGCTCCACTGTACTCTACCTCTACTGTGCTCCACTGTACACTACCTCTACTGTAGTCCACTTTACTCTACCTCTACTGTGCTCCACTCTACTCTACCTCTACTGTGCTCAGCTGTACTCTACCTCTACTGTACTCCACTGTACTCTATCTCTTCTGTACTACACTGTACTCTTCCTCTACTGTGCTCCACTGTACTCTACCTCTACTGTGCTCTACTGTACTCTATCTCTACTGTGCTCTACTGTACTCTACCTCTACTATACTCCACTGTACTCTACCTCTACTGTGCTCCACTGTACTCTACCTCTACTGTGCTCCACTGTACACTACCTCTACTGTACTCCACTGTACTCTACCTCTACTGTGCTCCACTCTACTCTACCTCTACTGTGCTCCACTGTACTCTACCTCTATTGTGCTCTACTGTACTCTATCTCTACTATGCTCCACTGTACTCTACCTCTACTGTACTCTACTCTACTCCACCTCTAATGTGCTCCACTCTACTCTACCTCTACTGTACTCCACTGTACTCTACCTCAACTCTGCTCTAATGTACTCTATCTCTACTGTGCTCCACTGTACTCTACCTCTACTGTACTCCACTGTACTCTACCTCTACTGTGCTCCACTGTACTCTTCCTCTACTGTGCTCTACTGTACTCTATCTCTACTGTGCTCCACTGTACTCTACCTCTACTGTACTCCACTGTAGTCTACCTAAACTATACTCCACTCTACTCTACCTCCACTGTGCTCCACTGTACTCTACCTCAACTATACTCCACTGTACTCTATCTCTACTCTAATCCACTGTACTCTATCTCTACTCTACTCCACTCTACTCTATCTCTACTGTACTCCACTGTACTCTACCTCTACTCTACTCTACTGTGCTCCACCTCTACTGTGCTCCACTGTACTCCACTGTACTCCAGCTCTACTGTGCTCCACTGTACTCTACATCTACTGTGCTCCACTATACTCTACCTCTACTGTACTCCACTGTACTCTACCTCTGCTGTACTCCACTGTACTCTACCTCTACTGTACTCCACTGTATTCTACCTCCACTGTTCTCTACTGTACTCTATCTCTAGTCGACTTAGAGAACAGTACAGTACAGTAGAGGTAGAGTACAGTGGAGTACATCCACTGTACTCTACCTCTACTGTACTGTACTGTTCTCTAAGTCTACTGTACTCTACTGTACTCCACCTCTACTGTGCTCCACTGTACTCCAATGTACTCTACCTCTACTGTGCTCCACTGTACTCTACCTCTACTGTACTCCACTGTACTCTATCTCTACTGTGCTCCACTGTACTCTACCTCTACTGTACTCCACTGTACTCTATCTCTACTGTTCTCCACTGTACTCTACCTCTACTGTGCACCACTGTGCTCCACTGTACTCTATCTCTACTGTGATCCACTGTACTCTACCTCTGCTGTGCTCCACTGTACTCTATCTCTACTCTACTCCACTGTACTCTATCTCTATTTTACTCCACTGTACTCTACCTCTACTGTGCTCTACTGTAGTCTTCTCTACTGTGCTCCACTGTACTCTATTTCTACTGTACCCCACTGTAATCTACCTCTACTGTGCTCCACTGTACTCTACCTCTACTGTGCTCCACTGTACACTACCTCTACTGTACTCCACTGTACTCTACCTCTACTGTGCTCCACTGTACTCTACCTCTACTGTGCTCCACTGTACTCTACCTCTACTCTGCTCCACTGTACTTTATCTCTATTGTACTCCACTGTACTCTACCTCCACAGTGCTCCACTGTGCTCTACCTCTACTGTACTCCACTGTACTCTACCTCTACTCTGCTCTACTGTGCTCTACCTCTACTGTACTCCACTGTAATCTATCTCTACTGTGCTCCACTGTACTATTCCTCTACTGTGCTCCACTGTACTCCACTGTACTCTATCTCTACTGTGATCCACTGTACTCTACCTCTGCTGTGCTCCACTGTACTCTATCTCTACTCTACTCCACTGTACTCTACCTCTACTGTTCTCCACTGTACTCTACCTCTACTGTACTCAACTCTACTCTACCTCTACTGTGCTCCACTGTACTTTACCTCTAATGTACTCCACTGTACTCTACCTCTACTGTACTCTTCTCTACTCCACCTCTAATATGCTCCACTCTACTCTACCTCTACTGTACTCCACTGTACTCTACCTCTACTGTACTCCACTGTACTCTACCTCTACTATACTCCACTGCACTTATCTCTACAGTGTTCTACTGTACTCTACCTCTACTGTACTCCACTGTACTCTACCTCTACTCTGCTCTACTGTACTCTATCTCTACTGTGCTCCACTGTACTCTACCTCTACTGTGCTCCACTGTACTCTATCTCTACTGTACTCCACTGTACTCTACCTCTACAGTGCTCCACTGTGCTCTACCTCTACTGTACTCCACTGTACTCTACCTCTACTCCGCTCTACTCTACTCTATCTCTACTGTACTCCACTGTACGCTATCTCTACTGTACTCCACTGTAGTCTACCTCAACTATACTCCCCTGTACTCTACCTCTACTGTGCTCCACTGTACTCTACATCTACTGTGCTCCACTGTACTCTACCTCTACTCTACTGCACTGTACTCTACCTCTACTATACTCCACTGTACTCTACCTCTACAGTGCTCCACTGTACTCTACCTCTACTGTACTCCAATGTACTCTACCTCTACTGTGCTCCACTGTACTCTACCTCTACTGTGCTCCACTGTACAATACCTCTATTGTAGTCCACTGTACTCTACCTCTACTGTGCTCCACTCTACTCTACCTCTACTGTGCTCCACTGTACTCTATCTCTACTCTAATCCACTGTACTCTATCTCTACTCTACTCCACTCTACTCTATCTCTACTGTACTCCACTGTACTCTACCTCTACTCTACTCTACTGTACTCCACCTCTACTCTGCTCCACTGTACTCCACTGTACTCTAGCTCTACTGTGCTCCACTGTACTCTATCTCTACTGTGCTCCACTGTACTCTACCTCTACTGTACTCCACTGTACTCCACCTCTACAGTGCTCCACTGTACTCTACCTCGACAATACTCCACTGTACTCTACCTCTACTCTGCTCTACTGTACTCTATCTCTACTGTACTCCACTGTACTCTATCTCTACTGTGCTCCACTCTACTCTACCTCAACTGTACTCCACTGTACTCTATCTCTACTGTTCTCCACTGTATTCTACCTCTACTGTGATCCACTGTACTCCACTGTACTCTATCTCTACTGTGATCCACTGTACTCTACCTCTGCTGTGCTCCACTGTACTCTATCTCTACTCTACTCTACTGTACTCCACCTCTACTATGCTCCACTATACTCCACTGTACTCTTCCTCTACTGTACTCCACTGTACTCTATCTCTACTGTGCTCCACTATACTCTACCTCTACTGTGCTCTACTGTACTCTACTCTACTGTGCTCCACTGTACTCTATTTCTACTGTACCCCACTGTACTCTACCTCTACTGTGCTCCACTGTACTCTACCTCTACTGTGCTCCATTGTACACTACCTCTACTGTGCTCCACTGTACTCTACCTCTACTGTGCTCCACTGTACTCTACCTCTACTGTGCTCCACTGTACTCTACCTCTACTGTGCTCCACTGTACTCTATCTCTACTGTACTCCACTGTACTCTAGCTCTACAGTGCTCCACTGTGCTCTACCTCTACTGTACTCCACTGTACTCTACCTCTACTCTAATCTTCTGTTCTCTACCTCTACTGTACTCCACTGTACTCTACCTCTACTCTGCTCTACTGTACTCTATCTCTACTGTGCTCCACTGTACTCTACCTCTACTGCACTCCACTGTAGTCTACCTCAACTATACTCCACTGTACTCTACCTCTACTGTCCTCCACTGTAATCTACCTCTACTGTACTCCACTGTACTCTACCTCTACTATACTCCACTGTACTCTACCTCTACTGTGCTCTACTGTACTCTATCTCTACTATGCTCACCTGTACTCTACGTCTACTGTACTCCACTGTACTCCACCTCTACAGTGCTCCACTGTACTCTACCTCTACTTTACTCCACTGTACTCTACCTCTACTCTCCTCTATTGTACCCTATCTCTACTGTGCTCCACTGTACTCTACTTCTACTGTACTCCACTGTACTCCACCTCTACAGTGTTCTACTGTACTCTACCTCTACTGTACTCCACTGTACTCTACCTCTACTCTGCTCTACTGTACTCTATCTCTACTGTGCTCCACTGTACTCTACCTCTACTGTACTCCACTGTAGTCTACCTCAACTATACTCCACTGTACTCTACCTCTACTGTGCTCCACTGTACTCTACCTCAACTATACTCCACTGTACTCTATCTCTACTCTAATCCACTGTACTCTATCTCTACTCTACTCCACTCTACTCTATCTCTACTGTACTCCACTGTACTCTACCTCTACTCTACTCTACTGTACTCCACCTCTACTGTGCTCCACTGTACTCCACTGTACTCTAGCTCTACTGTGCTTCACTGTACTCTACCTCTACTGTGCTCTACTGTACTCTATCTCTACTGTGCTCCACTGTACTCTACATCTACTGTACTCCACTGTACTCCACCTCTACAGTGCTCCACTGTACTCTACCTCTACTGTACTCCAATATACTCTACCTCTACTTTGCTCTACTGTACTCTGTCTCTACTCTGCTCTACTGTACTCTACCTCTATTATACTCCACTGTACTCTACCTCTACTGTGCTCCACTGTACTCTACCTCTACTGTGCTCCACTGTACACTACCTCTACTGTAGTCCACTTTACTCTACCTCTACTGTGCTCCACTCTACTCTACCTCTACTGTGCTCAGCTGTACTCTACCTCTACTGTACTCCACTGTACTCTATCTCTTCTGTACTACACTGTACTCTTCCTCTACTGTGCTCCACTGTACTCTACCTCTACTGTGCTCTACTGTACTCTATCTCTACTGTGCTCTACTGTACTCTACCTCTACTATACTCCACTGTACTCTACCTCTACTGTGCTCCACTGTACTCTACCTCTATTGTGCTCCACTGTACACTACCTCTACTGTACTCCACTGTACTCTACCTCTACTGTGCTCCACTCTACTCTACCTCTACTGTGCTCCACTGTACTCTACCTCTACTGTGCTCTACTGTACTCTATCTCTACTGTGCTCCACTGTACTCTACCTCTACTGTACTATACTCTACTCCACCTCTAATGTGCTCCACTCTACTCTACCTCTACTGTACTCCACTGTACTCTACCTCAACTCTGCTCTAATGTACTCTATCTCTACTGTGCTCCACTGTACTCTACCTCTACTGTACTCCACTGTACTCTACCTCTACTGTGCTCCACTGTACTCTTCCTCTACTGTGCTCTACTGTACTCTATCTCTACTGTGCTCCACTGTACTCTACCTCTACTGTACTCCACTGTGGTCTACCTAAACTATACTCCACTCTACTCTACCTCCACTGTGCTCCACTGTACTCTACCTCAACTATACTCCACTGTACTCTATCTCTACTCTAATCCACTGTACTCTATCTCTACTCTACTCCACTCTACTCTATCTCTACTGTACTCCACTGTACTCTACCTCTACTCTACTCTACTGTGCTCCACCTCTACTGTGCTCCACTGTACTCCACTGTACTCCAGCTCTACTGTGCTCCACTGTACTCTACATCTACTGTGCTCCACTATACTCTACCTCTACTGTACTCCTCTGTACTCTACCTCTGCTGTACTCCACTGTACTCTACCTCTACTGTACTCCACTGTATTATACCTCCACTGTTCTCTACTGTACTCTATCTCTAGTAGACTTAGAGAACAGTACAGTACAGTAGAGGTAGAGTACAGTGGAGTACATCCACTGTACTCTACCTCTACTGTACTGTACTGTTCTCTACGTCTACTGTACTCTACTGTACTCCACCTCTACTGTGCTCCACTGTACTCCAATGTAATCTACCTCTACTGTGCTCCACTGTACTCTACCTCTACTGTACTCCACTGTACTCTATCTCTACTGTGCTCCACTGTACTCTACCTCTACTGTACTCCACTGTACTCTATCTCTACTGTTCTCCACTGTACTCTACCTCTACTGTGCACCACTGTACTCCACTGTACTCTATCTCTACTGTGATCCACTGTACTCTACCTCTGCTGTGCTCCACTGTACTCTATCTCTACTCTACTCCACTGTACTCTATCTCTATTTTACTCCACTGTACTCTACCTCTACTGTGCTCTACTGTAGTCTTCTCTACTGTGCTCCACTGTACTCTATTTCTACTGTACCCCACTGTAATCTACCTCTACTGTGCTCCACTGTACTCTACCTCTACTGTGCTCCACTGTACACTACCTCTACTGTACTCCACTGTACTCTACCTCTACTGTGCTCCACTGTACTCTACCTCTACTGTGCTCCACTGTACTCTACCTCTACTCTGCTCCACTGTACTTTATCTCTATTGTACTCCACTGTACTCTACCTCCACAGTGCTCCACTGTGCTCTACCTCTACTGTACTCCACTGTACTCTACCTCTACTCTGCTCTACTGTGCTATACCTCTACTGTACTCCACTGTAATCTATCTCTACTGTGCTCCACTGTACTATTCCTCTACTGTGCTCCACTGTACTCCACTGTACTCTATCTCTACTGTGATCCACTGTACTCTACCTCTGCTGTGCTCCATTGTACTCTATCTCTACTCTACTCCACTGTACTCTACCTCTACTGTTCTCCACTGTACTCTACCTCTACTGTACTCCACTCTACTCTACCTCTACTGTGCTCCACTGTACTCTACCTCTAATGTACTCCACTGTACTCTACCTCTACTGTACTCTTCTCTACTCCACCTCTAATATGCTCCACTCTACTCTACCTCTACTGTACTCCACTGTACTCTACCTCTACTGTACTCCACTGTACTCTACCTCTACTATACTCCACTGCACTTATCTCTACAGTGTTCTACTGTACTCTACCTCTACTGTACTCCACTGTACTCTACCTCTACTCTGCTCTACTGTACTCTATCTCTACTGTGCTCCACTGTACTCTACCTCTACTGTGCTCCACTGTACTCTATCTCTACTGTACTCCACTGTACTCTACCTCTACAGTGCTCCACTGTGCTCTACCTCTACTGTACTCCACTGTACTCTACCTCTACTCCGCTCTACTCTACTCTATCTCTACTGTACTCCACTGTACGCTATCTCTACTGTACTCCACTGTAGTCTACCTCAACTATACTCCCCTGTACTCTACCTCTACTGTGCTCCACTGTACTCTACATCTACTGTGCTCCACTGTACTCTACCTCTACTCTACTGCACTGTACTCTACCTCTACTATACTCCACTGTACTCTACCTCTACAGTGCTCCACTGTACTCTACCTCTACTGTACTCCAATGTACTCTACCTCTACTGTGCTCCACTGTACTCTACCTCTACTGTGCTCCACTGTACAATACCTCTATTGTAGTCCACTGTACTCTACCTCTACTGTGCCCCACTCTACTCTACCTCTACTGTGCTCCACTGTACTCTATCTCTACTCTAATCCACTTTACTCTATCTCTACTCTACTCCACTCTACTCTATCTCTACTGTACTCCACTGTACTCTACCTCTACTCTACTCTACTGTACTCCACCTCTACTGTGCTCCACTGTACTCCACTGTACTCTAGCTCTACTGTGCTCCACTGTACTCTACCTCTACTGTGCTCTACTGTACTCTATCTCTACTGTGCTCCACTGTACTCTACCTCTACTGTACTCCACTGTACTCCACCTCTACAGTGCTCCACTGTACTCTACCTCGACAATACTCCACTGTACTCTACCTCTACTCTGCTCTGCTGTACTCTATCTCTACTGTACTCCACTGTACTCTATCTCTACTGTGCTCCACTCTACTCTACCTCAACTGTACTCCACTGTACTCTATCTCTACTGTTCTCCACTGTATTCTACCTCTACTGTGATCCACTGTACTCCACTGTACTCTATCTCTACTGTGATCCACTGTACTCTACCTCTGCTGTGCTCCACTGTACTCTATCTCTACTCTACTCTACTGTACTCCACCTCTACTGTGCTCCACTATACTCCACTGTACTCTTCCTCTACTGTACTCCACTGTACTCTATCTCTACTGTGCTCCACTATACTCTACCTCTACTGTGCTCTACTGTACTCTACTCTACTGTGCTCCACTGTACTCTATTTCTACTGTACCCCACTGTATTCTACCTCTACTGTGCTCCACTGTACTCTACCTCTACTGTGCTCCATTGTACACTACCTCTACTGTGCTCCACTGTACTCTACCTCTACTGTGCTCCACTTTACTCTACCTCTACTGTGCTCCACTGTACTCTACCTCTACAGTGCTCCACTGTACTCTACCTCTACTGTACTCCAATGTACTCTACCTCTACTGTGCTCCACTGTACTCTACCTCTACTGTGCTCCACTGTACTCTACCTCTACTCTACTGCACTGTACTCTACCTCTACTGTGCCCCACTGTACTCTACATCTACTGTGCTCCACTGTACTCTACCTCTACTCTACTGCACTGTACTCTACCTCTACTATACTCCACTGTACTCTACCTCTACAGTGCTCCACTGTACTCTACCTCTACTGTACTCCAATGTACTCTACCTCTACTGTGCTCCACTGTACTCTACCTCTACTGTGCTCCACTGTACAATACCTCTATTGTAGTCCACTGTACTCTACCTCTACTGTGCCCCACTCTACTCTACCTCTACTGTGCTCCACTGTACTCTATCTCTACTCTAATCCACTGTACTCTATCTCTACTCTACTCCACTCTACTCTATCTCTACTGTACTCCACTGTACTCTACCTCTACTCTACTCTACTGTACTCCACCTCTACTCTGCTCCACTGTACTCCACTGTACTCTAGCTCTACTGTGCTCCACTGTACTCTACCTCTACTGTGCTCTACTGTACTCTATCTCTACTGTGCTCCACTGTACTCTACCTCTACTGTACTCCACTGTACTCCACCTCTACAGTGCTCCACTGTACTCTACCTCGACAATACTCCACTGTACTCTACCTCTACTCTGCTCTACTGTACTCTATCTCTACTGTACTCCACTGTACTCTATCTCTACTGTGCTCCACTCTACTCTACCTCAACTGTACTCCACTGTACTCTATCTCTACTGTTCTCCACTGTATTCTACCTCTACTGTGATCCACTGTACTCCACTGTACTCTATCTCTACTGTGATCCACTGTACTCTACCTCTGCTGTGCTCCACTGTACTCTATCTCTACTCTACTCTACTGTACTCCACCTCTACTGTGCTCCACTATACTCCACTGTACTCTTCCTCTACTGTACTCCACTGTACTCTATCTCTACTGTGCTCCACTATACTCTACCTTGTAGATTTAAAAATCTTGCTTCCCCTTATTATTGTTTAATTTCATGGAAACAGACACCAGTTATTCTGCCAAGATATTTATTTATTTTACCAATTTATATAAGGCATAAGGGAGAGAGTGACAATGGACCGGACAAAGATCTTCCTTCCAGCATCTCGCTCATTTCTCTCTCTCCGCCCTAGACAAAGAGCTTCAGTTCTTATATGTTGAATAAAAAAACTGCATTACCAGAGAAACATGTGGTTCCCCTTAACAGAGAGGTCCCCCTTAACATAGGAATGCATATTTTACTTGGTGGAAAAACACTATACATTCAGTCTCTCAACACGCACCCAAAGTCTCTCTCCCCACATATGTTCAGAACAGTATGTGAACAGTAGAATTCGCAAAATACAATGATTACATATGATTATGAATGCATATAACAAGTACAAAACAGATACATAATACTACTGTTATGAATATCAATAAAAAGTAATAATAAAACTAAAAACAATATTAAATGATGAGATTTAAGTCTTCAGTCCCTCCACTGGAACTACGGCCGTCAGTTCCACACCAACATTCCCAGGTTGCGACCCTATTGAAGTGATAGTGAGGAGGAGAAATAGACCAAGTCATAGACATAAAGGACAGAAGAATGGAAACAGAAAAGAAAAGAAAACAAATAACAAAAAAAAACCCAACCCATGTTATGTCCCCGCATACTATGTGTCATTTAATGTCTATGTGTATGCATTTAAAATGAACCCCAATCATCTAAGGAAAGAAAAAAACTAATAAATCTTCTGCCAGTGCCTCGACTCGTTATGAAATTAACTCCTCAAGTTCCTGGCTCCAAAATAACAAACTAAAATAAACGTTGATGTTAAAGGATCCTATCCCTTGGGGTTGGAAATCAGTAAACGGGTGTTCATTGTTTGTGAAGTTGTGTTTTTTAAGTATTGTAGTGTATAAAATCTCCTATCTCACACCGTATTTCCCATTCTCGGTTCTATCCATATGGTTAGTAATAACCAATTTTACAGGTTTGGTACTTGTCTTCCTAGTAACACATAAGATGAGTTTTATTACTAACAGAAACACAAAAACTCCTACCATAATCAAAACTATCCATTCCGACCATGATAAATTCCCTGGAATTCGTGCTAATTTCCTCTCATACATCAATTTAGCTACTCCATTCGCTACTATAACATGACCCATTGCTTGAAGTCCCTCCTCTTGAGCTGCCTTAACACTCCCTTTAACTCTCTTAACCATTTCAAAGAGTTCATAATTCCTCTCCTCCACCAAATCATTATTCCACCACTGTGGATCTAACTGCAACAATTGCACATGTGGAACATGAATTCCACCCAATTGAAGAGGATAGAGAATCTCTACACAAAATGGATCAGACGGAATTGGACACAACTTTCCTCCGTATATCATATTTTCACTCATTCCATCATGTAATATACACCACTGTGCTTCTGACACCTGCCATGCACCTGTGGCTTGATCTAAAGGAACTACTTCCCAAACTGCAGATCCATTAAGAGATAGACTAAACATTGTAGAGCATGAGCAAATTACCCACTCATGTTCCTCAACACAACAGTCTGTGGTAGAAATCATTGGTGTTTCGCCTTCAGCCCAATATCCATTCCTTCCTAATCTAATTACTGAATTTCCTTGTCTAACACCCATTGATTGGAATCGTCTAACTGTCATAATATTGCGCTTCCCATATTGAGGCCATACCATAATCAAAGGTAATGTTCCAGAACCTGACAACGAATCTTCATTAATTGCGATTTTAACTAATGGAACATGTTTAGCAGAAGTCAAATTAAGTTGATTACCGAAAACCACTAACAAAGATTCTGCTATTCGCTCAGGAACTTGACCCATTCGAATAACTTGAATGTCCTCTACCATTTGATCCTTTAAATTCTGTGCCAAAAATAAACACGCCGCACGATGTGTCTCAAAATTAGACGATTTCACTAATGCATCTGCCAATTCCTTCGCTGCGTTATTAAGATGCTGACCCGCTGCTAAAATATGTAGAGAACCTTGAAGAGCCTCAGTGAGTCCTTTCCCAGTCATTGTTCCCACCCATTGAGTGTATTCGCTTAGTTGGTTCATCTGAGCAGTATTGCTAATTGAATTGACAGATCCAAATACCCCCGCTATATCTCCCCATATACTCCGAGGTGTACGATTTCGACTTTTCAGAGGATCTTTAGAGGTATAATATTTAACTTCTTTCTCCAACCAACTCCTTATTTGTGTGAAATTTCCACAGTAGGACTGATCAAAAACAGTAAGAAGAGATATCAAGTTATAATTAATGCGTTGTCGCACCATGTGAGCTTCATTTATCAAGGTTTTGGTTTCTTTTGCTAACAAGATACCATGAACTGGTGCAATAGTTGTAGCTTTGTTTGTCTTTTCCGCAGAAAGATAAAAACACTGTCCAATTTCTCCAGTTTCTAGTTCAGTCTCACAATATTCATTTTCATCTTCCGAATGCCAAATTCGTACGTAATTTCCCTTGAATCTTGTTGTTCCCGAGGTTGTATCCCTTAGAAACCCCTCACATGGCAACACTATGGGATATATACAGCCTTGAGCTAATGAATCCCATATTGTAAGCATGTGAGTACGATTCAAAATGAAGTTAATTTCCACATTAGTAGACGTTATGAGGTTTAACCCCACAATTTCACATTGTTCTTTTGAACAAATTTCTCGCCTTTGAGCACTACCAGAATACCCCCCATCTTTCACCGGCCAAATTACTCTGCTTTTGTAACATTGATGGTGAAAGTCACATCCACCGTAGATGCCCTCACGATATTTAGCAAGCTCTTTATCATTACGTGGCACCCAATCCCATAATCCCCATTTGGAAATAAAGGGTAAAGTAAAATGTTGGCCAGATTTCAGAGTTGCATTCCGAGTGATTCCTTGAACTCGAGGAGTCCATAAAGCTTGGCTTCCTTGGTAAATGCCAAGTAAAATTAAAAACAAGCATACCATTGTCGTGGTGTATCGAGAATAACTTGCGACCATCTCTAATCAATGTCAATGGAATTGATTCCTGAAATGGAAGCAGAAAAATAATTAATCATCACTCCTTTTCCTAGTCTTTAAAGTTAATGGATGAACAGTGCTCAATCTCAGGCCATAAGCCGTCATCACTTTGTTCATTCACTAAGCAAGGTTTAACTTGTGACCAATGATACCATCTATCTGTTCCTACACCCTTCCCTTTGAGGCAAACACTTGTATCAGTTGTTAAGAGTATCTCATATGGTCCCTCCCACCTAGGTTCTAAACCTCTCCTAACAATACGTTTGACCATAACAAAACTGCCTAACTCAGGAATGTGTGGAATGTCAGTAGTGGTGTGTTTTTCATCCCATTGCTGTTGAGCTTCTCGCACTTTCTTATTATTGTCTTTGGTAGCTTTGTCCAGCATTGTGAGATAGCGTCGTAACTTCTCTTGGAACAAAGTAGAATCTCCTCCTGTTCCTGCAGGTGGCGGAGCATCAGGAGGTAGAACCATTGCTCTTCCAGTCATCAGTTCAAAAGGAGTTAGTCCTGTTACTCTGTTTGGAGTTGCTCTCAGGTTCCACAGAATAGCAGGTAATAACTTATGCCAACCTTGACCAGTCTGCAGAATGGCTTTGGTTAAAGATGTTTTCAACGATCTGTTCATCCTCTCTACCATCCCTGAACTTTCCGGATGGTACGGAATGTGGAATTTCTGTTTGATCCCCATCAATTTCATTGCTTCCTTCATCAGTTTTCCAGTGAAGTGAGTTCCATTGTCAGAATCAATTTCATATGGAAGACCCCAGCGAGGAAAAACTTCTTCAACCATTACTCGTGCCGCCGCTTCAGCAGTGCAAGTTTTCGTAGGGAATGCTTCCATCCACCTAGTAAATCTGTCCATGATTACTAGAATGTATTGGTACCCTCCACTGGGTGATAAAGGTCCTGTGAAATCAATTTGGAGGTGTGTCCATGGACCTGTTGGTCTGGGTGCATGTGACATTCGCACCTTTACAGATTTTCCCACATTTGCTTTCAGGCAGATCAAACATCTCCTAGAATAATCATCAATGTCTCTCATCATCCGTGGCCACCACCAAGTCTCGCTGATTTGAGCTTTCATTGCTTTTGCTCCAGCATGCACTTTTCCATGATACAGCTGCATTAGTTCTCTTCTTGTTCCGATAGGCATCACCACTTGTCCTGTTGGGATTCTCCAGATACCTTGATCATCCTCTTTCGCTCCCGCTTTTATCCATTGTTCTTTCTCTTCATCTGTCTCAGTTTGATATGAAAGAAGATGGAGCTCAGGATTGTCTTTGCTGTTTTCCTCTACCACGGTAACAGGAGTAAGAGGAAGTAGAGCTGCTTCTCTAGCTGCTGCATCCGCTGCCGTGTTTCCTTGACTTTCTTTGGACTTGTCAGATTGATGTGATTTTACTTTAATCACGGCTGCTTCTCTGGGTAAGTGACATGCTGCAATCAAGCGACGAATTATGGAAGCATGTTGTATTTCGCTCCCACTGCTAGTGATAAGTCCACGTTTTTTCCACAGGGCAAGGTAGTCATGGACCACGCCAAAAGCATAACGACTATCTGTGTAGATGTTGACTCGATCTCCTTCCGATAGTTCAAAAGCTTCCGTAAGTGCCATGAGCTCAGCTACTTGTGCTGAATATTGCCCAGAAAGAGCTCCTTTCTTCACAACAGTTCCATCAGCTTCCACCACAGCCCATCCGGTATGTCGTTTTCCATCAACATAGTAACTGGATCCATCAACCCATAACTCCTTGTCTGGATTTTCAAGAGGTATGGGATTAACGGGACCAAGACTTTCTTCTTCTACTTGTTTTTCACACTCGTGTGGTGTTCCCTCATGTGGTTCTAGCATCATTGTTGCAGGGTTAAGGGATGTGTCTCTGATGATTTCCACTCTCAAATCCTTGTTCAACAAAGTTGCTTCCCACTTTGCTCTCCTTGCGTCGGTTATGGTCTTGATGTTTGTGTTGTTCAACAGCGTCACTATACTGTGTGGAGTGTGCAATATGATCGTTTGTGCTCCTATCAGATTTTCCACAGCATCCACTGCCCATGTGGCACCATCGAGAGCTTGTATACATCGTGGTTGACCAATCATTGTGACAGGAATCTTTGTGGAAAAGTATCCAACTGGTCTGTATCGATCACCTGGTTTTTGACACAGTACTGCTGAGTAGGTCTCATCTCCCACCCTGGTCCACAAATGAAATGGCAATCGTCCATCAGGAAGCCCCAAGGCTGGGGCTGAAGTCAGTTTTTCTTTCATAGAAGTAAACGCTTCCTCAGCTTCCGATGTCCAGTTTATCTGTTCCACTCCAGGCTTTCCTCCCTTGTACAGGTCGATGAGAGGGCTAGTGATGCTCGCAAAGTCAGGTACATACTGACGACAATAGTTAAAAAGTCCCATCACCTTCCGCATTCCTGTAACTGTTAGAGGTTTTGGAAGTTGCCGTAATGCCTCTACACGCTCTGTTGTCATTCTCCTTCCCTCAACAGATATTTCTTGGCCCAAGTAGATAACCTTAGTTTTGGCCAGCTGTGCTTTGTCGGGGTTGACTTTGAATCCTCCTTTCCCAAGGGCTTGTAGGACAACATTCAGAGCAAATATATGGCTCTTTTCGTCTGGGCTTGCAATTAACAAGTCATCCACGTATTGGAGGCACACACTTCCTGAACCCTCAATTTCAGCTTTTCGCTCAGTTAAGAACTGATCCAAAGTTCTGTGAAATACCACAGGAGAAAGATTAAGACCTTGTGGGAGTCTGTTCCAAACATACTGTTTTGCGCCCACTGTGAAGGCCAATTTCTCTTGGGATCTTTCATCAATAGGTATAGACCAGAAAGCCGACAGTACATCCAGTACCGTGAAAATTCTTGAATTACCTGGAATATCATTCAGAATGGTGGCAGGATTGGCCACAATAGGATGCGGTTTTGGTGTTACACTGTTAAGTCTTGTGTAATCAATGGTTAATCTCCATGAATTATCAGATTTCTTGACAGGCCAGACAGGACTATTAGTGGTAGATGAAGTTTGTCTGATGATCCCTTCAGCTTCCAAATCTGCCACTATCTCTTCCACGGCTTGTCTTGCTTCAGGTCGGATAGGGTATTGTTTATGAGGGGCATGTATCGGCCCCTCAATAACAACGGGGTCAATGTTGGCTTTGCCACAATCCAATTTGTGTTTAGCCCAAACATCTGGATATAAACTGCACACAAGACCCCACACACCATCTGTTCCCCAATCTCTGATGATTGGTTTTGCTGCACCAACAGAACTTAAATTACATGTGCGATCTTCGTGTGGTATTATCCCAGCTGTTGTAGCGATTTGACGACTGTCAGTGAAGATGATCGTGTTCAACAATGGAAGAATGTCCATGCCAATAAGGCTTCCTTGTGAATTCGGTCCCACCCAGAAAGATGTCCATAAGACTTCATCTTCATGTATTTGCAGTGGAACTTGTATACTTTTGCGAAATGTTGTGATACCTCCTCCAACTCCTTCAACTTCCATAGTTTCATCTGTTGTAGGTAGGTTCAGATCTGTTATTGAAATGGCTGCTCCAGTGTCGACCAGAATGTTGCATGGGTGGCCCCCTATTAATGCATTGATGAAAAGGCGATTGTCTCTTTTCTTGCTAATACAGGGGGCCGCTGATTCCTATTGCGGACACATAATTCCCTCAATCAGCTGACGGACTTGTGCTTCAGTCCACGTCTTTCCTTGAGAGGTTTCATCATGATTTTTCGCACTGACTTGTTTAAATGATGGACCTTGACCTTCTGCTCCACCTCCTTTAGCCCAACAATCTTTTCTTGAGTGGCCACGCTTGCCACAGTTGCTGCAAACAATCATCCTATTCTTTGTGTCCATGTTGTATTGAGCTGTCGCCACTCCTCTTCGATTTGACTTGTTTCCCTCTTCCTTGTTTGATCTCATAGCCATCTCTAGACGGCCAGCCCATTGCATAATTTGGTCAAATGTTTCGCCTGGGTTAACTCCAAGTGATAAGGCTTGTTGGTATTTAGAGCTAAAGCCATCCACAAGTGTGTCAGTGAACTGTACATCATCTCTGTCGGGTTGTTTCTTAGCACAGAGGGCCCATCTCTCATAAGCATTCCACTTACGCAGAGCATATTCATCTGGAGATTCATCATCCTTTTGCTTAATTAATGTCACTGATGTGAATGGAATTTTACCGCTTCCCAAGATTTCTTGGATTTCTTTTCGGAATACATCTAATGCTTGCCAAAGACCCAGGGGTCGTCCCTGGGCATCAACCCACAAGTCTACCCATTGGGCTGTTGTTATCGACGATGGCAAGCGTTCCCATCGGTCTCTTGGGCTTTTAGCTTTCACAATGGTGTGTATATCTCTTAATGACATTTGATGTGCTTCAACCAGAGAGTCTAATTCTCGCCAAAACTCTGTGTTTGGATCTTGCCTCTTCAGAGGAGGCAAAGCTGTGAGAATGGCTTGCCGTTCACCTGGTGTGAATGGTCTCTCTTCTGTCATCATTTCTGATTGTAATTCTTCCCTTTTAATCACAGGTGAAGAAAATTCAGGACCGATCTTGTCAACTGTGATCATGTCGTCATCTCTTGTCTCATCATCCCAGTCAGATCCATAATTACGAGCTGGTGTACATCGCAGCATGTCCCTGGTTGGCTGGGCTGATTTAGATCTCGTTATTATGGGAGCTGCTTGTGCAGATGCAACATACATTTTGTCAACTGGACCTCCATTTGATCTTGAAGCTTGAAGCTGTGTCAGAGGTTCAGATGAACTTGTATATTGTTCAGGCAAAGTTGGATAGATTGGTTTGTAAGGAGGAGGCGTTACAGTTGTCACGGGTTTCACTGGTGCTTGTGAATATTTCCTTTCAGCTTCAGTTATTATATTTGTCCAATCTGGATCAAATGAATCATCACTGGTTGTATTTTCTTTCTCTGAACATGTGATAGACATGATTTTGTTCAGCTTATTATATGCTTCAATTTGAGGCTTCATTGCTTCAACAAGTGGAACTGGACCACCATTTATATCACAACAAATTCCACCTTGTTTCACAATCCAATGAGCTGCCAGTATTGGGAATGCTTTTGACTTGATCTTGTCTTTTTGGGACTCGAACCAGCTTAACTGTGCATCCATAGATGCATTGATATCCAGTCCTTTTCTCAAAAGTTTAGTTTGTTTCTTGTCCTTTCTGTCCAGATACCAAGCAGATATTGTTCTGCTGTTACAGACACTTTCTGCCATCTTGTAAAGTATTCAAAGTCTGTGCACTCAGAACAGCTGGATTATGGGTATGTATGTGTGTGTATGTATGTGTGTGAATTCTAGGGGGGGGCTATGTATTATGTGTGCGTCTATGTTCAGAAACTGCAGCCTATGTGATGCGTCTGTGTGTGTGCTCAGAGCTGCAGGCTGTGTGTGCGAATTCTAGGGGGGCTACCCTGCTTCTCTCTCCCCCTCTTTCCCTTCTCCAACTGTATGTGTGTGTGTGTGTGTGTGAAGGTATAGAGAAATTCTGAAGGAAGGGGCTGCTTCTCTCTCTTTCCCTCACTCAAACAAAAGAAAAATTTAAAGAGAAGTTAACTCCAATGTTTTTCAGTATTTTGTTTTGTTTTTCAGTTAACTCAGAACTATTTTCTTTCTTTTTTTAATATTTTAATTTGATCTCAGATTAATTTCTTTGTTTCTTCTTTTTTCTTTCTTTATTTTTTTTTCTCTTGAAGTCTTCTCAGATCAGTATCCTCAAATATTTGAACAGCTTTACGGTCAGATTCAGAATGCCCGCGATCCTAGCTAGTTACAAAGGGCGCCTTTTATACTTGTATTACTTCAGCGTGTTACAATGTTTTAGATATTACCCTGCCATCGTTTTTACAGTATCGCCACATTTAACCGCTTTAATAAATCAAGTATCGCTTGTGTTACTCTTTCCTCGTCTCCTTCTGAGAACGAATCTTCAGTGTGTTGGATGTTTTAGGGATTAATCTGCCATCGTTTTAAAACAGTCCCGCCACAATCCAACCACGTCGCAGATGCAACCAAGCAAATTTTCTAACTTAACCGTCTTATAGCTAATTCTCCCAAATTTCTGACTAGATGGCCTTCTTTCTAAAAAAGATCCATCTCCATCCCAGCATATCAAATATTGTTAGAGATGTACTGATCAGATAACAACTTAAATAAGTCAATTAGTTCGAATTAATTTTTATTTATTTTTATATATATATTTTTTTTTCCTTATGTCTTATATTCATTGGCAAAACAACTGGTACTTCAAATAACAGTTCTTTTCAGCAGTTTCAGTCACTGTCTCTAATCATCAGGCAGACTCAGAACTTTTTAGAAAGGAAAAAGTCTTACCTGCTATGATTGAGACAAATGCCTGGGTATGCGATCCTGTTCCTGTGACGCCAAATTGTAGATTTA
Organism: Tiaroga cobitis; assembly: GCA_030578255.1. NCBI lineage: Eukaryota > Metazoa > Chordata > Actinopteri > Cypriniformes > Leuciscidae > Tiaroga > Tiaroga cobitis. The sequence goes on along the minus strand of JAROOI010000056.1, from coordinate 915,977 downwards.
AAAATCTTGCTTCCCCTTATTATTGTTTAATTTCATGGAAACAGACACCAGTTATTCTGCCAAGATATTTATTTATTTTACCAATTTATATAAGGCATAAGGGAGAGAGTGACAATGGACCGGACAAAGATCTTCCTTCCAGCATCTCGCTCATTTCTCTCTCTCCGCCCTAGACAAAGAGCTTCAGTTCTTATATGTTGAATAAAAAAACTGCATTACCAGAGAAACATGTGGTTCCCCTTAACAGAGAGGTCCCCCTTAACATAGGAATGCATATTTTACTTGGTGGAAAAACACTATACATTCAGTCTCTCAACACGCACCCAAAGTCTCTCTCCCCACATATGTTCAGAACAGTATGTGAACAGTAGAATTCGCAAAATACAATGATTACATATGATTATGAATGCATATAACAAGTACAAAACAGATACATAATACTACTGTTATGAATATCAATAAAAAGTAATAATAAAACTAAAAACAATATTAAATGATGAGATTTAAGTCTTCAACCTCTACTGTGCTCTACTGTACTCTACTCTACTGTGCTCCACTGTACTCTATTTCTACTGTACCCCACTGTACTATACCTCTACTGTGCTCCACTGTACTCTACCTCTACTGTGCTCCATTGTACACTACCTCTACTGTGCTCCACTGTACTCTACCTCTACTGTGCTCCACTTTACTCTACCTCTACTGTGCTCCACTGTACTCTACCTCTACTGTGCTCCACTGTACTCTATCTCTACTGTACTCCACTGTACTCTAGCTCTACAGTGCTCCACTGTGCTCTACCTCTACTGTACTCCACTGTACTCTACCTCTACTCTAATCTACTGTTCTCTACCTCTACTGTACTCCACTGTACTCTACCTCTACTCTGCTCTACTGTACTCTATCTCTACTGTGCTCCACTGTACTCTACCTCTACTGCACTCCACTGTACACTACCTCTACTGTGCTCCACTGTACTCTACCTCTACTGTGCTCCACTTTACTCTACCTCTACTGTGCTCCACTGTACTCTACCTCTACTGTGCTCCACTGTACTCTATCTCTACTGTACTCCACTGTACTCTAGCTCTACAGTGCTCCACTGTGCTCTACCTCTACTGTACTCCACTGTACTCTACCTCTACTCTAATCTACTGTTCTCTACCTCTACTGTACTCCACTGTACTCTACCTCTACTCTGCTCTACTGTACTCTATCTCTACTGTGCTCCACTGTACTCTACCTCTACTGCACTCCACTGTAGTCTACCTCAACTATACTCCACTGTACTCTACCTCTACTGTCCTCCACTGTAATCTACCTCTACTGTACTCCACTGTACTCTACCTCTACTATACTCCACTGTACTCTACCACTACTGTGCTCTACTGTACTCTATCTCTACTATGCTCACCTGTACTCTACGTCTACTGTACTCCACTGTACTCCACCTCTACAGTGCTCCACTGTACTCTACCTCTACTTTACTCCACTGTACTCTACCTCTACTCTGCTCTATTGTACCCTATCTCTACTGTGCTCCACTGTACTCTACCTCTACTGTACTCCACTGTACTCCACCTCTACAGTGTTCTACTGTACTCTATCTCTACTGTGCTCCACTGTACTCTACCTCTACTGTACTCCACTGTAGTCTACCTCAACTATACTCCACTGTACTCTACCTCTACTGTGCTCCACTGTACTCTACCTCAACTATACTCCACTGTACTCTATCTCTACTCTAATCCACTGTACTCTATCTCTACTCTACTCCACTCTACTCTATCTCTACTGTACTCCACTGTACTCTACCTCTACTCTACTCTACTGTACTCCACCTTTACTGTGCTCCACTGTACTCCACTGTACTCTAGCTCTACTGTGCTTCACTGTACTCTACCTCTACTGTGCTCTACTGTACTCTATCTCTACTGTGCTCCACTGTACTCTACATCTACTGTACTCCACTGTACTCCACCTCTACAGTGCTCCACTGTACTGTACCTCTACTGTACTCCAATATACTCTACCTCTACTCTGCTCTACTGTACTCTATCTCTACTCTGCTCTACTGTACTCTACCTCTATTATACTCCACTGTACTCTACCTCTACTGTGCTCCACTGTACTCTACCTCTACTGTGCTCCACTGTACACTACCTCTACTGTAGTCCACTTTACTCTACCTCTACTGTGCTCCACTCTACTCTACCTCTACTGTGCTCAGCTGTACTCTACCTCTACTGTACTCCACTGTACTCTATCTCTTCTGTACTACACTGTACTCTTCCTCTACTGTGCTCCACTGTACTCTACCTCTACTGTGCTCTACTGTACTCTATCTCTACTGTGCTCTACTGTACTCTACCTCTACTATACTCCACTGTACTCTACCTCTACTGTGCTCCACTGTACTCTACCTCTACTGTGCTCCACTGTACACTACCTCTACTGTACTCCACTGTACTCTACCTCTACTGTGCTCCACTCTACTCTACCTCTACTGTGCTCCACTGTACTCTACCTCTACTGTGCTCTACTGTACTCTATCTCTACTGTGCTCCACTGTACTCTACCTCTACTGTACTCTACTCTACTCCACCTCTAATGTGCTCCACTCTACTCTACCTCTACTGTACTCCACTGTACTCTACCTCTACTCTGCTCTAATGTACTCTATCTCTACTGTGCTCCACTGTACTCTACCTCTACTGTACTCCACTGTACTCTACCTCTACTGTGCTCCACTGTACTCTACCTCTACTGTGCTCTACTGTACTCTATCTCTACTTTGCTCCACTGTACTCTACCTCTACTGTACTCCACTGTAGTCTACCTAAACTATACTCCACTCTACTCTACCTCCACTGTGCTCCACTGTACTCTACCTCAACTATACTCCACTGTACTCTACCTCTACTGTGCTCTACTGTACTCTATCTCTACTATGCTCACCTGTACTCTACGTCTACTGTACTCCACTGTACTCCACCTCTACAGTGCTCCACTGTACTCTACCTCTACTTTACTCCACTGTACTCTACCTCTACTCTCCTCTATTGTACCCTATCTCTACTGTGCTCCACTGTACTCTACCTCTACTGTACTCCACTGTACTCCACCTCTACAGTGTTCTACTGTACTCTACCTCTACTGTACTCCACTGTACTCTACCTCTACTCTGCTCTACTGTACTCTATCTCTACTGTGCTCCACTGTACTCTACCTCTACTGTACTCCACTGTAGTCTACCTCAACTATACTCCACTGTACTCTACCTCTACTGTGCTCCACTGTACTCTACCTCAACTATACTCCACTGTACTCTATCTCTACTCTAATCCACTGTACTCTATCTCTACTCTACTCCACTCTACTCTATCTCTACTGTACTCCACTGTACTCTACCTCTACTCTACTCTACTGTACTCCACCTCTACTGTGCTCCACTGTACTCCACTGTACTCTAGCTCTACTGTGCTCCACTGTACTCTACCTCTACTGTGCTCTACTGTACTCTATCTCTACTGTGCACCACTGTACTCTACATCTACTGTACTCCACTGTACTCCACCTCTACAGTGCTCCACTGTACTCTACCTCTACTGTACTCCAATATACTCTACCTCTACTCTGCTCTACTGTACTCTGTCTCTACTCTGCTCTACTGTACTCTACCTCTATTATACTCCACTGTACTCTACCTCTACTGTGCTCCACTGTACTCTACCTCTACTGTGCTCCACTGTACACTACCTCTACTGTAGTCCACTTTACTCTACCTCTACTGTGCTCCACTCTACTCTACCTCTACTGTGCTCAGCTGTACTCTACCTCTACTGTACTCCACTGTACTCTATCTCTTCTGTACTACACTGTACTCTTCCTCTACTGTGCTCCACTGTACTCTACCTCTACTGTGCTCTACTGTACTCTATCTCTACTGTGCTCTACTGTACTCTACCTCTACTATACTCCACTGTACTCTACCTCTACTGTGCTCCACTGTACTCTACCTCTATTGTGCTCCACTGTACACTACCTCTACTGTACTCCACTGTACTCTACCTCTACTGTGCTCCACTCTACTCTACCTCTACTGTGCTCCACTGTACTCTACCTCTACTGTGCTCTACTGTACTCTATCTCTACTGTGCTCCACTGTACTCTACCTCTACTGTACTCTACTCTACTCCACCTCTAATGTGCTCCACTCTACTCTACCTCTACTGTACTCCACTGTACTCTACCTCAACTCTGCTCTAATGTACTCTATCTCTACTGTGCTCCACTGTACTCTACCTCTACTGTACTCCACTGTACTCTACCTCTACTGTGCTCCACTGTACTCTTCCTCTACTGTGCTCTATTGTACTCTATCTCTACTGTGCTCCACTGTACTCTACATCTACTGTACTCCACTGTGGTCTACCTAAACTATACTCCACTCTACTCTACCTCCACTGTGCTCCACTGTACTCTACCTCAACTATACTCCACTGTACTCTATCTCTACTCTAATCCACTGTACTCTATCTCTACTCTACTCCACTCTACTCTATCTCTACTGTACTCCACTGTACTCTACCTCTACTCTACTCTACTGTGCTCCACCTCTACTGTGCTCCACTGTACTCCACTGTACTCCAGCTCTACTGTGCTCCACTGTACTCTACATCTACTGTGCTCCACTATACTCTACCTCTACTGTACTCCTCTGTACTCTACCTCTGCTGTACTCCACTGTACTCTACCTCTACTGTACTCCACTGTATTCTACCTCCACTGTTCTCTACTGTACTCTATCTCTAGTAGACTTAGAGAACAGTACAGTACAGTAGAGGTAGAGTACAGTGGAGTACATCCACTGTACTCTACCTCTACTGTACTGTACTGTTCTCTACGTCTACTGTACTCTACTGTACTCCACCTCTACTGTGCTCCACTGTACTCCAATGTACTCTACCTCTACTGTGCTCCACTGTACTCTACCTCTACTGTACTCCACTGTACTCTATCTCTACTGTGCTCCACTGTACTCTACCTCTACTGTACTCCACTGTACTCTATCTCTACTGTTCTCCACTGTACTCTACCTCTACTGTGCACCACTGTACTCCACTGTACTCTATCTCTACTGTGATCCACTGTACTCTACCTCTGCTGTGCTCCACTGTACTCTATCTCTACTCTACTCCACTGTACTCTATCTCTATTTTACTCCACTGTACTCTACCTCTACTGTGCTCTACTGTAGTCTTCTCTACTGTGCTCCACTGTACTCTATTTCTACTGTACCCCACTGTAATCTACCTCTACTGTGCTCCACTGTACTCTACCTCTACTGTGCTCCACTGTACACTACCTCTACTGTACTCCACTGTACTCTACCTCTACTGTGCTCCACTGTACTCTACCTCTACTGTGCTCCACTGTACTCTACCTCTACTCTGCTCCACTGTACTTTATCTCTATTGTACTCCACTGTACTCTACCTCCACAGTGCTCCACTGTGCTCTACCTCTACTGTACTCCACTGTACTCTACCTCTACTCTGCTCTACTGTGCTATACCTCTACTGTACTCCACTGTAATCTATCTCTACTGTGCTCCACTGTACTATTCCTCTACTGTGCTCCACTGTACTCCACTGTACTCTATCTCTACTGTTCTCCACTGTACTCTACCTCTACTGTACTCCACTCTACTCTACCTCTACTGTGCTCCACTGTACTCTACCTCTAATGTACTCCACTGTACTCTACCTCTACTGTACTCTTCTCTACTCCACCTCTAATATGCTCCACTCTACTCTACCTCTACTGTACTCCACTGTACTCTACCTCTACTGTACTCCACTGTACTCTACCTCTACTATACTCCACTGCACTTATCTCTACAGTGTTCTACTGTACTCTACCTCTACTGTACTCCACTGTACTCTACCTCTACTCTGCTCTACTGTACTCTATCTCTACTGTGCTCCACTGTACTCTACCTCTACTGTGCTCCACTGTACTCTATCTCTACTGTACTCCACTGTACTCTACCTCTACAGTGCTCCACTGTGCTCTACCTCTACTGTACTCCACTGTACTCTACCTCTACTCCGCTCTACTCTACTCTATCTCTACTGTACTCCACTGTACGCTATCTCTACTGTACTCCACTGTAGTCTACCTCAACTATACTCCCCTGTACTCTACATCTACTGTGCTCCACTGTACTCTACATCTACTGTGCTCCACTGTACTCTACCTCTACTCTACTGCACTGTACTCTACCTCTACTATACTCCACTGTACTCTACCTCTACAGTGCTCCACTGTACTCTACCTCTACTGTACTCCAATGTACTCTACCTCTACTGTGCTCCACTGTACTCTACCTCTACTGTGCTCCACTGTACAATACCTCTATTGTAGTCCACTGTACTCTACCTCTACTGTGCCCCACTCTACTCTACCTCTACTGTGCTCCACTGTACTCTATCTCTACTCTAATCCACTGTACTCTATCTCTACTCTACTCCACTCTACTCTATCTCTACTGTACTCCACTGTACTCTACCTCTACTCTACTCTACTGTACTCCACCTCTACTGTGCTCCACTGTACTCCACTGTACTCTAGCTCTACTGTGCTCCACTGTACTCTACCTCTACTGTGCTCTACTGTACTCTATCTCTACTGTGCTCCACTGTACTCTACCTCTACTGTACTCCACTGTACTCCACCTCTACAGTGCTCCACTGTACTCTACCTCGACAATACTCCACTGTACTCTACCTCTACTCTGCTCTACTGTACTCTATCTCTACTGTGCTCCACTGTACTCTACCTCTACTGTACTCCACTGTAGTCTACCTCAACTATACTCCACTGTACTCTACCTCTACTGTGCTCCACTGTACTCTACCTCAACTATACTCCACTGTACTCTATCTCTACTCTAATCCACTGTACTCTATCTCTACTCTACTCCACTCTACTCTATCTCTACTGTACTCCACTGTACTCTACCTCTACTCTACTCTACTGTACTCCACCTCTACTGTGCTCCACTGTACTCCACTGTACTCTAGCTCTACTGTGCTCCACTGTACTCTACCTCTACTGTGCTCTACTGTACTCTATCTCTACTGTGCTCCACTGTACTCTACATCTACTGTACTCCACTGTACTCCACCTCTACAGTGCTCCACTGTACTCTACCTCTACTGTGCTCCACTGTACAATACCTCTATTGTAGTCCACTGTACTCTACCTCTACTGTGCCCCACTCTACTCTACCTCTACTGTGCTCCACTGTACTCTATCTCTACTCTAATCCACTGTACTCTATCTCTACTCTACTCCACTCTACTCTATCTCTACTGTACTCCACTGTACTCTACCTCTACTCTACTCTACTGTACTCCACCTCTACTGTGCTCCACTGTACTCCACTGTACTCTAGCTCTACTGTGCTCCACTGTACTCTACCTCTACTGTGCTCTACTGTACTCTATCTCTACTGTGCTCCACTGTACTCCACCTCTACTGTGCTCCACTATACTCCACTGTACTCTTCCTCTACTGTACTCCACTGTACTCTATCTCTACTGTGCTCCACTCTACTCTACCTCAACTGTACTCCACTGTACTCTATCTCTACTGTTCTCCACTGTATTCTACCTCTACTGTGATCCACTGTACTCCACTGTACTCTATCTCTACTGTGATCCACTGTACTCTACCTCTGCTGTGCTCCACTGTACTCTATCTCTACTCTACTCTACTGTACTCCACCTCTACTGTGCTCCACTATACTCCACTGTACTCTTCCTCTACTGTACTCCACTGTACTCTATCTCTACTGTGCTCCACTATACTCTACCTCTACTGTGCTCTACTGTACTCTACTCTACTGTGCTCCACTGTACTCTATTTCTACTGTACCCCACTGTACTCTACCTCTACTGTGCTCCACTGTACTCTACCTCTACTGTGCTCCATTGTACACTACCTCTACTGTGCTCCACTGTACTCTACCTCTACTGTGCTCCACTTTACTCTACCTCTACTGTGCTCCACTCTACTCTACCTCTACTGTGCTCCACTGTACTCTATCTCTACTGTACTCCACTGTACTCTAGCTCTACAGTGCTCCACTGTGCTCTACCTCTACTGTACTCCACTGTACTCTACCTCTACTCTAATCTACTGTTCTCTACCTCTACTGTACTCCACTGTACTCTACCTCTACTCTGCTCTACTGTACTCTATCTCTACTGTGCTCCACTGTACTCTACCTCTACTGCACTCCACTGTAGTCTACCTCAACTATACTCCACTGTACTCTACCTCTACTGTCCTCCACTGTAATCTACCTCTACTGTACTCCACTGTACTCTACCTCTACTATACTCCACTGTACTCTACCACTACTGTGCTCTACTGTACTCTATCTCTACTATGCTCACCTGTACTCTACGTCTACTGTACTCCACTGTACTCCACCTCTACAGTGCTCCACTGTACTCTACCTCTACTTTACTCCACTGTACTCTACCTCTACTCTGCTCTATTGTACCCTATCTCTACTGTGCTCCACTGTACTCTACCTCTACTGTACTCCACTGTACTCCACCTCTACAGTGTTCTACTGTACTCTACCTCTACTGTACTCCACTGTACTCTACCTCTACTCTGCTCTACTGTACTCTATCTCTACTGTGCTCCACTGTACTCTACCTCTACTGTACTCCACTGTAGTCTACCTCAACTATACTCCACTGTACTCTACCTCTACTGTGCTCCACTGTACTCTACCTCAACTATACTCCACTGTACTCTATCTCTACTCTAATCCACTGTACTCTATCTCTACTCTACTCCACTCTACTCTATCTCTACTGTACTCCACTGTACTCTACCTCTACTCTACTCTACTGTACTCCACCTTTACTGTGCTCCACTGTACTCCACTGTACTCTAGCTCTACTGTGCTCCACTGTACTCTACCTCTACTGTGCTCTACTGTACTCTATCTCTACTGTGCTCCGATGTACTCTACATCTACTGTACTCCACTGTACTCCACCTCTACAGTGCTCCACTGTACTGTACCTCTACTGTACTCCAATATACTCTACCTCTACTCTGCTCTACTGTACTCTATCTCTACTCTGCTCTACTGTACTCTACCTCTATTATACTCCACTGTACTCTACCTCTACTGTGCTCCACTGTACTCTACCTCTACTGTGCTCCACTGTACACTACCTCTACTGTAGTCCACTTTACTCTACCTCTACTGTGCTCCACTCTACTCTACCTCTACTGTGCTCAGCTGTACTCTACCTCTACTGTACTCCACTGTACTCTATCTCTTCTGTACTACACTGTACTCTTCCTCTACTGTGCTCCACTGTACTCTACCTCTACTGTGCTCTACTGTACTCTATCTCTACTGTGCTCTACTGTACTCTACCTCTACTATACTCCACTGTACTCTACCTCTACTGTGCTCCACTGTACTCTACCTCTACTGTGCTCCACTGTACACTACCTCTACTGTACTCCACTGTACTCTACCTCTACTGTGCTCCACTCTACTCTACCTCTACTGTGCTCCACTGTACTCTACCTCTACTGTGCTCTACTGTACTCTATCTCTACTGTGCTCCACTGTACTCTACCTCTACTGTACTCTACTGTACTCTACCTCTACTGTGCTCCACTGTACTCTACCTCTACTGTGCTCTACTGTACTCTATCTCTACTTTGCTCCACTGTACTCTACCTCTACTGTACTCCACTGTAGTCTACCTAAACTATACTCCACTCTACTCTACCTCCACTGTGCTCCACTGTACTCTACCTCAACTATACTCCACTGTACTCTATCTCTACTCTAATCCACTGTACTCTATCTCTACTCTACTCCACTCTACTCTATCTCTACTGTACTCCACTGTACTCTACCTCTACTCTACTCTACTGTGCTCCACCTCTACTGTGCTCCACTGTACTCCACTGTACTCCAGCTCTACTGTGCTCCACTGTACTCTACATCTACTGTGCTCCACTATACTCTACCTCTACTGTACTCCACTGTACTCTACCTCTGCTGTACTCCACTGTACTCTACCTCTACTGTACTCCACTGTATTCTACCTCCACTGTTCTCTACTGTACTCTATCTCTAGTAGACTTAGAGAACAGTACAGTACAGTAGAGGTAGAGTACAGTAGAGTACATCCACTGTACTCTACCTCTACTGTACTGTACTGTTCTCTAAGTCTACTGTACTCTACTGTACTCCACCTCTACTGTGCTCCACTGTACTCCAATGTACTCTACCTCTACTGTGCTCCACTGTACTCTACCTCTACTGTACTCCACTGTACTCTATCTCTACTGTGCTCCACTGTACTCTACCTCTACTGTACTCCACTGTACTCTACCTCTACTATACTCCACTGTACTCTACCACTACTGTGCTCTACTGTACTCTATCTCTACTATGCTCACCTGTACTCTACGTCTACTGTACTCCACTGTACTCCACCTCTACAGTGCTCCACTGTACTCTACCTCTACTTTACTCCACTGTACTCTACCTCTACTCTGCTCTATTGTACCCTATCTCTACTGTGCTCCACTGTACTCTACCTCTACTGTACTCCACTGTACTCCACCTCTACAGTGTTCTACTGTACTCTACCTCTACTGTACTCCACTGTACTCTACCTCTACTCTGCTCTACTGTACTCTATCTCTACTGTGCTCCACTGTACTCTACCTCTACTGTACTCCACTGTAGTCTACCTCAACTATACTCCACTGTACTCTACCTCTACTGTGCTCCACTGTACTCTACCTCAACTATACTCCACTGTACTCCACCTCTACAGTGCTCCACTGTACTGTACCTCTACTGTACTCCAATATACTCTACCTCTACTCTGCTCTACTGTACTCTATCTCTACTCTGCTCTACTGTACTCTACCTCTATTATACTCCACTGTACTCTACCTCTACTGTGCTCCACTGTACTCTACCTCTACTGTGCTCCACTGTACACTACCTCTACTGTAGTCCACTTTACTCTACCTCTACTGTGCTCCACTCTACTCTACCTCTACTGTGCTCAGCTGTACTCTACCTCTACTGTACTCCACTGTACTCTATCTCTTCTGTACTACACTGTACTCTTCCTCTACTGTGCTCCACTGTACTCTACCTCTACTGTGCTCTACTGTACTCTATCTCTACTGTGCTCTACTGTACTCTACCTCTACTATACTCCACTGTACTCTACCTCTACTGTGCTCCACTGTACTCTACCTCTACTGTGCTCCACTGTACACTACCTCTACTGTACTCCACTGTACTCTACCTCTACTGTGCTCCACTCTACTCTACCTCTACTGTGCTCCACTGTACTCTACCTCTACTGTGCTCTACTGTACTCTATCTCTACTGTGCTCCACTGTACTCTACCTCTACTGTACTCTACTCTACTCCACCTCTAATGTGCTCCACTCTACTCTACCTCTACTGTACTCCACTGTACTCTACCTCTACTCTGCTCTAATGTACTCTATCTCTACTGTGCTCCACTGTACTCTACCTCTACTGTACTCCACTGTACTCTACCTCTACTGTGCTCCACTGTACTCTACCTCTACTGTGCTCTACTGTACTCTATCTCTACTTTGCTCCACTGTACTCTACCTCTACTGTACTCCACTGTAGTCTACCTAAACTATACTCCACTCTACTCTACCTCCACTGTGCTCCACTGTACTCTACCTCAACTATACTCCACTGTACTCTACCTCTACTGTGCTCTACTGTACTCTATCTCTACTATGCTCACCTGTACTCTACGTCTACTGTACTCCACTGTACTCCACCTCTACAGTGCTCCACTGTACTCTACCTCTACTTTACTCCACTGTACTCTACCTCTACTCTCCTCTATTGTACCCTATCTCTACTGTGCTCCACTGTACTCTACCTCTACTGTACTCCACTGTACTCCACCTCTACAGTGTTCTACTGTACTCTACCTCTACTGTACTCCACTGTACTCTACCTCTACTCTGCTCTACTGTACTCTATCTCTACTGTGCTCCACTGTACTCTACCTCTACTGTACTCCACTGTAGTCTACCTCAACTATACTCCACTGTACTCTACCTCTACTGTGCTCCACTGTACTCTACCTCAACTATACTCCACTGTACTCTATCTCTACTCTAATCCACTGTACTCTATCTCTACTCTACTCCACTCTACTCTATCTCTACTGTACTCCACTGTACTCTACCTCTACTCTACTCTACTGTACTCCACCTCTACTGTGCTCCACTGTACTCCACTGTACTCTAGCTCTACTGTGCTCCACTGTACTCTACCTCTACTGTGCTCTACTGTACTCTATCTCTACTGTGCTCCACTGTACTCTACATCTACTGTACTCCACTGTACTCCACCTCTACAGTGCTCCACTGTACTCTACCTCTACTGTACTCCAATATACTCTACCTCTACTCTGCTCTACTGTACTCTGTCTCTACTCTGCTCTACTGTACTCTACCTCTATTATACTCCACTGTACTCTACCTCTACTGTGCTCCACTGTACTCTACCTCTACTGTGCTCCACTGTACACTACCTCTACTGTAGTCCACTTTACTCTACCTCTACTGTGCTCCACTCTACTCTACCTCTACTGTGATCAGCTGTACTCTACCTCTACTGTACTCCACTGTACTCTATCTCTTCTGTACTACACTGTACTCTTCCTCTACTGTGCTCCACTGTACTCTACCTCTACTGTGCTCTACTGTACTCTATCTCTACTTTGCTCTACTGTACTCTACCTCTACTATACTCCACTGTACTCTACCTCTACTGTGCTCCACTGTACTCTACCTCTATTGTGCTCCACTGTACACTACCTCTACTGTACTCCACTGTACTCTACCTCTACTGTGCTCCACTCTACTCTACCTCTACTGTGCTCCACTGTACTCTACCTCTACTGTGCTCTACTGTACTCTATCTCTACTGTGCTCCACTGTACTCTACCTCTACTGTACTCTACTCTACTCCACCTCTAATGTGCTCCACTCTACTCTACCTCTACTGTACTCCACTGTACTCTACCTCAACTCTGCTCTAATGTACTCTATCTCTACTGTGCTCCACTGTACTCTACCTCTACTGTACTCCACTGTACTCTACCTCTACTGTGCTCCACTGTACTCTTCCTCTACTGTGCTCTACTGTACTCTATCTCTACTGTGCTCCACTGTACTCTACATCTACTGTACTCCACTGTGGTCTACCTAAACTATACTCCACTCTACTCTACCTCCACTGTGCTCCACTGTACTCTACCTCAACTATACTCCACTGTACTCTATCTCTACTCTAATCCACTGTACTCTATCTCTACTCTACTCCACTCTACTCTATCTCTACTGTACTCCACTGTACTCTACCTCTACTCTACTCTACTGTGCTCCACCTCTACTGTGCTCCACTGTACTCCACTGTACTCCAGCTCTACTGTGCTCCACTGTACTCTACATCTACTGTGCTCCACTATACTCTACCTCTACTGTACTCCTCTGTACTCTACCTCTGCTGTACTCCACTGTACTCTACCTCTACTGTACTCCACTGTATTCTACCTCCACTGTTCTCTACTGTACTCTATCTCTAGTAGACTTAGAGAACAGTACAGTACAGTAGAGGTAGAGTACAGTGGAGTACATCCACTGTACTCTACCTCTACTGTACTGTACTGTTCTCTACGTCTACTGTACTCTACTGTACTCCACCTCTACTGTGCTCCACTGTACTCCAATGTACTCTACCTCTACTGTGCTCCACTGTACTCTACCTCTACTGTACTCCACTGTACTCTATCTCTACTGTGCTCCACTGTACTCTACCTCTACTGTACTCCACTGTACTCTATCTCTACTGTTCTCCACTGTACTCTACCTCTACTGTGCACCACTGTACTCCACTGTACTCTATCTCTACTGTGATCCACTGTACTCTACCTCTGCTGTGCTCCACTGTACTCTATCTCTACTCTACTCCACTGTACTCTATCTCTATTTTACTCCACTGTACTCTACCTCTACTGTGCTCTACTGTAGTCTTCTCTACTGTGCTCCACTGTACTCTATTTCTACTGTACCCCACTGTAATCTACCTCTACTGTGCTCCACTGTACTCTACCTCTACTGTGCTCCACTGTACACTACCTCTACTGTACTCCACTGTACTCTACCTCTACTGTGCTCCACTGTACTCTACCTCTACTGTGCTCCACTGTACTCTACCTCTACTCTGCTCCACTGTACTTTATCTCTATTGTACTCCACTGTACTCTACCTCCACAGTGCTCCACTGTGCTCTACCTCTACTGTACTCCACTGTACTCTACCTCTACTCTGCTCTACTGTGCTATACCTCTACTGTACTCCACTGTAATCTATCTCTACTGTGCTCCACTGTACTATTCCTCTACTGTGCTCCACTGTACTCCACTGTACTCTATCTCTACTGTGATCCACTGTACTCTACCTCTGCTGTGCTCCATTGTACTCTATCTCTACTCTACTCCACTGTACTCTACCTCTACTGTTCTCCACTGTACTCTACCTCTACTGTACTCCACTCTACTCTACCTCTACTGTGCTCCACTGTACTCTACCTCTAATGTACTCCACTGTACTCTACCTCTACTGTACTCTTCTCTACTCCACCTCTAATATGCTCCACTCTACTCTACCTCTACTGTACTCCACTGTACTCTACCTCTACTGTACTCCACTGTACTCTACCTCTACTATACTCCACTGCACTTATCTCTACAGTGTTCTACTGTACTCTACCTCTACTGTACTCCACTGTACTCTACCTCTACTCTGCTCTACTGTACTCTATCTCTACTGTGCTCCACTGTACTCTACCTCTACTGTGCTCCACTGTACTCTATCTCTACTGTACTCCACTGTACTCTACCTCTACAGTGCTCCACTGTGCTCTACCTCTACTGTACTCCACTGTACTCTACCTCTACTCCGCTCTACTCTACTCTATCTCTACTGTACTCCAATGTACGCTATCTCTACTGTACTCCACTGTAGTCTACCTCAACTATACTCCCCTGTACTCTACCTCTACTGTGCTCCACTGTACTCTACATCTACTGTGCTCCACTGTACTCTACCTCTACTCTACTGCACTGTACTCTACCTCTACTATACTCCACTGTACTCTACCTCTACAGTGCTCCACTGTACTCTACCTCTACTGTACTCCAATGTACTCTACCTCTACTGTGCTCCACTGTACTCTACCTCTACTGTGCTCCACTGTACAATACCTCTATTGTAGTCCACTGTACTCTACCTCTACTGTGCCCCACTCTACTCTACCTCTACTGTGCTCCACTGTACTCTATCTCTACTCTAATCCACTGTACTCTATCTCTACTCTACTCCACTCTACTCTATCTCTACTGTACTCCACTGTACTCTACCTCTACTCTACTCTACTGTACTCCACCTCTACTGTGCTCCACTGTACTCCACTGTACTCTAGCTCTACTGTGCTCCACTGTACTCTACCTCTACTGTGCTCTACTGTACTCTATCTCTACTGTGCTCCACTGTACTCTACCTCTACTGTACTCCACTGTACTCCACCTCTACAGTGCTCCACTGTACTCTACCTCGACAATACTCCACTGTACTCTACCTCTACTCTGCTCTACTGTACTCTATCTCTACTGTACTCCACTGTACTCTATCTCTACTGTGCTCCACTCTACTCTACCTCAACTGTACTCCACTGTACTCTATCTCTACTGTTCTCCACTGTATTCTACCTCTACTGTGATCCACTGTACTCCACTGTACTCTATCTCTACTGTGATCCACTGTACTCTACCTCTGCTGTGCTCCACTGTACTCTATCTCTACTCTACTCTACTGTACTCCACCTCTACTGTGCTCCACTATACTCCACTGTACTCTTCCTCTACTGTACTCCACTGTACTCTATCTCTACTGTGCTCCACTATACTCTACCTCTACTGTGCTCTACTGTACTCTACTCTACTGTGCTCCACTGTACTCTATTTCTACTGTACCCCACTGTACTCTACCTCTACTGTGCTCCACTGTACTCTACCTCTACTGTGCTCCATTGTACACTACCTCTACTGTGCTCCACTGTACTCTACCTCTACTCTGCTCTACTGTACTCTATCTCTACTGTGCTCCACTGTACTCTACCTCTACTGCACTCCACTGTAGTCTACCTCAACTATACTCCACTGTACTCTACCTCTACTGTCCTCCACTGTAATCTACCTCTACTGTACTCCACTGTACTCTACCTCTACTATACTCCACTGTACTCTACCACTACTGTGCTCTACTGTACTCTATCTCTACTATGCTCACCTGTACTCTACGTCTACTGTACTCCACTGTACTCCACCTCTACAGTGCTCCACTGTACTCTACCTCTAATGTACTCCACTGTACTCTACCTCTACTGTACTCCACTGTACTCCACCTCTACAGTGTTCTACTGTACTCTACCTCTACTGTACTCCACTGTACTCTACCTCTACTCTGCTCTACTGTACTCTATCTCTACTGTGCTCCACTGTACTCTACCTCTACTGTACTCCACTGTAGTCTACCTCAACTATACTCCACTGTACTCTACCTCTACTGTGCTCCACTGTACTCTACCTCAACTATACTCCACTGTACTCTATCTCTACTCTAATCCACTGTACTCTATCTCTACTCTACTCCACTCTACTCTATCTCTACTGTACTCCACTGTACTCTACCTCTACTCTACTCTACTGTACTCCACCTTTACTGTGCTCCACTGTACTCCACTGTACTCTAGCTCTACTGTGCTCCACTGTACTCTACCTCTACTGTGCTCTACTGTACTCTATCTCTACTGTGCTCCACTGTACTCTACATCTACTGTACTCCACTGTACTCCACCTCTACAGTGCTCCACTGTACTGTACCTCTACTGTACTCCAATATACTCTACCTCTACTCTGCTCTACTGTACTCTATCTCTACTCTGCTCTACTGTACTCTACCTCTATTATACTCCACTGTACTCTACCTCTACTGTGCTCCACTGTACTCTACCTCTACTGTGCTCCACTGTACACTACCTCTACTGTAGTCCACTTTACTCTACCTCTACTGTGCTCCACTCTACTCTACCTCTACTGTGCTCAGCTGTACTCTACCTCTACTGTACTCCACTGTACTCTATCTCTTCTGTACTACACTGTACTCTTCCTCTACTGTGCTCCACTGTACTCTACCTCTACTGTGCTCTACTGTACTCTATCTCTACTGTGCTCTACTGTACTCTACCTCTACTATACTCCACTGTACTCTACCTCTACTGTGCTCCACTGTACTCTACCTCTACTGTGCTCCACTGTACACTACCTCTACTGTACTCCACTGTACTCTACCTCTACTGTGCTCCACTCTACTCTACCTCTACTGTGCTCCACTGTACTCTACCTCTACTGTGCTCTACTGTACTCTATCTCTACTGTGCTCCACTGTACTCTACCTCTACTGTACTCTACTGTACTCTACCTCTACTGTGCTCCACTGTACTCTACCTCTACTGTGCTCTACTGTACTCTATCTCTACTTTGCTCCACTGTACTCTACCTCTACTGTACTCCACTGTAGTCTACCTAAACTATACTCCACTCTACTCTACCTCCACTGTGCTCCACTGTACTCTACCTCAACTATACTCCACTGTACTCTATCTCTACTCTAATCCACTGTACTCTATCTCTACTCTACTCCACTCTACTCTATCTCTACTGTACTCCACTGTACTCTACCTCTACTCTACTCTACTGTGCTCCACCTCTACTGTGCTCCACTGTACTCCACTGTACTCCAGCTCTACTGTGCTCCACTGTACTCTACATCTACTGTGCTCCACTATACTCTACCTCTACTGTACTCCACTGTACTCTACCTCTGCTGTACTCCACTGTACTCTACCTCTACTGTACTCCACTGTATTCTACCTCCACTGTTCTCTACTGTACTCTATCTCTAGTAGACTTAGAGAACAGTACAGTACAGTAGAGGTAGAGTACAGTAGAGTACATCCACTGTACTCTACCTCTACTGTACTGTACTGTTCTCTAAGTCTACTGTACTCTACTGTACTCCACCTCTACTGTGCTCCACTGTACTCCAATGTACTCTACCTCTACTGTGCTCCACTGTACTCTACCTCTACTGTACTCCACTGTACTCTATCTCTACTGTGCTCCACTGTACTCTACCTCTACTGTACTCCACTGTACTCTATCTCTACTGTTCTCCACTGTACTCTACCTTTACTGTGCACCACTGTACTCCACTGTACTCTATCTCTACTGTGATCCACTGTACTCTACCTCTGCTGTGCTCCACTGTACTCTATCTCTACTCTACTCCACTGTACTCTACCTCTACTGTTCTCCACTGTACTCTACCTCTACTGTACTCCACTCTACTCTACCTCTACTGTGCTCCACTGTACTCTACCTCTAATGTACTCCACTGTACTCTACCTCTACTGTACTCTTCTCTACTCCACCTCTAATATGCTCCACTCTACTCTACCTCTACTGTACTCCACTGTACTCTACCTTTACTGTACTCCACTGTACTCTACCTCTACTATACTCCACTGCACTTATCTCTACAGTGTTCTACTGTACTCTACCTCTACTGTACTCCACTGTACTCTACCTCTACTCTGCTCTACTGTACTCTATCTCTACTGTGCTCCACTGTACTCTACCTCTACTGTGCTCCACTGTACTCTATATCTACTGTACTCCACTGTACTCTACCTCTACAGTGCTCCACTGTGCTCTACCTCTACTGTACTCCACTGTACTCTACCTCTACTCCGCTCTACTCTACTCTATCTCTACTGTACTCCACTGTACGCTATCTCTACTGTACTCCACTGTAGTCTACCTCAACTATACTCCCCTGTACTCTACCTCTACTGTGCTCCACTGTACTCTACATCTACTGTGCTCCACTGTACTCTACCTCTACTCTACTGCACTGTACTCTACCTCTACTATACTCCACTGTACTCTACCTCTATAGTGCTCCACTGTACTCTACCTCTACTGTGCTCCACTGTACTCTACCTCTACTGTGCTCCACTGTACAATACCTCTATTGTAGTCCACTGTACTCTACCTCTACTGTGCTCCACTCTACTCTACCTCTACTGTGCTCCACTGTACTCTATCTCTACTCTAATCCACTGTACTCTATCTATACTCTACTCCACTCTACTCTATCTCTACTGTACTCCACTGTACTCTACCTCTACTCTACTCTACTGTACTCCACCTCTACTCTGCTCCACTGTACTCCACTGTACTCTAGCTCTACTGTGCTCCACTGTACTCTACCTCTACTGTGCTCTACTGTACTCTATCTCTACTGTGCTCCACTGTACTCTACTTCTACTGTACTCCACTGTACTCCACCTCTACAGTGCTCCACTGTACTCTACCTCGACAATACTCCACTGTACTCTACCTCTACTCTGCTCTACTGTACTCTATCTCTACTGTGATCCACTGTACTCTACCTCTACTGTACTCCACTGTAGTCTGCCTCAACTATACTCCACTGTACTCTACCTCTACTGTACTCCACTGTACTATACCTCTACTCTACCTCTACTGTACTCCACCTCTGCCGTTCTCCACTGTACTCCACTGTACTCTACCTCTACTGTGCTCCACTGTAGTCTACCTCTACTATACTCCACTGTACTCTATCTCTACTGTGCTCCACTCTACTCTACCTCAACTGTACTCCACTGTACTCTATCTCTACTGTTCTCCACTGTATTCTACCTCTACTGTGATCCACTGTACTCCACTGTACTCTATCTCTACTGTGATCCACTGTACTCTACCTCTGCTGTGCTCCACTGTACTCTATCTCTACTCTACTCTACTGTACTCCACCTCTACTGTGCTCCACTATACTCCACTGTACTCTTCCTCTACTGTACTCCACTGTACTCTATCTCTACTGTGCTCCACTATACTCTACCTCTACTGTGCTCTACTGTACTCTACTCTACTGTGCTCTACTGTACTCTACCTCTACTCTGCTCTACTGTACTCTATCTCTACTGTGCTCCACTGTACTCTACCTCTACTGTACTCCACTGTAGTCTACCTCAACTATACTCCACTGTACTCTACCTCTACTGTGCTCCACTGTACTCTACCTCAACTATACTCCACTGTACTCTATCTCTAATCTAATCCACTGTACTCTATCTCTACTCTACTCCACTCTACTCTATCTCTACTGTACCCCACTGTGCTCTACCTCTACTGTGCTCAACTGTACTCTACCTCTACTGTGCTCCACTGTACACTACCTCTACTGTACTCCACTGTACTCTACCTCTACTGTGCTCCACTGTACTCTACCTCTACTGTGCTCCACTGTACTCTACCTCTACTGTGCTCCACTGTACTCTATCTCTAATGAACTCCACTGTACTCTACCTCTACAGTGCTCCACTGTGCTCAACCTCTACTGTACTCCACTGTACTCTACCTCTACTCTGCTCTACTGTACTCTATCTTTACTGTGCTCCACTGTACTCTACCTCTACTGTACTCCACTGTAGTCTACCTCAACTATACTCCACTGTACTCTAGCTCTACTGTGCTCCACTGTACTCTACCTCTACTGTACTCCACTGTACTCTATCTCTACTGTACTCCACTGTAATCTATCTCTACTGTGCTCCACTGTACTATACCTCTACTGTGCTCCACTGTACTCCACTGTACACTATCTCTACTGTGATCCACTGTACTCTACCTCTATTGTGCTCTACTGTACTCTATCTCTACTGTGCTCCACTGTACTCTACCTCTACTGTACTCCACTGTACTCCACCTCTACAGTGCTCCACTGTACTCTACCTCGACAATACTCCACTGTACTCTACCTCTACTCTGCTCTACTGTACTCTATCTCTACTGTGATCCACTGTACTCTACCTCTACTGTACTCCACTGTAGTCTGCCTCAACTATACTCCACTGTACTCTACCTCTACTGTACTCCACTGTACTCTACCTCTACTCTACCTCTACTGCACTCCACCTCTACTGTTCTCCACTGTACTCCACTGTACTCTACCTCTACTGTGCTCCACTGTACTCTACCTCTACTATACTCCACTGTACTCTATCTCTACTGTGCTCCACTCTACTCTACCTCAACTGTACTCCACTGTACTCTATCTCTACTGTTCTCCACTGTATTCTACCTCTACTGTGATCCACTGTACTCCACTGTACTCTATCTCTACTGTGATCCACTGTACTCTACCTCTGCTGTGCTCCACTGTACTCTATCTCTACTCTACTCTACTGTACTCCACCTCTACTGTGCTCCACTATACTCCACTGTACTCTTCCTCTACTGTACTCCACTGTACTCTATCTCTACTGTGCTCCACTATACTCTACCTCTACTGTGCTCTACTGTACTCTACTCTACTGTGCTCCACAGTACTCTATTTCTACTGTACCCCACTGTACTCTACCTCTTTTGTGCTCCACTGTACTCTACCTCTACTGTGCTCCATTGTACACTACCTCTACTGTGCTCCACTGTACTCTACGTCTACTGTGCTCCACTGTACTCTACCTCTACTGTGCTCCACTGTACTCTACCTCTACTGTGCTCCACTGTACTCTATCTCTACTGTACTCCACTGTACTCTACCTCTACAGTGCTCCACTGTGCTCTACCTCTACTGTACTCCACTGTACTCTACCTCTACTCTAATCTACTGTTCTCTACCTCTACTGTACTCCACTGTACTCTACCTCTACTCTGCTCTACTGTACTCTATCTCTACTGTGCTCCACTGTACTCTACCTCTACTGCACTCCACTGTAGTCTACCTCAACTATACTCCACTGTACTCTACCTCTACTGTGCTCCACTGTAATCTACCTCTACTGTACTCCACTGTACTCTACCTCTACTATACTCCACTGTACTCTACCTCTACTGTGCTCTACTGTACTCTATCTCTACTATGCTCACCTGTACTCTACGTCTACTGTACTCCACTGTACTCCACCTCTAGAGTGCTCCACTGTACTCTACCTCTACTTTACTCCACTGTACTCTACCTCAACTCTGCTCTATTGTACCCTATCTCTACTGTGCTCCACTGTACTCTACCTCTACTGTACTCCACTGTACTCCACCTCTACAGTGTTCTACTGTACTCTACCTCTACTGTACTCCACTGTACTCTACCTCTACTCTGCTCTACTGTACTCTATCTCTACTGTGCTCCACTGTACTCTACCTCTACTGTACTCCACTGTAGTCTACCTCAACTATACTCCACTGTACTCTACCTCTACTGTGCTCCACTGTACTCTACCTCAACTATACTCCACTGTACTCTATCTCTACTCTAATCCACTGTACTCTATCTCTACTCTACTCCACTCTACTCTATCTCTACTGTACTCCACTGTACTCTACCTCTACTCTACTCTACTGTACTCCACCTCTACTGTGCTCCACTGTACTCCACTGTACTCTAGCTCTACTGTGCTCCACTGTACTCTACCTCTACTGTGCTCTACTGTACTCTATCTCTACTGTGCTCCACTGTACTCTACATCTACTGTACTCCACTGTACTCCACCTCTACAGTGCTCCACTGTACTGTACCTCTACTGTACTCCAATATACTCTACCTCTACTCTGCTCTACTGTACTCTATCTCTACTCTGCTCTACTGTACTCTACCTCTATTATACTCCACTGTACTCTACCTCTACTGTGCTCCACTGTACTCTACCTCTACTGTGCTCCACTGTACACTACCTCTACTGTAGTCCACTTTACTCTACCTCTACTGTGCTCCACTCTACTCTACCTCTACTGTGCTCAGCTGTACTCTACCTCTACTGTACTCCACTGTACTCTATCTCTTCTGTACTACACTGTACTCTTCCTCTACTGTGCTCCACTGTACTCTACCTCTACTGTGCTCTACTGTACTCTATCTCTACTGTGCTCTACTGTACTCTACCTCTACTATACTCCACTGTACTCTACCTCTACTGTGCTCCACTGTACTCTACCTCTACTGTGCTCCACTGTACACTACCTCTACTGTACTCCACTGTACTCTACCTCTACTGTGCTCCACTCTACTCTACCTCTACTGTGCTCCACTGTACTCTACCTCTACTGTGCTCTACTGTACTCTATCTCTACTGTGCTCCACTGTACTCTACCTCTACTGTACTCTACTCTACTCCACCTCTAATGTGCTCCACTCTACTCTACCTCTACTGTACTCCACTGTACTCTACCTCTACTCTGCTCTAATGTACTCTATCTCTACTGTGCTCCACTGTACTCTACCTCTACTGTACTCCACTGTACTCTACCTCTACTGTGCTCCACTGTACTCTACCTCTACTGTGCTCTACTGTACTCTATCTCTACTTTGCTCCACTGTACTCTACCTCTACTGTACTCCACTGTAGTCTACCTAAACTATACTCCACTCTACTCTACCT
Source organism: Tiaroga cobitis (assembly GCA_030578255.1). Classification (NCBI taxonomy): domain Eukaryota; kingdom Metazoa; phylum Chordata; class Actinopteri; order Cypriniformes; family Leuciscidae; genus Tiaroga; species Tiaroga cobitis. Next base: position 892,251 of record JAROOI010000056.1, on the reverse strand, counting down.
CCACTGTGCTCCACTGTACTCTACCTCAACTATACTCCACTGTACTCTATCTCTACTCTAATCCACTGTACTCTATCTCTACTCTACTCCACTCTACTCTATCTCTACTGTACTCCACTGTACTCTACCTCTACTCTACTCTACTGTGCTCCACCTCTACTGTGCTCCACTGTACTCCACTGTACTCCAGCTCTACCGTGCTCCACTGTACTCTACATCTACTGTGCTCCACTGTACTCTACCTCTGCTGTACTCCACTGTACTCTACCTCTGCTGTACTCCACTGTACTCTACCTCTACTGTACTCCACTGTATTCTACCTCCACTTTTCTCTACTGTACTCTATCTCTAGTAGACTTAGAGAACAGTACAGTACAGTAGAGGTAGAGTACAGTAGAGTACATCCACTGTACTCTACCTCTACTGTACTGTACTGTTCTCTAAGTCTACTGTACTCTACTGTACTCCACCTCTACTGTGCTCCACTGTACTCCAATGTACTCTACCTCTACTGTGCTCCACTGTACTCTACCTCTACTGTACTCCACTGTACTCTATCTCTACTGTGCTCCACTGTACTCTACCTCTACTGTACTCCACTGTACTCTATCTCTACTGTTCTCCACTGTACTCTACCTCTACTGTGCACCACTGTACTCCACTGTACTCTATCTCTACTGTGATCCACTGTACTCTACCTCTGCTGTGCTCCACTGTACTCTATCTCTACTCTACTCTACTGTACTCCACCTCTACTGTGCTCCACTATACTCCACTGTACTCTTCCTCTACTGTACTCCACTGTACTCTATCTCTACTCTGCTCCACTATACTCTACCTCTACTGTGCTCTACTGTACTCTACTCTACTGTGCTCCACAGTACTCTATTTCTACTGTACCCCACTGTACTCTACCTCTTTTGTGCTCCACTGTACTCTACCTCTACTGTGCTCCATTGTACACTACCTCTACTGTGCTCCACTGTACTCTACCTCTACTGTGCTCCACTGTACTCTACCTCTACTGTGCTCCACTGTACTCTACCTCTACTGTGCTCCACTGTACTCTATCTCTACTGTACTCCACTGTACTCTACCTCTACAGTGCTCCACTGTGCTCTATCTCTACTGTACTCCACTGTACTCTACCTCTACACTGCTCCACTGTGCTCTACCTCTACTGTACTCCACTGTACTCTACCTCTACTCTAATCTACTGTTCTCTACCTCTACTGTACTCCACTGTACTCTACCTCTACTCTGCTCTACTGTACTCTATCTCTACTGTGCTCCACTGTACTCTACCTCTACTGCACTCCACTGTAGTCTACCTCAACTATACTCCACTGTACTCTACCTCTACTGTACTCCACTGTAATCTACCTCTACTGTACTCCACTGTACTCTACCTCTACTATACTCCACTGTACTCTACCTCTACTGTGCTCTACTGTACTCTATCTCTACTATGCTCACCTGTACTCTACGTCTACTGTACTCCACTGTACTCCATCTCTAGAGTGCTCCACTGTACTCTACCTCTACTTTACTCCACTGTACTCTACCTCTACTCTGCTCTATTGTACCCTATCTCTACTGTGCTCCACTGTACTCTACCTCTACTGTACTCCACTGTACTCCACCTCTACAGTGTTCTACTGTACTCTACCTCTACTGTACTCCACTGTACTCTACCTCTACTCTGCTCTACTGTACTCTATCTCTACTGTGCTCCACTGTACTCTACCTCTATTGTACTCCACTGTAGTCTACCTCAACTATACTCCACTGTACTCTACCTCTACTGTGCTCCACTGTACTCTACCTCAACTATACTCCACTGTACTCTATCTCTACTCTAATCCACTGTACTCTATCTCTACTCTACTCCACTCTACTCTATCTCTACTGTACTCCACTGTACTCTACCTCTACTCTACTCTACTGTACTCCACCTCTACTGTGCTCCACTGTACTCCACTGTACTCTAGCTCTACTGTGCTCTACTGTACTCTATCTCTACTGTGCTCCACTGTACTCTACATCTACTGTACTCCACTGTACTCCACCTCTACAGTGCTCCACTGTACTCTACCTCTACTGTACTCCAATATACTCTACCTCTACTCTGCTCTACTGTACTCTATCTCTACTCTGCTCTACTGTACTCTACCTCTATTATACTCCACTGTACTCTACCTCTACTGTGCTCCACTGTACTCTACCTCTACTGTGCTCCACTGTACACTACCTCTACTGTAGTCCACTGTACTCTACCTCTACTGTGCTCCACTCTACTCTACCTCTACTGTGCTCAGCTGTACTCTACCTCTACTGTACTCCACTGTACTCTATCTCTTCTGTACTACACTGTACTCTTCCTCTACTGTGCTCCACTGTACTCTACCTCTACTGTGCTCTACTGTACTCTATCTCTACTGTGCTCTACTGTACTCTACCTCTACTATACTCCACTGTACTCTACCTCTACTGTGCTCCACTGTACTCTACCTCTACTGTGCTCCACTGTACACTACCTCTACTGTACTCCACTGTACTCTACCTCTACTGTGCTCCACTCTACTCTACCTCTACTGTGCTCCACTGTACTCTACCTCTACTGTGCTCTACTGTACTCTATCTCTACTGTGCTCCACTGTACTCTACCTCTACTGTACTCTACTCTACTCCACCTCTAATGTGCTCCACTCTACTCTACCTCTACTGTACTCCACTGTACTCTACCTCTACTCTGCTCTAATGTACTCTATCTCTACTCTGCTCCACTGTACTCTACCTCTACTGTACTCTACTGTACTCTACCTCTACAGTGCTCCACTCTGCTCTACCTCTACTGTACTCCGCTGTACTCTACCTCTACTCTGCTCTACTCTACTCTATCTCTAATGTACTCCACTGTACTCTATCTCTACTGTACTCCACTGTAGTCTACCTCAACTATACTCCCCTGTACTCTACCTCTACTGTGCTCCACTGTACTCTACATCTACTGTGCTCCACTGTACTCTACCTCTACTCTACTCCACTGTACTCTACCTCTACTATACTCCACTGTTCTCTACCTCTACTGTACTCAACTGTACTCCACCTCTACTGTGCTCCACTGTACTCCACTGTACTCTAGCTCTAATGTGCTCCACTGTACTCTACCTCTACTGTGCTCTACTGTACTCTATCTCTACTGTGCTCCACTCTACTCTACCTCTACTGTACTCCACTGTACTCCACCTCTACAGTGCTCCACTGTACTCTACCTCTACTGTATTCCACTGTACTCTACCTCTACTCTGCTCTACTGTACTCTATCTCTACTGTGCTCTACTGTACTCTACCTCTATTATACTCCACTGTACTCTACCTCTACTGTGCTCCACTGTACTCTACCACTACTGTGCTCCACTGTACACTACCTCTACTGTAGTCCACTGTACTCTACCTCTACTGTGCTCCACTCTACTCTACCTCTACTGTGCTCAGCTGTACTCTACCTCTACTATGCTCCACTGTACTCTACCTCTACTACACTCCACTGCACTTATCTCTACTGTGTTCGACTGTACTCTATCTCTACTGTACTCCACTGTACTCTATCTCTACTGTACTACACTGTACTCTTCCTCTACTGTGCTCCACTGTACTCTACCTCTACTGTGCTCTACTGTACTCTATCTCTACTCTGCTCCACTGTACTCTACCTCTACTGTACTCCACTGTACTCCACCTCTACAGTGCTCCACTGTACTCTACCTCTACTGTACTCCACTGTACTCTACCTCTACTCTGCTCTACTGTACTCTATCTCTACTGTGCTCCACTGTACTCCACCTCTACTGTACTCCACTGTAGTCTACCTAAACTATACTCCACTGTACTCTACCTCCACTGTGCTCCACTGTACTCTACCTCAACTATACTCCACTGTACTCTATATCTACTCTAATCCACTGTACTCTATCTCTACTCTACTCCACTCTACTCTATCTCTACTGTACTCCACTGTACTTCTCCTCTACTCTACTCTACTGTACTCCACCTCTACTGTGCTCCACTGTACTCCACTGTACTCCAGCTCTACTGTGCTCCACTGTACTCTACCTCTACTGTACTCCACTGTACTCTACATCTACTGTGCTCCACTGTACTCTACCTCTACTGTACTCCACTGTACTCTACCTCTACTGTACTCCACTGTACTCTACCTCTACTGTACTCCATTGTATTCTACCTCTACTGTGCTCTACTGTACTCTACTTCTACTGTGCTCTACTGTACTCTACTCTATTGTGCTCCACTGTACTCTATTTCTACTGTACCCCACGGTGCTCTACCTCTACTGTGCTCAACTGTACTCTACCTCTACTGTGCTCCACTGTACACTACCTCTACTGTACTCCACTGTACTCTACCTCTACTGTGCTCCACTGTACTCTACCTCTACTGTGCTCCACTGTACTCTACCTCTACTGTGCTCCACTGTACTCTATCTCTAATGTACTCCACTGTACTCTACCTCTACAGTGCTCCACTGTGCTCAACCTCTACTGTACTCCACTGTACTCTACCTCTACTCTGCTCTACTGTACTCTATCTTTACTGTGCTCCACTGTACTCTACCTCTACTGTACTCCACTGTAGTCTACCTCAACTATACTCCACTGTACTCTACCTCTACTGTGCTCCACTGTACTCTACCTCTACTGTACTCCACTGTACTCTATCTCTACTGTACTCCACTGTAATCTATCTCTACTGTGCTCCACTGTACTATACCTCTACTGTGCTCCACTGTACTCCACTGTACTCTATCTCTACTGTGATCCACTGTACTCTACCTCTGCTGTGCTCCACTGTACTCTATCTCTACTCTACTCCACTGTACTCTACCTCTACTGTACTCCACTGTACTCTGCCTCTACTGTACTCCACTGTACTCTGCCTCTACTGTACTCCACTCTACGCTACCTCTACTGTGCTCCACTGTACTCTACCTCTACTGTGCTCCACTGTACTCTACCTCTACTGTGCTCCACTGTACACTACCTCTACTGTATTCCACTGTACTCTACCTCTACTGTGCTCTACTCTACTATACCTCTACTGTGCTCCACTGTACTCTCCCTCTACTGTGCTCCACTGTACTCTATCTCTACTGTACTCCACTGTACTCTACCTCTACAGTGCTCCACTGTGCTCTACCTCTACTGTACTCCAGTGTACTCTACTTCTACTCTGCTCTACTGTACTCTACCTCTACTGTACTCCACTGTACTCTACCTCTACTGTACCCTACTCTACTCCACCTCTAATGTGCTCCACTCTACTCTACCTCAACTATACTCCACTGTACTCTATCTCTACTCTAATCCACTGTACTCTATCTCTACTCTACTCCACTCTACTCTATCTCTACTGTACTCCACTGTACTCTACCTCTACTCTACTCTACTGTACTCCACCTCTACTGTGCTCCACTGTACTCCACTGTACTCTAGCTCTACTGTGCTCCACTGTACTCGACCTCTACTGTGCTCTACTGTACTCTATCTCTACTGTGCTCCACTGTACTCTACATCTACTGTACTCCACTGTACTCCACCTCTACAGTGCTCCACTGTACTCTACCTCTACTGTACTCCAATATACTCTACCTCTACTCTGCTCTACTGTACTCTATCTCTACTCTGCTCTACTGTACTCTACGTCTATTATACTCCACTGTACTCTACCTCTACTGTGCTCCACTGTACTCTACCTCTACTGTGCTCCACTGTACACTACCTCTACTGTAGTCCACTGTACTCTACCTCTACTGTGCTCCACTCTACTCTACCTCTACTGTGCTCAGCTGTACTCTACCTCTACTGTACTCCACTGTACTCTATCTCTTCTGTGCTACACTGTACTCTTCCTCTACTGTGCTCCACTGTACTCTACCTCTACTGTGCTCTACTGTACTCTATCTCTACTGTGCTCTACTGTACTCTACCTCTACTATACTCCACTGTACTCTACCTCTACTGTGCTCCACTGTACTCTACCTCTACTGTGCTCCACTGTACACTACCTCTACTGTACTCCACTGTACTCTACCTCTACTGTGCTCCACTCTACTCTACCTCTACTGTGCTCCACTGTACTCTACCTCTACTGTGCTCTACTGTACTCTATCTCTACTGTGCTCCACTGTACTCTACCTCTACTGTACTCTACTCTACTCCACGTCTAATGTGCTCCACTCTACTCTACCTCTACTGTACTCCACTGTACTCTACCTCTACTCTGCTCTAATGTACTCTATCTCTACTGTGCTCCACTGTACTCTACCTCTACTGTACTCTACTGTACTCTACCTCTACAGTGCTCCACTCTGCTCTACCTCTACTGTACTCCGCTGTACTCTACCTCTACTCTGCTCTACTCTACTCTATCTCTAATGTACTCCACTGTACTCTATCTCTACTGTACTCCACTGTAGTCTACCTCAACTATACTCCCCTGTACTCTACCTCTACTGTGCTCCACTGTACTCTACATCTACTGTGCTCCACTGTACTCTACCTCTACTCTACTCCACTGTACTCTACCTCTACTATACTCCACTGTTCTCTACCTCTACTGTACTCAACTGTACTCCACCTCTACTGTGCTCCACTGTACTCCACTGTACTCTAGCTCTAATGTGCTCCACTGTACTCTACCTCTACTGTGCTCTACTGTACTCTATCTCTACTGTGCTCCACTCTACTCTACCTCTACTGTACTCCACTGTACTCCACCTCTACAGTGCTCCACTGTACTCTACCTCTACTGTATTCCACTGTACTCTACCTCTACTCTGCTCTATTGTACTCTATCTCTACTGTGCTCTACTGTACTCTACCTCTATTATACTCCACTGTACTCTACCTCTACTGTGCTCCACTGTACTCTACCACTACTGTGCTCCACTGTACACTACCTCTACTGTAGTCCACTGTACTCTACCTCTACTGTGCTCCACTCTACTCTACCTCTACTGTGCTCAGCTGTACTCTACCTCTACTGTGCTCCACTGTACTCTACCTCTACTATACTCCACTGCACTTATCTCTACTGTGTTCGACTGTACTCTATCTCTACTGTACTCCACTGTACTCTATCTCTAGTGTACTACACTGTACTCTTCCTCTACTGTGCTCCACTGTACTCTACCTCTACTGTGCTCTACTGTACTCTATCTCTACTCTGCTCCACTGTACTCTACCTCTACTGTACTCCACTGTACTCCACCTCTACAGTGCTCCACTGTACTCTACCTCTACTGTACTCCACTGTACTCTACCTCTACTCTGCTCTACTGTACTCTATCTCTACTGTGCTCCACTGTACTCCACCTCTACTGTACTCCACTGTAGTCTACCTAAACTATACTCCACTGTACTCTACCTCCACTGTGCTCCACTGTACTCTACCTCAACTATACTCCACTGTACTCTATATCTACTCTAATCCACTGTACTCTATCTCTACTCTACTCCACTCTACTCTATCTCTACTGTACTCCACTGTACTTCTCCTCTACTCTACTCTACTGTACTCCACCTCTACTGTGCTCCACTGTACTCCACTGTACTCCAGCTCTACTGTGCTCCACTGTACTCTACCTCTACTGTACTCCACTGTACTCTACATCTACTGTGCTCCACTGTACTCTACCTCTACTGTACTCCACTGTACTGTACCTCTACTGTACTCCACTGTACTCTACCTCTACTGTACTCCATTGTATTCTACCTCTACTGTGCTCTACTGTACTCTACTTCTACTGTGCTCTACTGTACTCTACTCTATTGTGCTCCACTGTACTCTATTTCTACTGTACCCCACGGTGCTCTACCTCTACTGTGCTCAACTGTACTCTACCTCTACTGTGCTCCACTGTACACTACCTCTACTGTACTCCACTGTACTCTACCTCTACTGTGCTCCACTGTACTCTACCTCTACTGTGCTCCACTGTACTCTACCTCTACTGTGCTCCACTGTACTCTATCTCTAATGTACTCCACTGTACTCTACCTCTACAGTGCTCCACTGTGCTCAACCTCTACTGTACTCCACTGTACTCTACCTCTACTCTGCTCTACTGTACTCTATCTTTACTGTGCTCCACTGTACTCTACCTCTACTGTACTCCACTGTAGTCTACCTCAACTATACTCCACTGTACTCTACCTCTACTGTGCTCCACTGTACTCTACCTCTACTGTACTCCACTGTACTCTATCTCTACTGTACTCCACTGTAATCTATCTCTACTGTGCTCCAATGTACTATACCTCTACTGTGCTCCACTGTACTCCACTGTACTCTATCTCTACTGTGATCCACTGTACTCTACCTCTGCTGTGCTCCACTGTACTCTATCTCTACTCTACTCCACTGTACTCTACCTCTACTGTACTCCACTGTACTCTGCCTCTACTGTACTCCACTCTACGCTACCTCTACTGTGCTCCACTGTACTCTACCTCTACTGTGCTCCACTGTACTCTACCTCTACTGTGCTCCACTGTACACTACCTCTACTGTATTCCAATGTACTCTACCTCTACTGTGCTCCACTCTACTATACCTCTACTGTGCTCCACTGTACTCTCCCTCTACTGTGCTCCACTGTACTCTATCTCTACTGTACTCCACTGTACTCTACCTCTACAGTGCTCCACTGTGCTCTACCTCTACTGTACTCCAGTGTACTCTACTTCTACTCTGCTCTACTGTACTCTATCTCTACTGTACTCCACTGTACTCTACCTCTACTGTACTCCACTGTACTCTACCTCTACTGTACTCTACTCTACTCCACCTCTAATGTGCTCCACTCTACTCTACCTCTACTGTACTCCACTGTACTCTACCTCTACTGTACTCTACTCTACTCCACCTCTAATGTGCTCCACTCTACTCTACATCTACTGTACTCCACTGTACTCTACCTCTACTCTGCTCTACTGTACTCTATCTCTACTGTGCTCCACTGTACTCTACCTCTACTGTACTCCACTGTAGTCTACCTCAACTATACTCAACTGTACTCTACCTCTACTGTGCTCCACTGTACTCTACCTCTACTGTGCTCTACTGTACTCTATCTCTACTGTGCTCCACTGTACTCTACCTCTACTGTGCTCCACTGTACTCTATCTCTAATGTACTCCACTGTACTCTACCTCTACAGTGCTCCACTGTGCTCAACCTCTACTGTACTCCACTGTACTCTACCTCTACTCTGCTCTACTGTACTCTATCTTTACTGTGCTCCACTGTACTCTACCTCTACTGTACTCCACTGTAGTCTACCTCAACTATACTCCACTGTACTCTACCTCTACTGTGCTCCACTGTACTCTACCTCTACTGTACTCCACTGTACTCTATCTCTACTGTACTCCACTGTAATCTATCTCTACTGTGCTCCAATGTACTATACCTCTACTGTGCTCCACTGTACTCCACTGTACTCTATCTCTACTGTGATCCACTGTACTCTACCTCTGCTGTGCTCCACTGTACTCTATCTCTACTCTACTCCACTGTACTCTACCTCTACTGTACTCCACTGTACTCTGCCTCTACTGTACTCCACTCTACGCTACCTCTACTGTGCTCCACTGTACTCTACCTCTACTGTGCTCCACTGTACTCTACCTCTACTGTGCTCCACTGTACACTACCTCTACTGTATTCCAATGTACTCTACCTCTACTGTGCTCCACTCTACTATACCTCTACTGTGCTCCACTGTACTCTCCCTCTACTGTGCTCCACTGTACTCTATCTCTACTGTACTCCACTGTACTCTACCTCTACAGTGCTCCACTGTGCTCTACCTCTACTGTACTCCAGTGTACTCTACTTCTACTCTGCTCTACTGTACTCTATCTCTACTGTACTCCACTGTACTCTACCTCTACTGTACTCCACTGTACTCTACCTCTACTGTACTCTACTCTACTCCACCTCTAATGTGCTCCACTCTACTCTACCTCTACTGTACTCCACTGTACTCTACCTCTACTGTACTCTACTCTACTCCACCTCTAATGTGCTCCACTCTACTCTACATCTACTGTACTCCACTGTACTCTACCTCTACTCTGCTCTACTGTACTCTATCTCTACTGTGCTCCACTGTACTCTACCTCTACTGTACTCCACTGTAGTCTACCTCAACTATACTCAACTGTACTCTACCTCTACTGTGCTCCACTGTACTCTACCTCTACTGTGCTCTACTGTACTCTATCTCTACTGTGCTCCACTGTACTCTACCTCTACTGTACTCCACTGTACTCCACCTCTACAGTGCTCCACTGTACTCTACCTCGACAATACTCCACTGTACTCTACCTCTACTCTGCTCTACTGTACTCTATCTCTACTGTGATCCACTGTACTCTACCTCTACTGTACTCCACTGTAGTCTGCCTCAACTATACTCCACTGTACTCTACCTCTACTGTACTCCACTGTACTATACCTCTACTCTACCTCTACTGTACTCCACCTCTACTGTTCTCCACTGTACTCCACTGTACTCTACCTCTACTGTGCTCCACTGTACTCTACCTCTACTATACTCCACTGTACTCTATCTCTACTGTGCTCCACTCTACTCTACCTCAACTGTTCTCCACTGTATTCTACCTCTACTGTGATCCACTGTACTCCACTGTACTCTATCTCTACTGTGATCCACTGTACTCTACCTCTGCTGTGCTCCACTGTACTCTATCTCTACTCTACTCTACTGTACTCCACCTCTACTGTGCTCCACTATACTCCACTGTACTCTTCCTCTACTGTACTCCACTGTACTCTATCTCTACTGTGCTCCACTATACTCTACCTCTACTGTGCTCTACTGTACTCTACTCTACTGTGCTCCACTGTACTCTATTTCTACTGTACCCCACTGTACTCTACCTCTACTGTGCTCCACTGTACTCTACCTCTACTGTGCTCCATTGTACACTACCTCTACTCTGCTCCACTGTACTCTACCTCTACTGTGCTCCACTGTACTCTACCTCTACTGTGCTCCACTGTACTCTACCTCTACTGTGCTCCACTGTACTCTATCTCTACTGTACTCCACTGTACTCTACCTCTACAGTGCTCCACTGTGCTCTACATCTACTGTACTCCACTGTACTCTACCTCTACTCTAATCTACTGTTCTCTACCTCTACTGTACTCCACTGTACTCTACCTCTACTCTGCTCTACCTTACTCTATCTCTACTGTGCTCCACTGTACTCCACTGTACTCTACCTCTACTGCACTCCACTGTAGTCTACCTCAACTATACTCCACTGTACTCTACCTCTACTGTCCTCCACTGTAATCTACCTCTACTGTACTCCACTGTACTCTACCTCTACTATACTCCACTGTACTCTACCTCTACTTTACTCCACTGTACTCTACCTCTACTCTGCTCTATTGTACCCTATCTCTACTGTGCTCCACTGTACTCTACCTCTACTGTACTCCACTGTACTCTGCCTCTACTGTACTCCACTCTACGCTACCTCTACTGTGCTCCACTGTACTCTACCTCTACTGTGCTCCACTGTACTCTACCTCTACTGTGCTCCACTGTACACTACCTCTACTGTATTCCACTGTACTCTACCTCTACTGTGCTCCACTCTACTATACCTCTACTGTGCTCCACTGTACTCTCCCTCTACTGTGCTCCACTGTACTCTATCTCTACTGTACTCCACTGTACTCTACCTCTACAGTGCTCCACTGTGCTCTACCTCTACTGTACTCCAGTGTACTCTACTTCTACTCTGCGCTACTGTACTCTATCTCTACTGTACTCCACTGTACTCTACCTCTACTGTACTCCACTGTACTCTACCTCTACTGTACTCTACTCTACTCCACCTCTAATGTGCTCCACTCTACTCTACCTCTACTGTACTCCACTGTACTCTACCTCTACTGTACTCTACTCTACTCCACCTCTAATGTGCTCCACTCTACTCTACATCTACTGTACTCCACTGTACTCTACCTCTACTCTGCTCTACTGTACTCTATCTCTACTGTGCTCCACTGTACTCTACCTCTACTGTACTCCACTGTAGTCTACCTCAACTATACTCAACTGTACTCTACCTCTACTGTGCTCCACTGTACTCTACCTCTACTGTGCTCTACTGTACTCTATCTCTACTGTGCTCCACTGTACTCTACCTCTACTGTACTCCACTGTACTCCACCTCTACAGTGCTCCACTGTACTCTACCTCGACAATACTCCACTGTACTCTACCTCTACTCTGCTCTACTGTACTCTATCTCTACTGTGATCCACTGTACTCTACCTCTACTGTACTCCACTGTAGTCTGCCTCAACTATACTCCACTGTACTCTACCTCTACTGTACTCCACTGTACTATACCTCTACTCTACCTCTACTGTACTCCACCTCTACTGTTCTCCACTGTACTCCACTGTACTCTACCTCTACTGTGCTCCACTGTACTCTACCTCTACTATACTCCACTGTACTCTATCTCTACTGTGTTCCACTCTACTCTACCTCAACTGTTCTCCACTGTATTCTACCTCTACTGTGATCCACTGTACTCCACTGTACTCTATCTCTACTGTGATCCACTGTACTCTACCTCTGCTGTGCTCCACTGTACTCTATCTCTACTCTACTCTACTGTACTCCACCTCTACTGTGCTCCACTATACTCCACTGTACTCTTCCTCTACTGTACTCCACTGTACTCTATCTCTACTGTGCTCCACTATACTCTACCTCTACTCTGCTCTACTGTACTCTACTCTACTGTGCTCCACTGTACTCTATTTCTACTGTACCCCACTGTACTCTACCTCTACTGTGCTCCACTGTACTCTACCTCTACTGTGCTCCATTGTACACTACCTCTACTGTGCTCCACTGTACTCTACCTCTACTGTGCTCCACTGTACTCTACCTCTACTGTGCTCCACTGTACTCTACCTCTACTGTGCTCCACTGTACTCTATCTCTACTGTACTCCACTGTACTCTACCTCTACAGTGCTCCACTGTGCTCTACCTCTACTGTACTCCACTGTACTCTACCTCTACTCTAATCTACTGTTCTCTACCTCTACTGTACTCCACTGTACTCTACCTCTACTCTGCTCTACTGTACTCTATCTCTACTGTGCTCCACTGTACTCCACTGTACTCTACCTCTACTGCACTCCACTGTAGTCTACCTCAACTATACTCCACTGTACTCTACCTCTACTGTCCTCCACTGTAATCTACCTCTACTGTACTCCACTGTATCCTACCTCTACTATACTCCACTGTACTCTACCTCTACTTTACTCCACTGTACTCTACCTCTACTCTGCTCTATTGTACCCTATCTCTACTGTGCTCCACTGTACTCTACCTCTACTGTACTCCACTGTACTCCACCTCTACAGTGTTCTACTGTACTCTACCTCTACTGTACTCCACTGTACTCTACCTCTACTCTGCTCTACTGTACTCTATCTCTACTGTGGTCCACTGTACTCTACCTCTACTGTACTCCACTGTAGTCTACCTCAACTATACTGCACTGTACTCTACCTCTACTGTGCTCCACTGTACTCTACCTCAACTATACTCCACTGTACTCTATCTCTACTCTAATCCACTGTACTCTATCTCTACTCTACTCCACTCTACTCTATCTCTACTGTACTCCACTGTACTCTACCTCTACTCTACTCTACTGTACTCCACCTCTACTGTGCTCCACTGTACTCCACTGTACTCTAGCTCTACTGTGCTCCACTGTACTCTACCTCTACTGTGCTCTACTGTACTCTATCTCTACTGTACTCCACTGTAATCTATCTCTACTGTGCTCCACTGTACTATACCTCTACTGTGCTCCACTGTACTCCACTGTACTCTATCTCTACTGTGATCCACTGTACTCTACCTCTGCTGTGCTCCACTGTACTCTATCTCTACTCTACTCCACTGTACTCTACCTCTACTGTACTCCACTGTACTCTGCCTCTACTGTACTCCACTCTACGCTACCTCTACTGTGCTCCACTGTACTCTACCTCTACTGTGCTCCACTGTACTCTACCTCTACTGTGCTCCACTGTACACTACCTCTACTGTATTCCACTGTACTCTACCTCTACTGTGCTCCACTCTACTATACCTCTACTGTGCTCCACTGTACTCTCCCTCTACTGTGCTCCACTGTACTCTATCTCTACTGTACTCCACTGTACTCTACCTCTACAGTGCTCCACTGTGCTCTACCTCTACTGTACTCCAGTGTACTCTACTTCTACTCTGCTCTACTGTACTCTATCTCTACTGTAATCCACTGTACTCTACCTCTACTGTACTCCACTGTACTCTACCTCTACTGTACTCTACTCTACTCCACCTCTAATGTGCTCCACTCTACTCTACCTCTACTGTACTCCACTGTACTCTACCTCTACTGTACTCTACTCTACTCCACCTCTAATGTGCTCCACTCTACTCTACATCTACTGTACTCCACTGTACTCTACCTCTACTCTGCTCTACTGTACTCTATCTCTACTGTGCTCCACTGTACTCTACCTCTACTGTACTCCACTGTAGTCTACCTCAACTATACTCAACTGTACTCTACCTCTACTGTGCTCCACTGTACTCTACCTCTACTGTGCTCTACTGTACTCTATCTCTACTGTGCTCCACTGTACTCTACCTCTACTGTACTCCACTGTACTCCACCTCTACAGTGCTCCACTGTACTCTACCTCGACAATACTCCACTGTACTCTACCTCTACTCTGCTCTACTGTACTCTATCTCTACTGTGATCCACTGTACTCTACCTCTACTGTACTCCACTGTAGTCTGCCTCAACTATACTCCACTGTACTCTACCTCTACTGTACTCCACTGTACTATACCTCTACTCTACCTCTACTGTACTCCACCTCTACTGTTCTCCACTGTACTCCACTGTACTCTACCTCTACTGTGCTCCACTGTACTCTACCTCTACTATACTCCACTGTACTCTATCTCTACTGTGCTCCACTCTACTCTACCTCAACTGTTCTCCACTGTATTCTACCTCTACTGTGATCCACTGTACTCCACTGTACTCTATCTCTACTGTGATCCACTGTACTCTACCTCTGCTGTGCTCCACTGTACTCTATCTCTACTCTACTCTACTGTACTCCACCTCTACTGTGCTCCACTATACTCCACTGTACTCTTCCTCTACTGTACTCCACTGTACTCTATCTCTACTGTGCTCCACTATACTCTACCTCTACTGTGCTCTACTGTACTCTACTCTACTGTGCTCCACTGTACTCTATTTCTACTGTACCCCACTGTACTCTACCTCTACTGTGCTCCACTGTACTCTACCTCTACTGTGCTCCATTGTACACTACCTCTACTGTGCTCCACTGTACTCTACCTCTACTGTGCTCCACTGTACTCTACCTCTACTGTGCTCCACTGTACTCTACCTCTACTGTGCTCCACTGTACTCTATCTCTACTGTACTCCACTGTACTCTACCTCTACAGTGCTCCACTGTGCTCTACCTCTACTGTACTCCACTGTACTCTACCTCTACTCTAATCTACTGTTCTCTACCTCTACTGTACTCCACTGTACTCTACCTCTACTCTGCTCTACCTTACTCTATCTCTACTGTGCTCCACTGTACTCCACTGTACTCTACCTCTACTGCACTCCACTGTAGTCTACCTCAACTATACTCCACTGTACTCTACCTCTACTGTCCTCCACTGTAATCTACCTCTACTGTACTCCACTGTACTCTACCTCTACTATACTCCACTGTACTCTACCTCTACTTTACTCCACTGTACTCTACCTCTACTCTGCTCTATTGTACCCTATCTCTACTGTGCTCCACTGTACTCTACCTCTACTGTACTCCACTGTACTCTGCCTCTACTGTACTCCACTCTACGCTACCTCTACTGTGCTCCACTGTACTCTACCTCTACTGTGCTCCACTGTACTCTACCTCTACTGTGCTCCACTGTACACTACCTCTACTGTATTCCACTGTACTCTACCTCTACTGTGCTCCACTCTACTATACCTCTACTGTGCTCCACTGTACTCTCCCTCTACTGTGCTCCACTGTACTCTATCTCTACTGTACTCCACTGTACTCTACCTCTACAGTGCTCCACTGTGCTCTACCTCTACTGTACTCCAGTGTACTCTACTTCTACTCTGCGCTACTGTACTCTATCTCTACTGTACTCCACTGTACTCTACCTCTACTGTACTCCACTGTACTCTACCTCTACTGTACTCTACTCTACTCCACCTCTAATGTGCTCCACTCTACTCTACCTCTACTGTACTCCACTGTACTCTACCTCTACTGTACTCTACTCTACTCCACCTCTAATGTGCTCCACTCTACTCTACATCTACTGTACTCCACTGTACTCTACCTCTACTCTGCTCTACTGTACTCTATCTCTACTGTGCTCCACTGTACTCTACCTCTACTGTACTCCACTGTAGTCTACCTCAACTATACTCAACTGTACTCTACCTCTACTGTGCTCCACTGTACTCTACCTCTACTGTACTCTACTGTACTCTATCTCTACTGTGCTCCACTGTACTCTACCTCTACTGTACGCCACTGTACTCCACCTCTACAGTGCTCCACTGTACTCTACCTCGACAATACTCCACTGTACTCTACCTCTACTCTGCTCTACTGTACTCTATCTCTACTGTGATCCACTGTACTCTACCTCTACTGTACTCCACTGTAGTCTGCCTCAACTATACTCCACTGTACTCTACCTCTACTGTACTCCACTGTACTATACCTCTACTCTACCTCTACTGTACTCCACCTCTACTATTCTCCACTGTACTCCACTGTACTCTACCTCTACTGTGCTCCACTGTACTCTACCTCTACTATACTCCACTGTACTCTATCTCTACTGTGCTCCACTCTACTCTACCTCAACTGTTCTTCACTGTATTCTACCTCTACTGTGATCCACTGTACTCCACTGTACTCTATCTCTACTGTGATCCACTGTACTCTACCTCTGCTGTGCTCCACTGTACTCTATCTCTACTCTACTCTACTGTACTCCACCTCTACTGTGCTCCACTATACTCCACTGTACTCTTCCTCTACTGTACTCCACTGTACTCTATCTCTACTGTGCTCCACTATAATCTACCTCTACTCTGCTCTACTGTACTCTACTCTACTGTGCTCCACTGTACTCTATTTCTACTGTACCCCACTGTACTCTACCTCTACTGTGCTCCACTGTACTCTACCTCTACTGTGCTCCATTGTACACTACCTCTACTGTGCTCCACTGTACTCTACCTCTACTGTGCTCCACTGTACTCTACCTCTACTGTGCTCCACTGTACTCTACCTCTACTGTGCTCCACTGTACTCTATCTCTACTGTACTCCACTGTACTCTACCTCTACAGTGCTCCACTGTGCTCTACCTCTACTGTACTCCACTGTACTCTACCTCTACTCTAATCTACTGTTCTCTACCTCTACTGTACTCCACTGTACTCTACCTCTACTCTGCTCTACTGTACTCTATCTCTACTGTGCTCCACTGTACTCCACTGTACTCTACCTCTACTGCACTCCACTGTAGTCTACCTCAACTATACTCCACTGTACTCTACCTCTACTGTCCTCCACTGTAATCTACCTCTACTGTACTCCACTGTACTCTACCTCTACTATACTCCACTGTACTCTACCTCTACTTTACTCCACTGTACTCTACCTCTACTCTGCTCTATTGTACCCTATCTCTACTGTGCTCCACTGTACTCTACCTCTACTGTACTCCACTGTACTCCACCTCTACAGTGTTCTACTGTACTCTACCTCTACTGTACTCCACTGTACTCTACCTCTACTCTGCTCTACTGTACTCTATCTCTACTGTGGTCCACTGTACTCTACCTCTACTGTACTCCACTGTAGTCTACCTCAACTATACTGCACTGTACTCTACCTCTACTGTGCTCCACTGTAATCTACCTCAACTATACTCCACTGTACTCTATCTCTACTCTAATCCACTGTACTCTATCTCTACTCTACTCCACTCTACTCTATCTCTACTGTACTCCACTGTACTCTACCTCTACTCTACTCTACTCTACTGTACTCCACCTCTACTGTGCTCCACTGTACTCCACTGTACTCTAGCTCTACTGTGCTCCACTGTACTCTACCTCTACTGTGCTCTACTGTACTCTATCTCTACTGTACTCCACTGTACTCTACATCTACTGTACTCCACTGTACTCCACCTCTACAGTGCTCCACTGTACTCTACCTCTACTGTACTCCAATATACTCTACCTCTACTCTGCTCTACTATACTCTATCTCTACTCTGCTCTACTGTACTCTACCTCTATTATACTCCACTGTACTCTACCTCTACTGTGCTCCACTGTACTCTACCTCTACTGTGCTCCACTGTACACTACCTCTACTGTAGTCCACTTTACTCTACCTCTACTGTGCTCCACTCTACTCTACCTCTACTGTGCTCAGCTGTACTCTACCTCTACTGTACTCCACTGTACTCTATCTCTTCTGTACTACACTGTACTCTTCCTCTACTGTGCTCCACTGTACTCTACCTCTACTGTGCTCTACTGTACTCTATCTCTACTGTGCTCTACTGTACTCTACCTCTACTATACTCCACTGTACTCTACCTCTACTGTGCTCCACTGTACTCTACCTCTACTGTGCTCCACTGTACACTACCTCTACTGTAATCCACTGTACTCTACCTCTACTGTGCTCCACTCTACTCTACCTCTACTGTGCTCCACTGTACTCTACCTCTACTGTGCTCTACTGTACTCTATCTCTACTGTGCTCCACTGTACTCTACCTCTACTGTACTCTACTCTACTCCACCTCTAATGTGCTCCACTCTACTCTACCTCTACTGTACTCCACTGTACTCTTCCTCTACTCTGCTCTAATGTACTCTATCTCTACTGTGCTCCACTGTACTCTACCTCTACTGTACTCCACTGTACTCTACCTCTACTGTGCTCCACTGTACTCTACCTCTACTGTGCTCTACTGTACTCTATCTCTACTGTGCTCCACTGTACTCTACCTCTACTGTACTCCACTGTAGTCTACCTAAACTATACTCCACTCTACTCTACCTCCACTGTGCTCCACTGTACTCTACCTCAACTATACTCCACTGTACTCTAGCTCTACTCTAATCCACTGTACTCTATCTCTACTCTACTCCACTCTACTCTATCTCTACTGTACTCCACTGTACTCTACCTCTACTCTACTCTACTGTACTCCACCTCTACTGTGCTCCACTGTACTCCACTGTACTCCATTTCTACTGTGCTCCACTGTACTCTACATCTACTGTGCTCCACTATACTCTACCTCTACTGTACTCCACTGTACTCTACCTCTGCTGTACTCCACTGTACTCTACCTCTACTGTACTCCACTGTATTCTACCTCCACTGTTCTCTACTGTACTCTATCTCTAGTAGACTTAGAGAACAGTACAGTACAGTAGAGGTAGAGTACAGTGGAGTACATCCACTGTACTCTACCTCTACTGTACTGTACTGTTCTCTAAGTCTACTGTACTCTACTGTACTCCACCTCTACTGTGCTCCACTGTACTCCAATGTACTCTACCTCTAATGTGCTTCACTGTACTCTACCTCTACTGTACTCCACTGTACTCTATCTCTACTGTGCTCCACTGTACTCTACCTCTACTTTACTCCACTGTACTCTATCTATACTGTTCTCCACTGTACTCTACCTCTACTGTGCACCACTGTACTCCACTGTACTCTATCTCTACTGTGATCCACTGTACTCTACCTCTGCTGTGCTCCACTGTACTCTATCTCTACTCTACTCCACTGTACTCTATCTCTATTTTACTCCACTGTACTCTACCTCTACTGTGCTCTACTGTAGTCTTCTCTACTGTGCTCCACTGTACTCTATTTCTACTGTACCCCATTGTAATCTACCTCTACTGTGCTCCACTGTACTCTACCTCTACTGTGCTCCACTGTACACTACCTCTACTGTACTCCACTGTACTCTACCTCTACTGTGCTCCACTGTACTCTACCTCTACTGTGCTCCACTGTACTCTACCTCTACTCTGCTCCAATGTACTTTATCTCTATTGTACTCCACTGTACTCTACCTCCACAGTGCTCCACTGTGCTCTACCTCTACTGTACTCCACTGTACTCTACCTCTACTCTGCTCTACTGTGCTCTACCTCTACTGTACTCCACTGTAATCTATCTCTACTGTGCTCCACTGTACTATTCCTCTACTGTGCTCCACTGTACTCCACTGTACTCTATCTCTACTGTGATCCACTGTACTCTACCTCTGCTGTGCTCCACTGTACTCTATCTCTACTCTACTCCACTGTACTCTACCTCTACTGTTCTCCACTGTACTCTACCTCTACTGTACTCCACTCTACTCTACCTCTACTGTGCTCCACTGTACTCTACCTCTAATGTACTCCACTGTACTCTACCTCTACTGTACTCTTCTCTACTCCACCTCTAATATGCTCCACTCTACTCTACCTCTACTGTACTCCACTGTACTCTACCTCTACTGTACTCCACTGTACTCTACCTCTACTATACTCCACTGCACTTATCTCTACAGTGTTCTACTGTACTCTACCTCTACTGTACTCCACTGTACTCTACCTCTACTCTGCTCTACTGTACTCTATCTCTACTGTGCTCCACTGTACTCTACCTCTACTGTGCTCCACTGTACTCTATCTCTACTGTACTCCACTGTACTCTACCTCTACAGTGCTCCACTGTGCTCTACCTATACTGTACTCCACTGTACTCTACCTCTACTCCGCTCTACTCTACTCTATCTCTACTGTACTCCACTGTATGCTATCTCTACTGTACTCCACTGTAGTCTACCTCAACTATACTCCCCTGTACTCTACCTCTACTGTGCTCCACTGTACTCTACATCTACTGTGCTCCACTGTACTCTACCTCTACTCTACTGCACTGTACTCTACCTCTACTATACTCCACTGTACTCTACCTCTACAGTGCT
This sequence comes from Tiaroga cobitis, assembly GCA_030578255.1. Lineage (NCBI taxonomy): Eukaryota > Metazoa > Chordata > Actinopteri > Cypriniformes > Leuciscidae > Tiaroga > Tiaroga cobitis. The sequence continues at coordinate 870,991 of JAROOI010000056.1, read as the reverse complement.
CCACTGTACTCTACCTCTACTGTACTCCACTGTACTCCACCTCTACTGTGCTCCACTGTACTCCACTGTACTCCAGCTCTACTGTGCTCCACTGTACTCTACATCTACTATGCTCCACTATACTCTACCTCTACTGTACTCCACTGTACTCTACCTCTGCTGTACTCCACTGTACTCTACCTCTACTGTACTCCACTGTATTCTACCTCCACTGTTCTCTACTTTACTCTATCTCTAGTAGACTTAGAGAACAGTACAGTACAGTAGAGGTAGAGTACAGTGGAGTACATCCACTGTACTCTACCTCTACTTTACTGTACTGTTCTCTAAGTCTACTGTACTCTACTGTACTCCACCTCTACTGTGCTCCACTGTACTCCAATGTACTCTACCTCTACTGTGCTCCACTGTACTCTACCTCTACTGTACTCCACTGTACTCTATCTCTACTGTGCTCCACTGTACTCTACCTCTACTGTACTCCACTGTACTCTATCTCTACTGTTCTCCACTGTACTCTACCTCTACTGTGCACCACTGTACTCCACTGTACTCTATCTACACTGTGATCCACTGTACTCTACCTCTGCTGTGCTCCACTGTACTCTATCTCTACTCTACTCCACTGTACTCTATCTCTATTTTACTCCACTGTACTCTACCTCTACTGTGCTCTACTGTAGTCTTCTCTACTGTGCTCCACTGTACTCTATTTCTACTGTACCCCACTGTAATCTACCTCTACTGTGCTCCACTGTACTCTACCTCTACTGTGCTCCACTGTACACTACCTCTACTGTACTCCACTGTACTCTACCTCTACTGTGCTCCACTCTACTCTACCTCTACTGTGCTCCACGGTACTCTACCTCTACTCTGCTCCACTGTACTTTATCTCTATTGTACTCCACTGTACTCTACCTCCACAGTGCTCCACTGTGCTCTACCTCTACTGTACTCCACTGTACTCTACCTCTACTCTGCTCTACTGTGCTCTACCTCTACTGTACTCCACTGTAATCTATCTCTACTCTGCTCCACTGTACTATTCCTCTACTGTGCTCCACTTTACTCCACTGTACTCTATCTCTACTGTGATCCACTGTACTCTACCTCTGCTGTGCTCCACTGTACTCTATCTCTACTCTACTCCGCTGTACTCTACCTCTACTGTTCTCCACTGTACTCTACCTCTACTGTACTCCACTCTACTCTACCTCTACTGTGCTCCACTGTACTCTACCTCTAATGTACTCCACTGTACTCTACCTCTACTGTACTCTTCTCTACTCCACCTCTAATATGCTCCACTCTACTCTACCTCTACTGTACTCCACTGTACTCTACCTCTACTGTACTCCACTGTACTCTACCTCTACTATACTCCACTGCACTTATCTCTACAGTGTTCTACTGTACTCTACCTCTACTGTACTCCACTGTACTCTACCTCTACTCTGCTCTACTGTACTCTATCTCTACTGTGCTCCACTGTACTCTACCTCTACTGTGCTCCACTGTACTCTATCTCTACTGTACTCCACTGTACTCTACCTCTACAGTGCTCCACTGTGCTCTACCTCTACTGTACTCCACTGTACTCTACCTCTACTCCGCTCTACTCTACTCTATCTCTACTGTACTCCACTGTACGCTATCTCTAATGTACTCCACTTTAGTCTACCTCAACTATACTCCCCTGTACTCTACCTCTACTGTGCTCCACTGTACTCTACATCTTCTGTGCTCCACTGTACTCTACCTCTACTCTACTGCACTGTACTCTACCTCTACTATACTCCACTGTACTCTACCTCTACAGTGCTCCACTGTACTCTACCTCTACTGTACTCCAATGTACTCTACCTCTACTGTGCTCCACTGTACTCTACCTCTACTGTGCTCCACTGTACAATACCTCTATTGTAGTCCACTGTACTCTACCTCTACTGTGCTCCACTCTACTCTACCTCTACTGTGCTCCACTGTACTCTATCTCTACTCTAATCCACTGTACTCTATCTCTACTCTACTCCACTCTACTCTATCTCTACTGTACTCCACTGTACTCTACCTCTACTCTACTCTACTGTACTCCACCTCTACTGTGCTCCACTGTACTCCACTGTACTCCAGCTCTACTGTGCTCCACTGTACTCTACCTCTACTGTGCTCTACTGTACTCTATCTCTACTGTGCTCCACTGTACTCTACCTCTACTGTACTACACTGTACTCCACCTCTACAGTGCTCCACTGTACTCTACCTCCACAATACTCCACTGTACTCTACCTCTACTCTGCTCTACTGTACTCTATCTCTACTGTGATCCACTGTACTCTACTTCTACTGTACTCCACTGTAGTCTGCCTCAACTATACTCCACTGTACTCTACCTCTACTGTAATCCACTGTACTATACCTCTACTCTACCTCTACTGTACTCCACCTCTACCGTTCTCCACTGTACTCCACTGTACTCTACCTCTACTGTGCTCCACTGTACTCTACCTCTACTATACTCCACTGTACTCTATCTCTACTGTGCTCCACTCTACTCTACCTCAACTGTACTCCACTGTACTCTATCTCTACTGTTCTCCACTGTATTCTACCTCTACTGTGATCCACTGTACTCCACTGTACTCTATCTCTACTGTGATCCACTGTACTCTACCTCTGCTGTGCTCCACTGTACTCTATCTCTACTCTACTCTACTGTACTCCACCTCTACTGTGCTCCACTATACTCCACTGTACTCTTCCTCTACTGTACTCCACTGTACTCTATCTCTACTGTGCTCCACTATACTCTACCTCTACGGTGCTCTACTGTACTCTACTCTACTGTGCTCCACTGTACTCTATTTCTACTGTACCCCACTGTACTCTACCTCTACTGTGCTCCACTGTACTCTACCTCTACTGTGCTCCACTGTACTCTACCTCTACTGTACTCCACTGTATTCTACCTCCACTGTTCTCTACTGTACTCTATCTCTAGTAGACTTAGAGAACAGTACAGTACAGTAGAGGTAGAGTACAGTGGAGTACATCCACTGTACTCTACCTCTACTTTACTGTACTGTTCTCTAAGTCTACTGTACTCTACTGTACTCCACCTCTACTGTGCTCCACTGTACTCCAATGTACTCTACCTCTACTGTGCTCCACTGTACTCTACCTCTACTGTGCTCCACTGTACTCTACCTCTACTGTACTCCACTGTACTCTATCTCTACTGTTCTCCACTGTACTCTACCTCTACTGTGCACCACTGTACTCCACTGTACTCTATCTCTACTGTGATCCACTGTACTCTACCTCTGCTGTGCTCCACTGTACTCTATCTCTACTCTACTCCACTGTACTCTATCTCTATTTTACTCCACTGTACTCTACCTCTACTGTGCTCTACTGTAGTCTTCTCTACTGTGCTCCACTGTACTCTATTTCTACTGTACCCCACTGTAATCTACCTCTACTGTGCTCCACTGTACTCTACCTCTACTGTGCTCCACTGTACACTACCTCTACTGTACTCCACTGTACTCTACCTCTACTGTGCTCCACTGTACTCTACCTCTACTGTGCTCCACGGTACTCTACCTCTACTCTGCTCCACTGTACTTTATCTCTATTGTACTCCACTGTACTCTACCTCCACAGTGCTCCACTGTGCTCTACCTCTACTGTACTCCACTGTACTCTACCTCTACTCTGCTCTACTGTGCTCTACCTCTACTGTACTCCACTGTAATCTATCTCTACTGTGCTCCACTGTACTATTCCTCTACTGTGCTCCACTGTACTCCACTGTACTCTATCTCTACTGTGATCCACTGTACTCTACCTCTGCTGTGCTCCACTGTACTCTATCTCTACTCTACTCCGCTGTACTCTACCTCTACTGTTCTCCACTGTACTCTACCTCTACTGTACTCCACTCTACTCTACCTCTACTGTGCTCCACTGTACTCTACCTCTAATGTACTCCACTGTACTCTACCTCTACTGTACTCTTCTCTACTCCACCTCTAATATGCTCCACTCTATTCTACCTCTACTGTACTCCACTGTACTCTACCTCTACTGTACTCCACTGTACTCTACCTCTACTATACTCCACTGCACTTATCTCTACAGTGTTCTACTGTACTCTACCTCTACTGTACTCCACTGTACTCTACCTCTACTCTGCTCTACTGTACTCTATCTCTACTGTGCTCCACTGTACTCTACCTCTACTGTGCTCCACTGTACTCTATCTCTACTGTACTCCACTGTACTCTACCTCTACAGTGCTCCACTGTGCTCTACCTCTACTGTACTCCACTGTACTCTACCTCTACTCCGCTCTACTCTACTCTATCTCTACTGTACTCCACTGTACGCTATCTCTAATGTACTCCACTTTAGTCTACCTCAACTATACTCCCCTGTACTCTACCTCTACTGTGCTCCACTGTACTCTACATCTACTGTGCTCCACTGTACTCTACCTCTACTATACTGCACTGTACTCTACCTCTACTATACTCCACTGTACTCTACCTCTACTTTACTCCACTGTACTCTACCTCTACTCTGCTCTATTGTACCCTATCTCTACTGTGCTCCACTGTACTCTACCTCTACTGTACTCCACTGTACTCTGCCTCTACTGTACTCCACTCTACGCTACCTCTACTGTGCTCCACTGTACTCTACCTCTACTGTGCTCCACTGTACTCTACCTCTACTGTGCTCCACTGTACACTACCTCTACTGTATTCCACTGTACTCTACCTCTACTGTGCTCCACTCTACTATACCTCTACTGTGCTCCACTGTACTCTCCCTCTACTGTGCTCCACTGTACTCTATCTCTACTGTACTCCACTGTACTCTACCTCTACAGTGCTCCACTGTGCTCTACCTCTACTGTACTCCAGTGTACTCTACTTCTACTCTGCGCTACTGTACTCTATCTCTACTGTACTCCACTGTACTCTACCTCTACTGTACTCCACTGTACTCTACCTCTACTGTACTCTACTCTACTCCACCTCTAATGTGCTCCACTCTACTCTACCTCTACTGTACTCCACTGTACTCTACCTCTACTGTACTCTACTCTACTCCACCTCTAATGTGCTCCACTCTACTCTACATCTACTGTACTCCACTGTACTCTACCTCTACTCTGCTCTACTGTACTCTATCTCTACTGTGCTCCACTGTACTCTACCTCTACTGTACTCCACTGTAGTCTACCTCAACTATACTCAACTGTACTCTACCTCTACTGTGCTCCACTGTACTCTACCTCTACTGTGCTCTACTGTACTCTATCTCTACTGTGCTCCACTGTACTCTACCTCTACTGTACTCCACTGTACTCCACCTCTACAGTGCTCCACTGTACTCTACCTCGACAATACTCCACTGTACTCTACCTCTACTCTGCTCTACTGTACTCTATCTCTACTGTGATCCACTGTACTCTACCTCTACTGTACTCCACTGTAGTCTGCCTCAACTATACTCCACTGTACTCTACCTCTACTGTACTCCACTGTACTATACCTCTACTCTACCTCTACTGTACTCCACCTCTACTGTTCTCCACTGTACTCCACTGTACTCTACCTCTACTGTGCTCCACTGTACTCTACCTCTACTATACTCCACTGTACTCTATCTCTACTGTGTTCCACTCTACTCTACCTCAACTGTTCTCCACTGTATTCTACCTCTACTGTGATCCACTGTACTCCACTGTACTCTATCTCTACTGTGATCCACTGTACTCTACCTCTGCTGTGCTCCACTGTACTCTATCTCTACTCTACTCTACTGTACTCCACCTCTACTGTGCTCCACTATACTCCACTGTACTCTTCCTCTACTGTACTCCACTGTACTCTATCTCTACTGTGCTCCACTATACTCTACCTCTACTCTGCTCTACTGTACTCTACTCTACTGTGCTCCACTGTACTCTATTTCTACTGTACCCCACTGTACTCTACCTCTACTGTGCTCCACTGTACTCTACCTCTACTGTGCTCCATTGTACACTACCTCTACTGTGCTCCACTGTACTCTACCTCTACTGTGCTCCACTGTACTCTACCTCTACTGTGCTCCACTGTACTCTACCTCTACTGTGCTCCACTGTACTCTATCTCTACTGTACTCCACTGTACTCTACCTCTACAGTGCTCCACTGTGCTCTACCTCTACTGTACTCCACTGTACTCTACCTCTACTCTAATCTACTGTTCTCTACCTCTACTGTACTCCACTGTACTCTACCTCTACTCTGCTCTACTGTACTCTATCTCTACTGTGCTCCACTGTACTCCACTGTACTCTACCTCTACTGCACTCCACTGTAGTCTACCTCAACTATACTCCACTGTACTCTACCTCTACTGTCCTCCACTGTAATCTACCTCTACTGTACTCCACTGTACTCTACCTCTACTATACTCCACTGTACTCTACCTCTACTTTACTCCACTGTACTCTACCTCTACTCTGCTCTATTGTACCCTATCTCTACTGTGCTCCACTGTACTCAACCTCTACTGTACTCCACTGTACTCCACCTCTACAGTGTTCTACTGTACTCTACCTCTACTGTACTCCACTGTACTCTACCTCTACTCTGCTCTACTGTACTCTATCTCTACTGTGGTCCACTGTACTCTACCTCTACTGTACTCCACTGTAGTCTACCTCAACTATACTGCACTGTACTCTACCTCTACTGTGCTCCACTGTACTCTACCTCAACTATACTCCACTGTACTCTATCTCTACTCTAATCCACTGTACTCTATCTCTACTCTACTCCACTCTACTCTATCTCTACTGTACTCCACTGTACTCTACCTCTACTCTACTCTACTGTACTCCACCTCTACTGTGCTCCACTGTACTCCACTGTACTCTAGCTCTACTGTGCTCCACTGTACTCTACCTCTACTGTGCTCTACTGTACTCTATCTCTACTGTACTCCACTGTAATCTATCTCTACTGTGCTCCACTGTACTATACCTCTACTGTGCTCCACTGTACTCCACTGTACTCTATCTCTACTGTGATCCACTGTACTCTACCTCTGCTGTGCTCCACTGTACTCTATCTCTACTCTACTCCACTGTACTCTACCTCTACTGTACTCCACTGTACTCTGCCTCTACTGTACTCCACTCTACGCTACCTCTACTGTGCTCCACTGTACTCTACCTCTACTGTGCTCCACTGTACTCTACCTCTACTGTGCTCCACTGTACACTACCTCTACTGTATTCCACTGTACTCTACCTCTACTGTGCTCCACTCTACTATACCTCTACTGTGCTCCACTGTACTCTCCCTCTACTGTGCTCCACTGTACTCTATCTCTACTGTACTCCACTGTACTCTACCTCTACAGTGCTCCACTGTGCTCTACCTCTACTGTACTCCAGTGTACTCTACTTCTACTCTGCTCTACTGTACTCTATCTCTACTGTAATCCACTGTACTCTACCTCTACTGTACTCCACTGTACTCTACCTCTACTGTACTCTACTCTACTCCACCTCTAATGTGCTCCACTCTACTCTACCTCTACTGTACTCCACTGTACTCTACCTCTACTGTACTCTACTCTACTCCACCTCTAATGTGCTCCACTCTACTCTACATCTACTGTACTCCACTGTACTCTACCTCTACTCTGCTCTACTGTACTCTATCTCTACTGTGCTCCACTGTACTCTACCTCTACTGTACTCCACTGTAGTCTACCTCAACTATACTCAACTGTACTCTACCTCTACTGTGCTCCACTGTACTCTACCTCTACTGTGCTCTACTGTACTCTATCTCTACTGTGCTCCACTGTACTCTACCTCTACTGTACTCCACTGTACTCCACCTCTACAGTGCTCCACTGTACTCTACCTCGACAATACTCCACTGTACTCTACCTCTACTCTGCTCTACTGTACTCTATCTCTACTGTGATCCACTGTACTCTACCTCTACTGTACTCCACTGTAGTCTGCCTCAACTATACTCCACTGTACTCTACCTCTACTGTACTCCACTGTACTATACCTCTACTCTACCTCTACTGTACTCCACCTCTACTGTTCTCCACTGTACTCCACTGTACTCTACCTCTACTGTGCTCCACTGTACTCTACCTCTACTATACTCCACTGTACTCTATCTCTACTGTGCTCCACTCTACTCTACCTCAACTGTTCTCCACTGTATTCTACCTCTACTGTGATCCACTGTACTCCACTGTACTCTATCTCTACTGTGATCCACTGTACTCTACCTCTGCTGTGCTCCACTGTACTCTATCTCTACTCTACTCTACTGTACTCCACCTCTACTGTGCTCCACTATACTCCACTGTACTCTTCCTCTACTGTACTCCACTGTACTCTATCTCTACTGTGCTCCACTATACTCTACCTCTACTGTGCTCTACTGTACTCTACTCTACTGTGCTCCACTGTACTCTATTTCTACTGTACCCCACTGTACTCTACCTCTACTGTGCTCCACTGTACTCTACCTCTACTGTGCTCCATTGTACACTACCTCTACTGTGCTCCACTGTACTCTACCTCTACTGTGCTCCACTGTACTCTACCTCTACTGTGCTCCACTGTACTCTACCTCTACTGTGCTCCACTGTACTCTATCTCTACTGTACTCCACTGTACTCTACCTCTACAGTGCTCCACTGTGCTCTACCTCTACTGTACTCCACTGTACTCTACCTCTACTCTAATCTACTGTTCTCTACCTCTACTGTACTCCACTGTACTCTACCTCTACTCTGCTCTACCTTACTCTATCTCTACTGTGCTCCACTGTACTCCACTGTACTCTACCTCTACTGCACTCCACTGTAGTCTACCTCAACTATACTCCACTGTACTCTACCTCTACTGTCCTCCACTGTAATCTACCTCTACTGTACTCCACTGTACTCTACCTCTACTATACTCCACTGTACTCTACCTCTACTTTACTCCACTGTACTCTACCTCTACTCTGCTCTATTGTACCCTATCTCTACTGTGCTCCACTGTACTCTACCTCTACTGTACTCCACTGTACTCTGCCTCTACTGTACTCCACTCTACGCTACCTCTACTGTGCTCCACTGTACTCTACCTCTACTGTGCTCCACTGTACTCTACCTCTACTGTGCTCCACTGTACACTACCTCTACTGTATTCCACTGTACTCTACCTCTACTGTGCTCCACTCTACTATACCTCTACTGTGCTCCACTGTACTCTCCCTCTACTGTGCTCCACTGTACTCTATCTCTACTGTACTCCACTGTACTCTACCTCTACAGTGCTCCACTGTGCTCTACCTCTACTGTACTCCAGTGTACTCTACTTCTACTCTGCGCTACTGTACTCTATCTCTACTGTACTCCACTGTACTCTACCTCTACTGTACTCCACTGTACTCTACCTCTACTGTACTCTACTCTACTCCACCTCTAATGTGCTCCACTCTACTCTACCTCTACTGTACTCCACTGTACTCTACCTCTACTGTACTCTACTCTACTCCACCTCTAATGTGCTCCACTCTACTCTACATCTACTGTACTCCACTGTACTCTACCTCTACTCTGCTCTACTGTACTCTATCTCTACTGTGCTCCACTGTACTCTACCTCTACTGTACTCCACTGTAGTCTACCTCAACTATACTCAACTGTACTCTACCTCTACTGTGCTCCACTGTACTCTACCTCTACTGTACTCTACTGTACTCTATCTCTACTGTGCTCCACTGTACTCTACCTCTACTGTACGCCACTGTACTCCACCTCTACAGTGCTCCACTGTACTCTACCTCGACAATACTCCACTGTACTCTACCTCTACTCTGCTCTACTGTACTCTATCTCTACTGTGATCCACTGTACTCTACCTCTACTGTACTCCACTGTAGTCTGCCTCAACTATACTCCACTGTACTCTACCTCTACTGTACTCCACTGTACTATACCTCTACTCTACCTCTACTGTACTCCACCTCTACTGTTCTCCACTGTACTCCACTGTACTCTACCTCTACTGTGCTCCACTGTACTCTACCTCTACTATACTCCACTGTACTCTATCTCTACTGTGCTCCACTCTACTCTACCTCAACTGTTCTTCACTGTATTCTACCTCTACTGTGATCCACTGTACTCCACTGTACTCTATCTCTACTGTGATCCACTGTACTCTACCTCTGCTGTGCTCCACTGTACTCTATCTCTACTCTACTCTACTGTACTCCACCTCTACTGTGCTCCACTATACTCCACTGTACTCTTCCTCTACTGTACTCCACTGTACTCTATCTCTACTGTGCTCCACTATAATCTACCTCTACTCTGCTCTACTGTACTCTACTCTACTGTGCTCCACTGTACTCTATTTCTACTGTACCCCACTGTACTCTACCTCTACTGTGCTCCACTGTACTCTACCTCTACTGTGCTCCATTGTACACTACCTCTACTGTGCTCCACTGTACTCTACCTCTACTGTGCTCCACTGTACTCTACCTCTACTGTGCTCCACTGTACTCTACCTCTACTGTGCTCCACTGTACTCTATCTCTACTGTACTCCACTGTACTCTACCTCTACAGTGCTCCACTGTGCTCTACCTCTACTGTACTCCACTGTACTCTACCTCTACTCTAATCTACTGTTCTCTACCTCTACTGTACTCCACTGTACTCTACCTCTACTCTGCTCTACTGTACTCTATCTCTACTGTGCTCCACTGTACTCCACTGTACTCTACCTCTACTGCACTCCACTGTAGTCTACCTCAACTATACTCCACTGTACTCTACCTCTACTGTCCTCCACTGTAATCTACCTCTACTGTACTCCACTGTACTCTACCTCTACTATACTCCACTGTACTCTACCTCTACTTTACTCCACTGTACTCTACCTCTACTCTGCTCTATTGTACCCTATCTCTACTGTGCTCCACTGTACTCTACCTCTACTGTACTCCACTGTACTCCACCTCTACAGTGTTCTACTGTACTCTACCTCTACTGTACTCCACTGTACTCTACCTCTACTCTGCTCTACTGTACTCTATCTCTACTGTGGTCCACTGTACTCTACCTCTACTGTACTCCACTGTAGTCTACCTCAACTATACTGCACTGTACTCTACCTCTACTGTGCTCCACTGTAATCTACCTCAACTATACTCCACTGTACTCTATCTCTACTCTAATCCACTGTACTCTATCTCTACTCTACTCCACTCTACTCTATCTCTACTGTACTCCACTGTACTCTACCTCTACTCTACTCTACTCTACTGTACTCCACCTCTACTGTGCTCCACTGTACTCCACTGTACTCTAGCTCTACTGTGCTCCACTGTACTCTACCTCTACTGTGCTCTACTGTACTCTATCTCTACTGTACTCCACTGTACTCTACATCTACTGTACTCCACTGTACTCCACCTCTACAGTGCTCCACTGTACTCTACCTCTACTGTACTCCAATATACTCTACCTCTACTCTGCTCTACTATACTCTATCTCTACTCTGCTCTACTGTACTCTACCTCTATTATACTCCACTGTACTCTACCTCTACTGTGCTCCACTGTACTCTACCTCTACTGTGCTCCACTGTACACTACCTCTACTGTAGTCCACTTTACTCTACCTCTACTGTGCTCCACTCTACTCTACCTCTACTGTGCTCAGCTGTACTCTACCTCTACTGTACTCCACTGTACTCTATCTCTTCTGTACTACACTGTACTCTTCCTCTACTGTGCTCCACTGTACTCTACCTCTACTGTGCTCTACTGTACTCTATCTCTACTGTGCTCTACTGTACTCTACCTCTACTATACTCCACTGTACTCTACCTCTACTGTGCTCCACTGTACTCTACCTCTACTGTGCTCCACTGTACACTACCTCTACTGTAATCCACTGTACTCTACCTCTACTGTGCTCCACTCTACTCTACCTCTACTGTGCTCCACTGTACTCTACCTCTACTGTGCTCTACTGTACTCTATCTCTACTGTGCTCCACTGTACTCTACCTCTACTGTACTCTACTCTACTCCACCTCTAATGTGCTCCACTCTACTCTACCTCTACTGTACTCCACTGTACTCTTCCTCTACTCTGCTCTAATGTACTCTATCTCTACTGTGCTCCACTGTACTCTACCTCTACTGTACTCCACTGTACTCTACCTCTACTGTGCTCCACTGTACTCTACCTCTACTGTGCTCTACTGTACTCTATCTCTACTGTGCTCCACTGTACTCTACCTCTACTGTACTCCACTGTAGTCTACCTAAACTATACTCCACTCTACTCTACCTCCACTGTGCTCCAAGGTACTCTACCTCAACTATACTCCACTGTACTCTAGCTCTACTCTAATCCACTGTACTCTATCTCTACTCTACTCCACTCTACTCTATCTCTACTGTACTCCACTGTACTCTACCTCTACTCTACTCTACTGTACTCCACCTCTACTGTGCTCCACTGTACTCCACTGTACTCCATTTCTACTGTGCTCCACTGTACTCTACATCTACTGTGCTCCACTATACTCTACCTCTACTGTACTCCACTGTACTCTACCTCTGCTGTACTCCACTGTACTCTACCTCTACTGTACTCCACTGTATTCTACCTCCACTGTTCTCTACTGTACTCTATCTCTAGTAGACTTAGAGAACAGTACAGTACAGTAGAGGTAGAGTACAGTGGAGTACATCCACTGTACTCTACCTCTACTGTACTGTACTGTTCTCTAAGTCTACTGTACTCTACTGTACTCCACCTCTACTGTGCTCCACTGTACTCCAATGTACTCTACCTCTAATGTGCTTCACTGTACTCTACCTCTACTGTACTCCACTGTACTCTATCTCTACTGTGCTCCACTGTACTCTACCTCTACTTTACTCCACTGTACTCTATCTATACTGTTCTCCACTGTACTCTACCTCTACTGTGCACCACTGTACTCCACTGTACTCTATCTCTACTGTGATCCACTGTACTCTACCTCTGCTGTGCTCCACTGTACTCTATCTCTACTCTACTCCACTGTACTCTATCTCTATTTTACTCCACTGTACTCTACCTCTACTGTGCTCTACTGTAGTCTTCTCTACTGTGCTCCACTGTACTCTATTTCTACTGTACCCCATTGTAATCTACCTCTACTGTGCTCCACTGTACTCTACCTCTACTGTGCTCCACTGTACACTACCTCTACTGTACTCCACTGTACTCTACCTCTACTGTGCTCCACTGTACTCTACCTCTACTGTGCTCCACTGTACTCTACCTCTACTCTGCTCCAATGTACTTTATCTCTATTGTACTCCACTGTACTCTACCTCCACAGTGCTCCACTGTGCTCTACCTCTACTGTACTCCACTGTACTCTACCTCTACTCTGCTCTACTGTGCTCTACCTCTACTGTACTCCACTGTAATCTATCTCTACTGTGCTCCACTGTACTATTCCTCTACTGTGCTCCACTGTACTCCACTGTACTCTATCTCTACTGTGATCCACTGTACTCTACCTCTGCTGTGCTCCACTGTACTCTATCTCTACTCTACTCCACTGTACTCTACCTCTACTGTTCTCCACTGTACTCTACCTCTACTGTACTCCACTCTACTCTACCTCTACTGTGCTCCACTGTACTCTACCTCTAATGTACTCCACTGTACTCTACCTCTACTGTACTCTTCTCTACTCCACCTCTAATATGCTCCACTCTACTCTACCTCTACTGTACTCCACTGTACTCTACCTCTACTGTACTCCACTGTACTCTACCTCTACTATACTCCACTGCACTTATCTCTACAGTGTTCTACTGTACTCTACCTCTACTGTACTCCACTGTACTCTACCTCTACTCTGCTCTACTGTACTCTATCTCTACTGTGCTCCACTGTACTCTACCTCTACTGTGCTCCACTGTACTCTATATCTACTGTACTCCACTGTACTCTACCTCTACAGTGCTCCACTGTGCTCTACCTATACTGTACTCCACTGTACTCTACCTCTACTCCGCTCTACTCTACTCTATCTCTACTGTACTCCACTGTATGCTATCTCTACTGTACTCCACTGTAGTCTACCTCAACTATACTCCCCTGTACTCTACCTCTACTGTGCTCCACTGTACTCTACATCTACTGTGCTCCACTGTACTCTACCTCTACTCTACTGCACTGTACTCTACCTCTACTATACTCCACTGTACTCTACCTCTACAGTGCTCCACTGTACTCTACCTCTACTGTACTCCACTGTACTCCACCTCTACTGTGCTCCACTGTACTCCACTGTACTCCAGCTCTACTGTGCTCCACTGTACTCTACATCTACTATGCTCCACTATACTCTACCTCTACTGTACTCCACTGTACTCTACCTCTGCTGTACTCCACTGTACTCTACCTCTACTGTACTCCACTGTATTCTACCTCCACTGTTCTCTACTTTACTCTATCTCTAGTAGACTTAGAGAACAGTACAGTACAGTAGAGGTAGAGTACAGTGGAGTACATCCACTGTACTCTACCTCTACTTTACTGTACTGTTCTCTAAGTCTACTGTACTCTACTGTACTCCACCTCTACTGTGCTCCACTGTACTCCAATGTACTCTACCTCTACTGTGCTCCACTGTACTCTACCTCTACTGTACTCCACTGTACTCTATCTCTACTGTGCTCCACTGTACTCTACCTCTACTGTACTCCACTGTACTCTATCTCTACTGTTCTCCACTGTACTCTACCTCTACTGTGCACCACTGTACTCCACTGTACTCTATCTACACTGTGATCCACTGTACTCTACCTCTGCTGTGCTCCACTGTACTCTATCTCTACTCTACTCCACTGTACTCTATCTCTATTTTACTCCACTGTACTCTACCTCTACTGTGCTCTACTGTAGTCTTCTCTACTGTGCTCCACTGTACTCTATTTCTACTGTACCCCACTGTAATCTACCTCTACTGTGCTCCACTGTACTCTACCTCTACTGTGCTCCACTGTACACTACCTCTACTGTACTCCACTGTACTCTACCTCTACTGTGCTCCACTCTACTCTACCTCTACTGTGCTCCACGGTACTCTACCTCTACTCTGCTCCACTGTACTTTATCTCTATTGTACTCCACTGTACTCTACCTCCACAGTGCTCCACTGTGCTCTACCTCTACTGTACTCCACTGTACTCTACCTCTACTCTGCTCTACTGTGCTCTACCTCTACTGTACTCCACTGTAATCTATCTCTACTCTGCTCCACTGTACTATTCCTCTACTGTGCTCCACTTTACTCCACTGTACTCTATCTCTACTGTGATCCACTGTACTCTACCTCTGCTGTGCTCCACTGTACTCTATCTCTACTCTACTCCGCTGTACTCTACCTCTACTGTTCTCCACTGTACTCTACCTCTACTGTACTCCACTCTACTCTACCTCTACTGTGCTCCACTGTACTCTACCTCTAATGTACTCCACTGTACTCTACCTCTACTGTACTCTTCTCTACTCCACCTCTAATATGCTCCACTCTACTCTACCTCTACTGTACTCCACTGTACTCTACCTCTACTGTACTCCACTGTACTCTACCTCTACTATACTCCACTGCACTTATCTCTACAGTGTTCTACTGTACTCTACCTCTACTGTACTCCACTGTACTCTACCTCTACTCTGCTCTACTGTACTCTATCTCTACTGTGCTCCACTGTACTCTACCTCTACTGTGCTCCACTGTACTCTATCTCTACTGTACTCCACTGTACTCTACCTCTACAGTGCTCCACTGTGCTCTACCTCTACTGTACTCCACTGTACTCTACCTCTACTCCGCTCTACTCTACTCTATCTCTACTGTACTCCACTGTACGCTATCTCTAATGTACTCCACTTTAGTCTACCTCAACTATACTCCCCTGTACTCTACCTCTACTGTGCTCCACTGTACTCTACATCTTCTGTGCTCCACTGTACTCTACCTCTACTCTACTGCACTGTACTCTACCTCTACTATACTCCACTGTACTCTACCTCTACAGTGCTCCACTGTACTCTACCTCTACTGTACTCCAATGTACTCTACCTCTACTGTGCTCCACTGTACTCTACCTCTACTGTGCTCCACTGTACAATACCTCTATTGTAGTCCACTGTACTCTACCTCTACTGTGCTCCACTCTACTCTACCTCTACTGTG
Source organism: Tiaroga cobitis (assembly GCA_030578255.1). Classification (NCBI taxonomy): domain Eukaryota; kingdom Metazoa; phylum Chordata; class Actinopteri; order Cypriniformes; family Leuciscidae; genus Tiaroga; species Tiaroga cobitis. The sequence continues at coordinate 854,664 of JAROOI010000056.1, read as the reverse complement.
CTCCACTGTACTCTATCTCTACTCTAATCCACTGTACTCTATCTCTACTCTACTCCACTCTACTCTATCTCTACTGTACTCCACTGTACTCTACCTCTACTCTACTCTACTGTACTCCACCTCTACTGTGCTCCACTGTACTCCACTGTACTCCAGCTCTACTGTGCTCCACTGTACTCTACCTCTACTGTGCTCTACTGTACTCTATCTCTACTGTGCTCCACTGTACTCTACCTCTACTGTACTACACTGTACTCCACCTCTACAGTGCTCCACTGTACTCTACCTCCACAATACTCCACTGTACTCTACCTCTACTCTGCTCTACTGTACTCTATCTCTACTGTGATCCACTGTACTCTACTTCTACTGTACTCCACTGTAGTCTGCCTCAACTATACTCCACTGTACTCTACCTCTACTGTAATCCACTGTACTATACCTCTACTCTACCTCTACTGTACTCCACCTCTACCGTTCTCCACTGTACTCCACTGTACTCTACCTCTACTGTGCTCCACTGTACTCTACCTCTACTATACTCCACTGTACTCTATCTCTACTGTGCTCCACTCTACTCTACCTCAACTGTACTCCACTGTACTCTATCTCTACTGTTCTCCACTGTATTCTACCTCTACTGTGATCCACTGTACTCCACTGTACTCTATCTCTACTGTGATCCACTGTACTCTACCTCTGCTGTGCTCCACTGTACTCTATCTCTACTCTACTCTACTGTACTCCACCTCTACTGTGCTCCACTATACTCCACTGTACTCTTCCTCTACTGTACTCCACTGTACTCTATCTCTACTGTGCTCCACTATACTCTACCTCTACGGTGCTCTACTGTACTCTACTCTACTGTGCTCCACTGTACTCTATTTCTACTGTACCCCACTGTACTCTACCTCTACTGTGCTCCACTGTACTCTACCTCTACTGTGCTCCACTGTACTCTACCTCTACTGTACTCCACTGTATTCTACCTCCACTGTTCTCTACTGTACTCTATCTCTAGTAGACTTAGAGAACAGTACAGTACAGTAGAGGTAGAGTACAGTGGAGTACATCCACTGTACTCTACCTCTACTTTACTGTACTGTTCTCTAAGTCTACTGTACTCTACTGTACTCCACCTCTACTGTGCTCCACTGTACTCCAATGTACTCTACCTCTACTGTGCTCCACTGTACTCTACCTCTACTGTGCTCCACTGTACTCTACCTCTACTGTACTCCACTGTACTCTATCTCTACTGTTCTCCACTGTACTCTACCTCTACTGTGCACCACTGTACTCCACTGTACTCTATCTCTACTGTGATCCACTGTACTCTACCTCTGCTGTGCTCCACTGTACTCTATCTCTACTCTACTCCACTGTACTCTATCTCTATTTTACTCCACTGTACTCTACCTCTACTGTGCTCTACTGTAGTCTTCTCTACTGTGCTCCACTGTACTCTATTTCTACTGTACCCCACTGTAATCTACCTCTACTGTGCTCCACTGTACTCTACCTCTACTGTGCTCCACTGTACACTACCTCTACTGTACTCCACTGTACTCTACCTCTACTGTGCTCCACTGTACTCTACCTCTACTGTGCTCCACGGTACTCTACCTCTACTCTGCTCCACTGTACTTTATCTCTATTGTACTCCACTGTACTCTACCTCCACAGTGCTCCACTGTGCTCTACCTCTACTGTACTCCACTGTACTCTACCTCTACTCTGCTCTACTGTGCTCTACCTCTACTGTACTCCACTGTAATCTATCTCTACTGTGCTCCACTGTACTATTCCTCTACTGTGCTCCACTGTACTCCACTGTACTCTATCTCTACTGTGATCCACTGTACTCTACCTCTGCTGTGCTCCACTGTACTCTATCTCTACTCTACTCCGCTGTACTCTACCTCTACTGTTCTCCACTGTACTCTACCTCTACTGTACTCCACTCTACTCTACCTCTACTGTGCTCCACTGTACTCTACCTCTAATGTACTCCACTGTACTCTACCTCTACTGTACTCTTCTCTACTCCACCTCTAATATGCTCCACTCTATTCTACCTCTACTGTACTCCACTGTACTCTACCTCTACTGTACTCCACTGTACTCTACCTCTACTATACTCCACTGCACTTATCTCTACAGTGTTCTACTGTACTCTACCTCTACTGTACTCCACTGTACTCTACCTCTACTCTGCTCTACTGTACTCTATCTCTACTGTGCTCCACTGTACTCTACCTCTACTGTGCTCCACTGTACTCTATCTCTACTGTACTCCACTGTACTCTACCTCTACAGTGCTCCACTGTGCTCTACCTCTACTGTACTCCACTGTACTCTACCTCTACTCCGCTCTACTCTACTCTATCTCTACTGTACTCCACTGTACGCTATCTCTAATGTACTCCACTTTAGTCTACCTCAACTATACTCCCCTGTACTCTACCTCTACTGTGCTCCACTGTACTCTACATCTACTGTGCTCCACTGTACTCTACCTCTACTCTACTGCACTGTACTCTACCTCTACTATACTCCACTGTACTCTACCTCTACAGTGCTCCACTGTACTCTACCTCTACTGTACTCCAATGTACTCTACCTCTACTGTGCTCCACTGTACTCTACCTCTACTGTGCTCCACTGTACAATACCTCTATTGTAGTCCACTGTACTCTACCTCTACTGTGCTCCACTCTACTCTACCTCTACTGTGCTCCACTGTACTCTATCTCTACTCTAATCCACTGTACTCTATCTCTACTCTACTCCACTCTACTCTATCTCTACTGTACTCCACTGTACTCTACCTCTACTCTACTCTACTGTACTCCACCTCTACTGTGCTCCACTGTACTCCACTGTACTCTAGCTCTACTGTGCTCCACTGTACTCTACCTCTACTGTGCTCTACTGTACTCTATCTCTACTGTGCTCCACTGTACTCTACCTCTACTGTCCTCCACTGTAATCTACCTCTACTGTACTCCACTGTACTCTACCTCTACTATACTCCACTGTACTCTACCTCTACTGTGCTCTACTGTACTCTATCTCTACTATGCTCACCTGTACTCTACGTCTACTGTACTCCACTGTACTTTACCTCTACAGTGCTCCACTGTACTCTACCTCTACTTTACTCCACTGTACTCTACCTCTACTCTGCTCCACTGTACTCTACCTCAACTATACTCCACTGTACTCTATCTCTACTCTAATCCACTGTACTCTATCTCTACTCTACTCCACTCTACTCTATCTCTACTGTACTCCACTGTACTCTACCTCTACTCTACTCTACTGTACTCCACCTCTACTGTGCTCCACTGTACTCCACTGTACTCTAGCTCTACTGTGCTCCACTGTACTCTACCTCTACTGTGCTCTACTGTACTCTATCTCTACTGTGCTCCACTGTACTCTACATCTACTGTACTCCACTGTACTCCACCTCTACAGTGCTCCACTGTAGTCTACGTCTACTGTACTCCAATATACTCTACCTCTACTCTGCTCTACTGTACTCTATCTCTACTCTGCTCTACTGTACTCTACCTCTATTATACTCCACTGTACTCTACCTCTACTGTGCTCCACTGTACTCTACCTCTACTGTGCTCCACTGTACACTACCTCTACTGTAGTCCACTTTACTCTACCTCTACTGTGCTCCACTCTACTCTACCTCTACTGTGCTCAGCTGTACTCTACCTCTACTGTACTCCACTGTACTCTATCTCTTCTGCACTACACTGTACTCTTCCTCTACTGTGCTCCACTGTACTCTACCTCTACTGTGCTCTACTGTACACTATCTCTACTGTGCTCTACTGTACTCTACCTCTACTATACTCCACTGTACTCTACCTCTACTGTGCTCCACTGTACTCTACCTCTACTGTGCTCCACTGTACACTACCTCTACTGTACTCCACTGTACTCTACCTCTACTGTGCTCCACTCTAATCTACCTCTACTGTGCAACACTGTACTCTACCTCTACTGTGCTCTACTGTACTCTATCTCTACTGTGCTCCACTGTACTCTACCTCTACTGTACTCTACTCTACTCCACCTCTAATGTGCTCCACTCTACTCTACCTCTACTGTACTCCACTGTACTCTACCTCTATTCTGCTCTAATGTACTCTATCTCTACTGTGCTCCACTGTACTCTACCTCTACTGTACTCCACTGTACTCTACCTCTACTCTGCTCCACTGTACTCTACCTCTACTGTGCTCTACTGTACTCTATCTCTACTGTGCTCCACTGTACTCTACCTCTACTGTACTCCACTGTAGTCTACCTAAACTATACTCCACTCTACTCTACCTCCACTGTGCTCCACTGTACTCTACCTCAACTATACTCCACTGTACTCTATCTCTACTCTAATCCACTGTACTCTATCCCTACTCTACTCCACTCTACTCTATCTCTACTGTACTCCACTGTACTCTACCTCTACTCTACTCTACTGTACTCCACCTCTACTGTGCTCCACTGTACTCCACTGTACTCCAGCTCTACTGTGCTCCACTGTACTCTACATCTACTGTGCTCCACTATACTCTACCTCTACTGTACTCCACTGTACTCTACCTCTACTGTACTCCACTGTACTCTACCTCTACTGTACTCCACTGTATTCTACCTCTACTGTACTCCACTGTACTCTACCTCTACTCTGCTCCACTGTACTCTACCTCTACTGTGCTCTACTGTACTCTATCTCTACTGTGCTCCACTGTACTCTACCTCTACTGTACTCCACTGTAGTCTACCTAAACTATACTCCACTCTACTCTACCTCCACTGTGCTCCACTATACTCTACCTCTACTGTACTCCACTGTACTCCAGCTCTACTGTGCTCCACTGTACTCTACATCTACTGTGCTCCACTGTACTCTACATCTACTGTGCTCCACTATACTCTACATCTACTGTGCTCCACTATACTCTACCTCTACTGTACTCCACTGTACTCTACCTCTACTCTACTCCACTCTACTCTATCTCTACTGTTCTCCACTGTACTCTACCTCTACTGTGCACCACTGTACTCCACTGTACTCTATCTCTACTGTGATCCACTGTACTCTACCTCTGCTGTGCTCCACTGTACTCTATCTCTACTCTACTCCACTGTACTCTATCTCTATTTTACTCCACTGTACTCTACCTCTACTGTGCTCTACTGTACTCTTCTCTACTGTGCTCCACTGTACTCTAATTCTACTGTACCCCACTGTAATCTACCTCTACTGTGCTCCACTGTACTCTACCTCTACTGTGCTCCACTGTACACTACCTCTACTGTACTCCACTGTACTCTACCTCTACTGTGCTCCACTGTACTCTACCTCTACTGTACTACACTGTACTCCACCTCTACAGTGCTCCACTGTACTCTACCTCCACAATACTCCACTGTACTCTACCTCTACTCTGCTCTACTGTACTCTATCTCTACTGTGATCCACTGTACTCTACTTCTACTGTACTCCACTGTAGTCTGCCTCAACTATACTCCACTGTACTCTACCTCTACTGTAATCCACTGTACTATACCTCTACTCTACCTCTACTGTACTCCACCTCTACCGTTCTCCACTGTACTCCACTGTACTCTACCTCTACTGTGCTCCACTGTACTCTACCTCTACTATACTCCACTGTACTCTATCTCTACTGTGCTCCACTCTACTCTACCTCAACTGTACTCCACTGTACTCTATCTCTACTGTTCTCCACTGTATTCTACCTCTACTGTGATCCACTGTACTCCACTGTACTCTATCTCTACTGTGATCCACTGTACTCTACCTCTGCTGTGCTCCACTGTACTCTATCTCTACTCTACTCTACTGTACTCCACCTCTACTGTGCTCCACTATACTCCACTGTACTCTTCCTCTACTGTACTCCACTGTACTCTATCTCTACTGTGCTCCACTATACTCTACCTCTACGGTGCTCTACTGTACTCTACTCTACTGTGCTCCACTGTACTCTATTTCTACTGTAACCCACTGTACTCTACCTCTACTGTGCTCCACTGTACTCTACCTCTACTGTGCTCCACTGTACTCTACCTCTACTGTACTCCACTGTATTCTACCTCCACTGTTCTCTACTGTACTCTATCTCTAGTAGACTTAGAGAACAGTACAGTACAGTAGAGGTAGAGTACAGTGGAGTACATCCACTGTACTCTACCTCTACTTTACTGTACTGTTCTCTAAGTCTACTGTACTCTACTGTACTCCACCTCTACTGTGCTCCACTGTACTCCAATGTACTCTACCTCTACTGTGCTCCACTGTACTCTACCTCTACTGTGCTCCACTGTACTCTACCTCTACTGTACTCCACTGTACTCTATCTCTACTGTTCTCCACTGTACTCTACCTCTACTGTGCACCACTGTACTCCACTGTACTCTATCTCTACTGTGATCCACTGTACTCTACCTCTGCTGTGCTCCACTGTACTCTATCTCTACTCTACTCCACTGTACTCTATCTCTATTTTACTCCACTGTACTCTACCTCTACTGTGCTCTACTGTAGTCTTCTCTACTGTGCTCCACTGTACTCTATTTCTACTGTACCCCACTGTAATCTACCTCTACTGTGCTCCACTGTACTCTACCTCTACTGTGCTCCACTGTACACTACCTCTACTGTACTCCACTGTACTCTACCTCTACTGTGCTCCACTGTACTCTACCTCTACTGTGCTCCACGGTACTCTACCTCTACTCTGCTCCACTGTACTTTATCTCTATTGTACTCCACTGTACTCTACCTCCACAGTGCTCCACTGTGCTCTACCTCTACTGTACTCCACTGTACTCTACCTCTACTCTGCTCTACTGTGCTCTACCTCTACTGTACTCCACTGTAATCTATCTCTACTGTGCTCCACTGTACTATTCCTCTACTGTGCTCCACTGTACTCCACTGTACTCTATCTCTACTGTGATCCACTGTACTCTACCTCTGCTGTGCTCCACTGTACTCTATCTCTACTCTACTCCGCTGTACTCTACCTCTACTGTTCTCCACTGTACTCTACCTCTACTGTACTCCACTCTACTCTACCTCTACTGTGCTCCACTGTACTCTACCTCTAATGTACTCCACTGTACTCTACCTCTACTGTACTCTTCTCTACTCCACCTCTAATATGCTCCACTCTATTCTACCTCTACTGTACTCCACTGTACTCTACCTCTACTGTACTCCACTGTACTCTACCTCTACTATACTCCACTGCACTTATCTCTACAGTGTTCTACTGTACTCTACCTCTACTGTACTCCACTGTACTCTACCTCTACTCTGCTCTACTGTACTCTATCTCTACTGTGCTCCACTGTACTCTACCTCTACTGTGCTCCACTGTACTCTATCTCTACTGTACTCCACTGTACTCTACCTCTACAGTGCTCCACTGTGCTCTACCTCTACTGTACTCCACTGTACTCTACCTCTACTCCGCTCTACTCTACTCTATCTCTACTGTACTCCACTGTACGCTATCTCTAATGTACTCCACTTTAGTCTACCTCAACTATACTCCCCTGTACTCTACCTCTACTGTGCTCCACTGTACTCTACATCTACTGTGCTCCACTGTACTCTACCTCTACTCTACTGCACTGTACTCTACCTCTACTATACTCCACTGTACTCTACCTCTACAGTGCTCCACTGTACTCTACCTCTACTGTACTCCAATGTACTCTACCTCTACTGTGCTCCACTGTACTCTACCTCTACTGTGCTCCACTGTACAATACCTCTATTGTAGTCCACTGTACTCTACCTCTACTGTGCTCCACTCTACTCTACCTCTACTGTGCTCCACTGTACTCTATCTCTACTCTAATCCACTGTACTCTATCTCTACTCTACTCCACTCTACTCTATCTCTACTGTACTCCACTGTACTCTACCTCTACTCTACTCTACTGTACTCCACCTCTACTGTGCTCCACTGTACTCCACTGTACTCTAGCTCTACTGTGCTCCACTGTACTCTACCTCTACTGTGCTCTACTGTACTCTATCTCTACTGTGCTCCACTGTACTCTACCTCTACTGTCCTCCACTGTAATCTACCTCTACTGTACTCCACTGTACTCTACCTCTACTATACTCCACTGTACTCTACCTCTACTGTGCTCTACTGTACTCTATCTCTACTATGCTCACCTGTACTCTACGTCTACTGTACTCCACTGTACTTTACCTCTACAGTGCTCCACTGTACTCTACCTCTACTTTACTCCACTGTACTCTACCTCTACTCTGCTCCACTGTACTCTACCTCAACTATACTCCACTGTACTCTATCTCTACTCTAATCCACTGTACTCTATCTCTACTCTACTCCACTCTACTCTATCTCTACTGTACTCCACTGTACTCTACCTCTACTCTACTCTACTGTACTCCACCTCTACTGTGCTCCACTGTACTCCACTGTACTCTAGCTCTACTGTGCTCCACTGTACTCTACCTCTACTGTGCTCTACTGTACTCTATCTCTACTGTGCTCCACTGTACTCTACATCTACTGTACTCCACTGTACTCCACCTCTACAGTGCTCCACTGTAGTCTACGTCTACTGTACTCCAATATACTCTACCTCTACTCTGCTCTACTGTACTCTATCTCTACTCTGCTCTACTGTACTCTACCTCTATTATACTCCACTGTACTCTACCTCTACTGTGCTCCACTGTACTCTACCTCTACTGTGCTCCACTGTACACTACCTCTACTGTAGTCCACTTTACTCTACCTCTACTGTGCTCCACTCTACTCTACCTCTACTGTGCTCAGCTGTACTCTACCTCTACTGTACTCCACTGTACTCTATCTCTTCTGCACTACACTGTACTCTTCCTCTACTGTGCTCCACTGTACTCTACCTCTACTGTGCTCTACTGTACACTATCTCTACTGTGCTCTACTGTACTCTACCTCTACTATACTCCACTGTACTCTACCTCTACTGTGCTCCACTGTACTCTACCTCTACTGTGCTCCACTGTACACTACCTCTACTGTACTCCACTGTACTCTACCTCTACTGTGCTCCACTCTAATCTACCTCTACTGTGCAACACTGTACTCTACCTCTACTGTGCTCTACTGTACTCTATCTCTACTGTGCTCCACTGTACTCTACCTCTACTGTACTCTACTCTACTCCACCTCTAATGTGCTCCACTCTACTCTACCTCTACTGTACTCCACTGTACTCTACCTCTATTCTGCTCTAATGTACTCTATCTCTACTGTGCTCCACTGTACTCTACCTCTACTGTACTCCACTGTACTCTACCTCTACTCTGCTCCACTGTACTCTACCTCTACTGTGCTCTACTGTACTCTATCTCTACTGTGCTCCACTGTACTCTACCTCTACTGTACTCCACTGTAGTCTACCTAAACTATACTCCACTCTACTCTACCTCCACTGTGCTCCACTGTACTCTACCTCAACTATACTCCACTGTACTCTATCTCTACTCTAATCCACTGTACTCTATCCCTACTCTACTCCACTCTACTCTATCTCTACTGTACTCCACTGTACTCTACCTCTACTCTACTCTACTGTACTCCACCTCTACTGTGCTCCACTGTACTCCACTGTACTCCAGCTCTACTGTGCTCCACTGTACTCTACATCTACTGTGCTCCACTATACTCTACCTCTACTGTACTCCACTGTACTCTACCTCTACTGTACTCCACTGTACTCTACCTCTACTGTACTCCACTGTATTCTACCTCTACTGTACTCCACTGTACTCTACCTCTACTCTGCTCCACTGTACTCTACCTCTACTGTGCTCTACTGTACTCTATCTCTACTGTGCTCCACTGTACTCTACCTCTACTGTACTCCACTGTAGTCTACCTAAACTATACTCCACTCTACTCTACCTCCACTGTGCTCCACTATACTCTACCTCTACTGTACTCCACTGTACTCCAGCTCTACTGTGCTCCACTGTACTCTACATCTACTGTGCTCCACTGTACTCTACATCTACTGTGCTCCACTATACTCTACATCTACTGTGCTCCACTATACTCTACCTCTACTGTACTCCACTGTACTCTACCTCTACTCTACTCCACTCTACTCTATCTCTACTGTTCTCCACTGTACTCTACCTCTACTGTGCACCACTGTACTCCACTGTACTCTATCTCTACTGTGATCCACTGTACTCTACCTCTGCTGTGCTCCACTGTACTCTATCTCTACTCTACTCCACTGTACTCTATCTCTATTTTACTCCACTGTACTCTACCTCTACTGTGCTCTACTGTACTCTTCTCTACTGTGCTCCACTGTACTCTAATTCTACTGTACCCCACTGTAATCTACCTCTACTGTGCTCCACTGTACTCTACCTCTACTGTGCTCCACTGTACACTACCTCTACTGTACTCCACTGTACTCTACCTCTACTGTGCTCCACTGTACTCTACCTCTACTGTGCTCCACTGTACTCTACCTCTACTCTGCTCCACTGTACTTTATCTCTATTGTACTCCACTGTACTCTACCTCCACAGTGCTCCACTGTGCTCTACCTCTACTGTACTCCACTGTACTCTACCTCTACTCTGCTCTACTGTGCTCTACCTCTACTGTACTCCACTGTAAACTATCTCTACTGTGTTCCACTGTACTATTCCTCTACTGTGCTCCACTGTACTCCACTGTACTCTATCTCTACTGTGATCCACTGTACTCTACCTCTGCTGTGCTCCACTGTACTCTATCTCTACTCTACTCCACTGTACTCTACCTCTACTGTTCTCCATTGTACTCTACCTCTACTGTACTCCACTCTACTCTACCTCTACTGTGCTCCACTGTACTCTACCTCTACTGTACTCCACTGTACTCTACCTCTACTGTACTCCACTGTACTCTACCTCTACTATACTCCACTGCACTTATCTCTACAGTGTTATACTGTACTCTACCTCTACTGTACTCCACTGTACTCTACCTCTACTCTGCTCTACTGTACTCTATCTCTACTGTGCTCCACTGTACTCTACCTCTACTGTGCTCCACTGTACTCTATCTCTACTGTACTCCACTGTACTCTACCTCTACAGTGCTCCACTGTGCTCTACCTCTACTGTACTCCACTGTACTCTACCTCTACTCCGCTCTACTCTACTCTATCTCTACTGTACTCCACTGTACGCTATCTCTACTGTACTCCACTGTAGTCTACCTCAACTATACTCCCCTGTACTCTACCTCTACTGTGCTCCACTGTGCTCTACATCTACTGTGCTCCACTGTACTCTACCTCTACTCTACTGCACTGTACTCTACCTCTACTATACTCCACTGTACTCTACCTCTACAGTGCTCCACTGTACTCTACCTCTACTGTACTCCAATGTACTCTACCTCTACTGTGCTCCACTGTACTCTACCTCTACTGTGCTCCACTGTACAATACCTCTATTGTAGTCCACTGTACTCTACCTCTACTGTGCTCCACTCTACCTCTACTCTGCTCCACTGTACTCTATCTCTACTCTAATCCACTGTACTCTATCTCTACTCTACTCCACTCTACTCTATCTCTACTGTACTCCACTGTACTCTACCTCTACTCTACTCTACTGTACTCCACCTCTACTGTGCTCCACTGTACTCCACTGTACTCTAGCTCTACTGTGCTCCACTGTACTCTACCTCTACTGTGCTCTACTGTACTCTACCTCTACTGTGCTCTACTGTACTCTACCTCTACTGTACTCCACTGTACTCCACCTCTACAGTGCTCCACTGTACTCTAACTCTACTGTACTCCAATGTACTCTACCCCTACTCTGCTCTACTGTACTCTATCTCTACTGTGCTCTACTGTACTCTACCTCTATTATACTCCACTGTACTCTACCTCTACTGTGCTCCACTGTACTCTACCTCTACTGTGCTCCACTGTATACTACCTCTACTGTAGTCCACTGTACTCTACCTCTACTGTGCTCCACTCTACTCTACCTCTACTGTGCTCAGCTGTACTCTACCTCTACTGTACTCCACTTTACTATATCTCTTCTGTACTACACTGTACTCTTCCTCTACTGTGCTCCACTGTACTCTACCTCTACTGTGCTCTACTCTACTCTATCTCTACTGTGCTCTACTGTACTCTACCTCTACTATACTCCACTGTACTCTACCTCTACTGTGGTCCACTGTACTCTACCTCTACTGTGCTCCACTGTACACTACCTCTACTGTACTCCACTGTACTCTACCTCTACTGTGCTCCACTCTACTCTACCTCTACTGTGCTCCACTGTACTCTACCTCTACTGTGCTCTACTGTACTCTATCTCTACTGTGCTCCACTGTACTCTACCTCTACTGTACTCCACTGTAGTCTACCTAAACTATACTCCACTCTACTCTACCTCCACTGTGCTCCACTGTACTCTACCTCAACTATACTCCACTGTACTCTATCTCTACTCTAATCCACTGTACTCTATCTCTACTCTACTCCACTCTACTCTATCTCTACTGTACTCCACTGTACTCTACCTCTACTCTACTCTACTGTACTCCACCTCTACTGTGCTCCACTGTACTCCACTGTACTCCAGCTCTACTGTGCTCCACTGTACTCTACATCTACTGTGCTCCACTGTATTCTACCTCTACTGTACTCCACTGTACTTTACCTCTACTGTACTCCACTGTACTCTACCTCTACTGTACTCCACTGTATTCTACCTCTACTGTGCTCTACTGTACTCTATATCTACTGTACTCCACTGTACTCTACCTCTACTGTACTGTACTGTTCTCTAAGTCTACTGTACTCTACTGTATTCCACCTCTACTGTGCTCCACTGTACTCCACTGTACTCTACCTCTACTGTGCTCCACTGTACTCTACCTCTACTGTACTCCACTGTACTCTATCTCTACTGTGCTCCACTGTACTCTACCTCTACTGTACTCCACTGTACTCTATCTCTACTGTTCTCCACTGTACTCTACCTCTACTGTGCACCACTGTACTCCACTGTACTCTATCTCTACTGTGATCCACTGTACTCTGCCTCTGCTGTGCTCCACTGTACTCTATCTCTACTCTACTCCACTGTACTCTATCTCTATTTTACTCCACTGTACTCTACCTCTACTGTACTCTACTGTACTCCACCTCTACTGTGCTCCACTGTACTCCACTGTACTCTTCCTCTACTGTACTCCACTGTACTCTATCTCTCCTGTGCTCCACTGTACTCTACCTCTACTGTGCTCTACTGTACTCTTCTCTACTGTGCTCCACTGTACTCTATTTCTACTGTACCCCACTGTACTCTACCTCTACTGTGCTCCACTGTACTCTACCTCTACTGTGCTCCACTGTACACTACCTCTACTGTACTCCACTGTACTCTACCTCTACTGTGCTCCACTGTACTCTACCTCTACTGTGCTCCACTGTACTCTACCTCTAGTCTGCTCCACTGTACTTTATCTCTACTGTACTCCACTGTACTCTACCTCCACAGTGCTCCACTGTGCTCTACCTCTACTGTACTCCACTGTACTCTACCTCTACTCTGCTCTACTGTACTCTACCTCTACTCTGCTCCACTGTACTTTATCTCTACTGTACTCCACTGTAATCTATCTCTACTGTGCTCCACTGTACTATCCCTCTACTGTGCTCCACTGTACTCTATCTCTACTGTGATCCACTGTACTCTACCTCTGCTGTGCTCCACTGTACTCTATCTCTACTCTACTCCACTGTACTCTACTTCTACTGTTCTCCACTGTACTCTACCTCTACTCTACTCCACTCTACTCTACCTCTACTGTGCTCCACTGTACTCTACCTCTAATGTACTCCACTGTACTCTACCTCTACTGTACTCTTCTCTACTCCACCTCTAATGTGCTCCACTCTACTCTACCTCTACTGTACTCCACTGTATTCTACTTCTACTGTACTCCACTGTACTCTACCTCTACTATACTCCACTGCACTTATCTCTACAGTGTTCTAGTGTACTCTACCTCTACTGTACTCCACTGTACTCTACCTCTTCTCTGCTCTACTGTACTCTATCTCTACTGTGCTCCACTGTACTCTACCTCTACTGTGCTCCACTGTACTCTATCTCCACTGTACTCCACTGTACTCTACCTCTACAGTGCTCCACTGTGCTCTACCTCTACTGTACTCCACTGTACTCTACCTCTACTCCGCTCTACTCTACTCTTTCTCTACTGTACTCCACTGTAGTCTACCTAAACTATACTCCACTGTACTCTACCTCCACTGTGCTCCACTGTACTCTACCTCAACTATACTCCACTGTACTCTATCTCTACTCTAATCCACTGTACTCTATCTCTACTCTACTCCACTCTACTCTATCTCTACTGTACTGCACTGTACTCTACCTCTACTCTACTCTACTGTACTCCACCTCTACTGTGCTCCACTGTACTCCACTGTACTCCAGCTCTACTGTGCTCCACTGTACTCTACCTCTACTGTACTCCACTGTACTCTACATCTACTGTGCTCCACTGTACTCTGCCTCTACTGTACTCCACTGTACTCTACCTCTACTGTACTCCACTGTACTCTACCTCTACTGTACGCCACTGTATTCTACCTCTACTGTGCTCTACTGTACTCTACCTCTACTGTACTCCACTGTACTCTACCTCTACTGTACTGTACTGTTCTCTACCTCTACTGTACTCTACTGTACTCCACCTCTACTGTGCTCCACTGTACTCCACTGTACTCTAGCTCTACTGTGCTCCACTGTACTCTACCTCTACTGTGCTCTACTGTACTCTATCTCTACTGTGCTCCACTGTACTCTACCTCTACTGTACTCCACTGTACTCCACCTCTACAGTGCTCCACTGTACTTTACCTATACTGTATTCCACTGTACTCTACCTCTACTCTGCTCTACTGTACTCTATCTCTACTGTGCTCTACTGTACTCTACCTCTATTATACTCCTTTACTCTACCTCTACTGTGCTCCACTGTACTCTACCTCTATTGTGCTCCACTGTACGCTACCTCTACTGTAGTCCACTGTACTCTACCTCTACTGTGCTCCACTCTACTCTACCTCTACTGTGCTCAGCTGTACTCTACCTCTACTGTGCTCCACTGTACTCCACTGTACTCTAGCTCTACTCTGCTCCATTGTACTCTACCTCTACTGTGCTCTACTGTACTCTATCTCTACTGTGCTCCACTGTACTCTACCTCTACTGTACTCCACTGTACTCCACCTCTACAGTGCTCCACTGTACTCTACCTCTATTGTACTCCAATGTACTCTACATCTACTCTGCTCTACTGTACTCCATCTCTACTGTGCTCTACTGTACTCTACCTCTATTATACTCCACTGTACTCTACCTCTACTGTGCTCCACTGTACTCTACCTCTACTGTGCTCCACTGTACACTACCTCTACTGTAGTCCACTGTACTCTACCTCTACTGTGCTCCACTCTACTCTACCTCTACTGTGCTCAGCTGTACTCTACCTCTACTGTACTCCACTGTACTCTATCTCTTCTGTACTACACTGTAATCTTTCTCTACTGTGCTCCACTGTACTCTACCTCTACTGTGCTCTACTGTACTCTATCTCTACTGTGCTCTACTGTACTCTACCTCTACTATACTCCACTGTACTCTACCTCTACTGTGCTCCACTGTACTCTACCTCTACTGTGCTCCACTGTACACTACCACTACTGTACTCCATTGTACTCTACCTCTACTCTGCTCCACTCTACTCCACCTCTACTGTGCTCCACTGTACTCTACCTCTACTGTGCTCTACTGTACTCTATCTCTACTGTGCTCCACTGTACTCTACCTCTACTGTACTCTATTCTACTCCACCTCTAATGTGCTCCACTCTACTCTACCTCTACTGTACTCCACTGTACTCTACCTCTACTCTGCTCTACTGTACTCTATATCTACTGTGCTCCACTGTACTCTACCTCTACTGTACTCTACTGTAGTCTACCTCAACTATACTCCACTGTACTCTACCTCTACTGTGTCCACTGTGCTCTACCTCTACTGTGCTCTACTGTACTCTATCTCTACTGTGCTCCACTGTACTCTACCTCTACTGTACTCCACTGTACTCCACCTCTACAGTGCTCCACTGTACTCTACCTCTACTGTACTCCACTGTACTCTACCTCTACTCTGCTCTACTGTACTCTGTCTCTACTGTGCTCCACTGTACTCTACCTCTACTGTACTCCACTGTAGTCTACCTAAACTATACTCCACTCTACTCTACCTCCACTGTGCTCCACTGTACTCTACCTCAACTCTACTCCACTGTACTCTATCTCTACTCTAATCCACTGTACTCTATCTCTACTCTACTCCACTCTACTGTATCTCTACTGTACTCCACTCTACTCTACCTCTACTCTACTCTACTGTACTCCACCTCTACTGTGCTCCACTGTACTCCACTGTACTCCAGCTCTACTGTGCTCCACTGTACTCTACCTCTACTGTACTCCACTGTACTCTACATCTACTGTGCTCCACTGTACTCTACCTCTACTGTACTCCACTGTACTCTACCTCTACTGTACTCCACTGTACTCTACCTCTACTGTACTCCACTGTACTCTACCTCTACTGTACTCCACTGTACTCTACCTCTACTGTACTCCACTGTACTCTACCTCTACTGTACTCCACTGTATTCTACCTCTACTGTGCTCTACTGTACTCTATCTCTACTGTACTCCACTGTACTCTACCTCTACTGTGCTCCACTGTACTCTACCTCTACTGTACTCCACTGTACTCTATCTCTACTGTGCTCCACTGTACTCTACCTCTACTGTACTCCACTGTACTCTATCTCTACTGTTCTCCACTGTACTCTACCTCTACTGTGGACCACTGTACTCCACTGTACTCTATCTCTACTGTGATCAACTGCACTCTACCTCTGCTGTGCTCCACTGTACTCTATCTCTACTCTACTCCACTGTACTCTATCTCTATTTTACTCCACTGTACTCTACCTCTACTGTACTCTACTGTACTCCACCTCTACTGTGCTCCACTGTACTCCACTGTACTCTTCCTCTACTGTACTCCACTGTACTCTATCTCTACTGTGCTCCACTGTACTCTACCTCTACTGTGCTCTACTGTACTCTATCTCTACTGTGCTCCACTGTACTCTACCTCTACTGTACTCCACTGTACTCCACCTCTACAGTGCTCCACTGTACTCTACCTCTACTGTACTCCAATGTACTCTACATCTACTCCGCTCTACTGTACTCTATCTCTACTGTGCTCTACTGTACTCTACCTCTATTATACTCCACTGTACTCTACCTCTACTGTGCTCCACTGTACTCTACCTCTACTGTGCTCCACTGTACACTACCTCTACTGTAGTCCAATGTACTCTACCTCTACTGTGCTCCACTCTACTCTACCTCTACTGTGCTCAGCTGTACTCTACCTCTACTCTACTCCACTGTACTCTATCTCTTCTGTACTACACTGTACTCTTTCTCTACTGTGCTCCACTGTACTCTACCTCTACTGTGCTCTACTGTACTCTATCTCTACTGTGCTCTACTGTACTCTGCCTCTACTATACTCCACTGTACTCTACCTCTACTGTGCTCCACTGTACTCTACCTCTACTGTGATCCACTGTACACTACCTCTACTGTACTCCATTGTACTCTACCTCTACTGTGCTCCACTCTACTCTACCTCTACTGTGCTCCACTGTACTCTACCTCTACTGTGCTCTACTGTACTCTATCTCTACTGTGCTCCACTGTACTCTACCTCTACTGTACTCTACTCTACTCCACCTCTAATGTGCTCCACTCTACTCTACTTCTACTGTACTCCACTGTACTCTACATCTACTCTACTCCACTGTACTCTACCTCTACTGTTCTCCACTGTACTCTACCTCTACTCTACTCCACTCTACTCTACCTCTGCTGTGCTCCACTGTACTCTACCTCTAATGTACTCCACTGTACTCTACCTCTACTGTACTCTTCTCTACTCCACCTCTAATGTGCTCCACTCTACTCTACCTCTACTGTACTCCACTGTACTCTACCTCTACTGTACTCCACTGTACTCTACCTCTACTATACTCCACTGCACTTATCTCTACAGTGTTCTACTGTACTCTACCTCTACTGTACTCCACTGTACTCTACCTCTACTCTGCTCTACTGTACTCTATCTCTACTGTGCTCCACTGTACTCTACCTCTACTGTGCTCCACTGTACTCTATCTCCACTGTACTCCACTGTACTCTACCTCTACAGTGCTCCACTGTGCTCTACCTCTACTGTACTCTACTGTACTCTACCTCTACTATACTCCACTGTACTCTACCTCTACTGTGCTCTACTGTACTCTATCTCTACTATGCTCACCTGTACTCTACCTCTACTGTACTCCACTGTACTCCACCTCTACTGTACTCTTCTCTACTCCACCTCTACAGTGCTCCACTGTACTCTACCTCGACAATACTCCACTGTACTCTACCTCTACTCTGCTCTACTGTACTCTATCTCTACTGTGATCCACTGTACTCTACCTCTACTGTACTCCACTGTAGTCTGCCTCAACTATACTCCACTGTACTCTACCTCTACTGTACTCCACTGTACTATACCTCTACTCTACCTCTACTGTACTCCACCTCTACCGTTCTCCACTGTACTCCACTGTACTCTACCTCTACTGTGCTCCACTGTACTCTACCTCTACTATACTCCACTGTACTCTATCTCTAATGTGCTCCACTCTACTCTACCTCAACTGTACTCCACTGTACTCTATCTCTACTGTTCTCCACTGTATTCTACCTCTACTGTGATCCACTGTACTCCACTGTACTCTATCTCTACTGTGATCCACTGTACTCTACCTCTGCTGTGCTCCACTGTACTCTATCTCTACTCTACTCTACTGTACTCCACCTCTACTGTGCTCCACTATACTCCACTGTACTCTTCCTCTACTGTACTCCACTGTACTCTATCTCTACTGTGCTCCACTATACTCTACCTCTACTGTGCTCTACTGTACTCTACTCTACTGTGCTCCACTGTACTCTATTTCTACTGTACCCCACTGTACTCTACCTCTACTGTGCTCCACTGTACTCTACCTCTACTGTGCTCCACTGTACTCTACCTCTACTGTGCTCCATTGTACACTACCTCTACTGTGCTCCACTGTACTCTACCTCTACTGTGCTCCACTGTACTCTACCTCTACTGTTCTCCACTGTACTCTACCTCTACTGTGCTCCACTGTACTCTATCTCTACTGTACTCCACTCTCCTCTACCTCTACAGTGCTCCACTGTGCTCTACCTCTACTGTACACCACTGTACTATACCTCTACTCTAATCTACTGTTCTCTACCTCTACTGTACTCCACTGTACTCTACCTCTACTCTGCTCTACTGTACTCTATCTCTACTGTGCTCCACTGTACTCTACCTCTACTGCACTCCACTGTAGTCTACCTCAACTATACTCCACTGTACTCTACCTCTACTGTCCTCCACTGTAATCTACCTCTACTGTACTCCACTGTACTCTACCTCTACTATACTCCACTGTACTCTACCTCTACTGTGCTCTACTGTACTCTATCTCTACTATGCTCACCTGTACTCTACGTCTACTGTACTCCACTGTACTTTACCTCTACAGTGCTCCACTGTACTCTACCTCTACTTTACTCCACTGTACTCTACCTCTACTCTGCTCAATTGTACCCTATCTCTACTGTGCTCCACTGTACTCTACCTCTACTGTACTCCACTGTACTCCACCTCTACAGTGTTCTACTGTACTCTACCTCTACTGTACTCCACTGTACTCTACCTCTACTCTGCTCTACTGTACTCTATCTCTACTGTGCTCCACTGTACTCTACCTCTACTGTACTCCACTGTAGTCTACCTCTACTATACTCCACTGTACTCTACCTCTACTGTGCTCCACTGTACTCTACCTCAACTATACTCCACTGTACTCTATCTCTACTCTAATCCACTGTACTCTATTTCTACTCTACTCCACTCTACTCTATCTCTACTGTACTCCACTGTACTCTACCTCTACTCTACTCTACTGTACTCCACCTCTACTGTGCTCCACTGTACTCCACTGTACTCTAGCTCTACTGTGCTCCACTGTACTCTACCTCTACTGTGCTCTACTGTACTCTATCTCTACTGTGCTCCACTGTACTCTACATCTACTGTACTCCACTGTACTCCACCTCTACAGTGCTCCACTGTAGTCTACGTCTACTGTACTCCAATATACTCTACCTCTACTCTGCTCTACTGTACTCTATCTCTACTCTGCTCTACTGTACTCTACCTCTATTATACTCCACTGTACTCTACCTCTACTGTGCTCCACTGTACTCTACCTCTACTGTGCTCCACTGTACACTACCTCTACTGTAGTCCACTTTACTCTACCTCTACTGTGCTCCACTCTACTCTACCTCTACTGTGCTCAGCTGTACTCTACCTCTACTGTACTCCACTGTACTCTATCTCTTCTGCACTACACTGTACTCTTCCTCTACTGTGCTCCACTGTACTCTACCTCTACTGTGCTCTACTGTACACTATCTCTACTGTGCTCTACTGTACTCTACCTCTACTATACTCCACTGTACTCTACCTCTACTGTGCTCCACTGTACTCTACCTCTACTGTGCTCCACTGTACACTACCTCTACTGTACTCCACTGTACTCAACCTCTACTGTGCTCTAATGTACTCTATCTCTACTGTGCTCCACTGTACTCTACCTCTACTGTACTCCACTGTACTCTACCTCTACTCTGCTCTAATGTACTCTATCTCTACTGTGCTCCACTGTACTCTACCTCTACTGTACTCCACTGTACTCTACCTCTACTCTGCTCCACTGTACTCTACCTCTACTGTGCTCTACTGTACTCTATCTCTACTGTGCTCCACTGTACTCTACCTCAACTGTACTCCACTGTAGTCTACCTAAACTATACTCCACTCTACTCTACCTCCACTGTGCTCCACTGTACTCTACCTCAACTATACTCCACTGTACTCTATCTCTACTCTAATCCACTGTACTCTATCCCTACTCTACTCCACTCTACTCTATCTCTACTGTACTCCACTGTACTCTACCTCTACTCTACTCTACTGTACTCCACCTCTACTGTGCTCCACTGTACTCCACTGTACTCCAGCTCTACTGTGCTCCACTGTACTCTACATCTACTGTGCTCCACTATACTCTACCTCTACTGTACTCCACTGTACTCTACCTCTACTGTACTCCACTGTACTCTACCTCTACTGTACTCCACTGTATTCTACCTCTACTGTACTCCACTGTACTCTACCTCTACTCTGCTCCACTGTACTCTACCTCTACTGTGCTCTACTGTACTCTATCTCTACTGTGCTCCACTGTACTCTACCTCTACTGTACTCCACTGTAGTCTACCTAAACTATACTCCACTCTACTCTACCTCCACTGTGCTCCACTATACTCTACCTCTACTGTACTCCACTGTACTCCAGCTCTACTGTGCTCCACTGTACTCTACATCTACTGTGCTCCACTGTACTCTACATCTACTGTGCTCCACTATACTCTACATCTACTGTGCTCCACTATACTCTACCTCTACTGTACTCCACTGTACTCTACCTCTACTCTACTCCACTCTACTCTATCTCTACTGTTCTCCACTGTACTCTACCTCTACTGTGCACCACTGTACTCCACTGTACTCTATCTCTACTGTGATCCACTGTACTCTACCTCTGCTGTGCTCCACTGTACTCTATCTCTACTCTACTCCACTGTACTCTATCTCTATTTTACTCCACTGTACTCTACCTCTACTGTGCTCTACTGTACTCTTCTCTACTGTGCTCCACTGTACTCTAATTCTACTGTACCCCACTGTAATCTACCTCTACTGTGCTCCACTGTACTCTACCTCTACTGTGCTCCACTGTACACTACCTCTACTGTACTCCACTGTACTCTACCTCTACTGTGCTCCACTGTACTCTACCTCTACTGTGCTCCACTGTACTCTACCTCTACTCTGCTCCACTGTACTTTATCTCTATTGTACTCCACTGTACTCTACCTCCACAGTGCTCCACTGTGCTCTATCTCTACTGTACTCCACTGTACTCTACCTCTACTCTGCTCTACTGTGCTCTACCTCTACTGTACTCCACTGTAATCTATCTCTACTGTGCTCCACTGTACTATTCCTCTACTGTGCTCCACTGTACTCCACTGTACTCTATCTCTACTGTGATCCACTGTACTCTACCTCTGCTGTGCTCCACTGTACTCTATCTCTACTCTACTCCACTGTACTCTACCTCTACTGTTCTCCATTGTACTCTACCTCTACTGTACTCCACTCTACTCTACCTCTACTGTGCTCCACTGTACTCTACCTCTACTGTACTCCACTGTACTCTACCTCTACTGTACTCCACTGTACTCTACCTCTACTATACTCCACTGCACTTATCTCTACAGTGTTATACTGTACTCTACCTCTACTGTACTCCACTGTACTCTACCTCTACTCTGCTCTACTGTACTCTATCTCTACTGTGCTCCACTGTACTCTACCTCTACTGTGCTCCACTGTACTCTATATCTACTGTACTCCACTGTACTCTACCTCTACAGTGCTCCACTGTGCTCTACCTCTACTGTACTCCACTGTACTCTACTCTATCTCTACTGTACTCCACTGTACGCTATCTCTACTGTACTCCACTGTAGTCTACCTCAACTATACTCCCCTGTACTCTACCTCTACTGTGCTCCACTGTGCTCTACATCTACTGTGCTCCACTGTACTCTACCTCTACTCTACTGCACTGTACTCTACCTCTACTATACTCCACTGTACTCTACCTCTACAGTGCTCCACTGTACTCTACCTCTACTGTACTCCAATGTACTCTACCTCTACTGTGCTCCACTGTACTCTACCTCTACTGTGCTCCACTGTACAATACCTCTATTGTAGTCCACTGTACTCTACCTCTACTGTGCTCCACTCTACCTCTACTCTGCTCCACTGTACTCTATCTCTACTCTAATCCACTGTACTCTATCTCTACTCTACTCCACACTACTCTATCTCTACTGTACTCCACTGTACTCTACCTCTACTCTACTCTACTGTACTCCACCTCTACTGTGCTCCACTATACTCCACTGTACTCTAGCTCTACTGTGCTCCACTGTACTCTACCTCTACTGTGCTCTACTGTACTCTACCTCTACTGTGCTCTACTGTACTCTACCTCTACTGTACTCCACTGTACTCCACCTCTACAGTGCTCCACTGTACTCTAACTCTACTGTACTCCAATGTACTCTACCCCTACTCTGCTCTACTGTACTCTATCTCTACTGTGCTCTACTGTACTCTACCTCTATTATACTCCACTGTACTCTACCTCTACTGTGCTCCACTGTACTCTACCTCTACTGTGCTCCACTGTATACTACCTCTACTGTAGTCCACTGTACTCTACCTCTACTGTGCTCCACTCTACTCTACCTCTGCTGTGCTCAGCTGTACTCTACCTCTACTGTACTCCACTTTACTATATCTCTTCTGTACTACACTGTACTCTTCCTCTACTGTGCTCCAATGTACTCTACCTCTACTGTGCTCTACTGTACTCTATCTCTACTGTGCTCTACTGTACTCTACCTCTACTGTGCTCCACTGTACTCTACCGCTACTGTGCTCCACTGTACACTACCTCTACTGTAGTCCACTTTACTCTACCTCTACTGTGCTCCACTCTACTCTACCTCTACTGTGCTCAGCTGTACTCTACCTCTACTGTACTCCACTGTACTCTATCTCTTCTGCACTACACTGTACTCTTCCTCTACTGTGCTCCACTGTACTCTACCTCTACTGTGCTCTACTGTACACTATCTCTACTGTGCTCTACTGTACTCTACCTCTACTATACTCCACTGTACTCTACCTCTACTGTGCTCCACTGTACTCTACCTCTACTGTGCTCCACTGTACACTACCTCTACTGTACTCCACTGTACTCTACCTCTACTGTGCTCTAATGTACTCTATCTCTACTGTGCTCCACTGTACTCTACCTCTACTGTACTCCACTGTACTCTACCTCTACTTTGCTCTAATGTACTCTATCTCTACTGTGCTCCACTGTACTCTACCTCTACTCTGCTCCACTGTACTCTACCTCTACTGTGCTCTACTGTACTCTATCTCTACTGTGCTCCACTGTACTCTACCTCCACTGTACTCCACTGTAGTCTACCTAAACTATACTCCACTCTACTCTACCTCCACTGTGCTCCACTGTACTCTACCTCAACTATACTCCACTGTACTCTATCTCTACTCTAATCCACTGTACTCTATCCCTACTCTACTCCACTCTACTCTATCTCTACTGTACTCCACTGTACTCTACCTCTACTCTACTCTACTGTACTCCACCTCTACTGTGCTCCACTGTACTCCACTGTACTCCAGCTCTACTGTGCTCCACTGTACTCTACATCTACTGTGCTCCACTATACTCTACCTCTACTGTACTCCACTGTACTCTACCTCTACTGTACTCCACTGTACTCTACCTCTACTGTACTCCACTGTATTCTACCTCTACTGTACTCCACTGTACTCTACCTCTACTCTGCTCCACTGTACTCTACCTCTACTGTGCTCTACTGTACTCTATCTCTACTGTGCTCCACTGTACTCTACCTCTACTGTACTCCACTGTAGTCTACCTAAACTATACTCCACTCTACTCTACCTCCACTGTGCTCCACTATACTCTACCTCTACTGTACTCCACTGTACTCCAGCTCTACTGTGCTCCACTGTACTCTACATCTACTGTGCTCCACTGTACTCTACATCTACTGTGCTCCACTATACTCTACATCTACTGTGCTCCACTATACTCTACCTCTACTGTACTCCACTGTACTCTACCTCTACTCTACTCCACTCTACTCTATCTCTACTGTTCTCCACTGTACTCTACCTCTACTGTGCACCACTGTACTCCACTGTACTCTATCTCTACTGTGATCCACTGTACTCTACCTCTGCTGTGCTCCACTGTACTCTATCTCTACTCTACTCCACTGTACTCTATCTCTATTTTACTCCACTGTACTCTACCTCTACTGTGCTCTACTGTACTCTTCTCTACTGTGCTCCACTGTACTCTAATTCTACTGTACCCCACTGTAATCTACCTCTACTGTGCTCCACTGTACTCTACCTCTACTGTGCTCCACTGTACACTACCTCTACTGTACTCCACTGTACTCTACCTCTACTGTGCTCCACTGTACTCTACCTCTACTGTGCTCCACTGTACTCTACCTCTACTCTGCTCCACTGTACTTTATCTCTATTGTACTCCACTGTACTCTACCTCCACAGTGCTCCACTGTGCTCTACCTCTACTGTACTCCACTGTACTCTACCTCTACTCTGCTCTACTGTGCTCTACCTCTACTGTACTCCACTGTAATCTATCTCTACTGTGCTCCACTGTACTATTCCTCTACTGTGCTCCACTGTACTCCACTGTACTCTATCTCTACTGTGATCCACTGTACTCTACCTCTGCTGTGCTCCACTGTACTCTATCTCTACTCTACTCCACTGTACTCTACCTCTACTGTTCTCCATTGTACTCTACCTCTACTGTACTCCACTCTACTCTACCTCTACTGTGCTCCACTGTACTCTACCTCAACTGTACTCCACTGTACTCTACCTCTACTGTACTCCACTGTACTCTACCTCTACTATACTCCACTGCACTTATCTCTACAGTGTTATACTGTACTCTACCTCTACTGTACTCCACTGTACTCTACCTCTACTCTGCTCTACTGTACTCTATCTCTACTGTGCTCCACTGTACTCTACCTCTACTGTGCTCCACTGTACTCTATCTCTACTGTACTCCACTGTACTCTACCTCTACAGTGCTCCACTGTGCTCTACCTCTACTGTGCTCCACTGTACTCTACCTCTACTGTGCTCCACTGTACTCTATCTCTACTGTACTCCACTCTCCTCTACCTCTACAGTGCTCCACTGTGCTCTACCTCTACTGTACACCACTGTACTATACCTCTACTCTAATCTACTGTTCTCTACCTCTACTGTACTCCACTGTACTCTACCTCTACTCTGCTCTACTGTACTCTATCTCTACTGTGCTCCACTGTACTCTACCTCTACTGCACTCCACTGTAGTCTACCTCAACTATACTCCACTGTACTCTACCTCTACTGTCCTCCACTGTAATCTACCTCTACTGTACTCCAGTGTACTCTACCTCTACTATACTCCACTGTACTCTACCTCTACTGTGCTCTACTGTACTCTATCTCTACTATGCTCACCTGTACTCTACGTCTACTGTACTCCACTGTACTTTACCTCTACAGTGCTCCACTGTACTCTACCTCTACTTTACTCCACTGTACTCTACCTCTACTCTGCTCAATTGTACCCTATCTCTACTGTGCTCCACTGTACTCTACCTCTACTGTACTCCACTGTACTCCACCTCTACAGTGTTCTACTGTACTCTACCTCTACTGTACTCCACTGTACTCTACCTCTACTCTGCTCTACTGTACTCTATCTCTACTGTGCTCCACTGTACTCTACCTCTACTGTACTCCACTGTAGTCTACCTCTACTATACTCCACTGTACTCTACCTCTACTGTGCTCCACTGTACTCTACCTCAACTATACTCCACTGTACTCTATCTCTACTCTAATCCACTGTACTCTATTTCTACTCTACTCCACTCTACTCTATCTCTACTGTACTCCACTGTACTCTACCTCTACTCTACTCTACTGTACTCCACCTCTACTGTGCTCCACTGTACTCCACTGTACTCTAGCTCTACTGTGCTCCACTGTACTCTACCTCTACTGTGCTCTACTGTACTCTATCTCTACTGTGCTCCACTGTACTCTACATCTACTGTACTCCACTGTACTCCACCTCTACAGTGCTCCACTGTAGTCTACGTCTACTGTACTCCAATATACTCTACCTCTACTCTGCTCTACTGTACTCTATCTCTACTCTGCTCTACTGTACTCTACCTCTATTATACTCCACTGTACTCTACCTCTACTGTGCTCCACTGTACTCTACCTCTACTGTGCTCCACTGTACACTACCTCTACTGTAGTCCACTTTACTCTACCTCTACTGTGCTCCACTCTACTCTACCTCTACTGTGCTCAGCTGTACTCTACCTCTACTGTACTCCACTGTACTCTATCTCTTCTGCACTACACTGTACTCTTCCTCTACTGTGCTCCACTGTACTCTACCTCTACTGTGCTCTACTGTACACTATCTCTACTGTGCTCTACTGTACTCTACCTCTACTATACTCCACTGTACTCTACCTCTACTGTGCTCCACTGTACTCTACCTCTACTGTGCTCCACTGTACACTACCTCTACTGTACTCCACTGTACTCTACCTCTACTGTGCTCCACTCTACTCTACCTCTACTGTGCTCAGCTGTACTCTACCTCTACTGTACTCCACTTTACTATATCTCTTCTGTACTACACTGTACTCTTCCTCTACTGTGCTCCAATGTACTCTACCTCTACTGTGCTCTACTGTACTCTATCTCTACTGTGCTCTACTGTACTCTACCTCTACTGTGCTCCACTGTACACTACCTCTACTGTGCTCCACTGTACACTACCTCTACTGTAGTCCACTTTACTCTACCTCTACTGTGCTCCACTCTACTCTACCTCTACTGTGCTCAGCTGTACTCTACCTCTACTGTACTCCACTGTACTCTATCTCTTCTGCACTACACTGTACTCTTCCTCTACTGTGCTCCACTGTACTCTACCTCTACTGTGCTCTACTGTACACTATCTCTACTGTGCTCTACTGTACTCTACCTCTACTATACTCCACTGTACTCTACCTCTACTGTGCTCCACTGTACTCTACCTCTACTGTGCTCCACTGTACACTACCTCTACTGTACTCCACTGTACTCTACCTCTACTGTGCTCTAATGTACTCTATCTCTACTGTGCTCCACTGTACTCTACCTCTACTGTACTCCACTGTACTCTACCTCTACTCTGCTCTAATGTACTCTATCTCTACTGTGCTCCACTGTACTCTACCTCTACTGTACTCCACTGTACTCTACCTCTACTCTGCTCCACTGTACTCTACCTCTACTGTGCTCTACTGTACTCTATCTCTACTGTGCTCCACTGTACTCTACCTCCACTGTACTCCACTGTAGTCTACCTAAACTATACTCCACTCTACTCTACCTCCACTGTGCTCCACTGTACTCTACCTCAACTATACTCCACTGTACTCTATCTCTACTCTAATCCACTGTACTCTATCCCTACTCTACTCCACTCTACTCTATCTCTACTGTACTCCACTGTACTCTACCTCTACTCTACTCTACTGTACTCCAACTCTACTGTGCTCCACTGTACTCCACTGTACTCCAGCTCTACTGTGCTCCACTGTACTCTACATCTACTGTGCTCCACTATACTCTACCTCTACTGTACTCCACTGTACTCTACCTCTACTGTACTCCACTGTACTCTACCTCTACTGTACTCCACTGTATTCTACCTCTACTGTACTCCACTGTACTCTACCTCTACTCTGCTCCACTGTACTCTACCTCTACTGTGCTCTACTGTACTCTATCTCTACTGTGCTCCACTGTACTCTACCTCTACTGTACTCCACTGTAGTCTACCTAAACTATACTCCACTCTACTCTACCTCCACTGTGCTCCACTATACTCTACCTCTACTGTACTCCACTGTACTCCAGCTCTACTGTGCTCCACTGTACTCTACATCTACTGTGCTCCACTGTACTCTACATCTACTGTGCTCCACTATACTCTACATCTACTGTGCTCCACTATACTCTACCTCTACTGTACTCCACTGTACTCTACCTCTACTCTACTCCACTCTACTCTATCTCTACTGTTCTCCACTGTACTCTACCTCTACTGTGCACCACTGTACTCCACTGTACTCTATCTCTACTGTACTCCACTGTACTCTACCTCTACTGTACTCCACTGTACTCTACCTCTACTATACTCCACTGCACTTATCTCTACAGTGTTATACTGTACTCTACCTCTACTGTACTCCACTGTACTCTACCTCTACTCTGCTCTACTGTACTCTATCTCTACTGTGCTCCACTGTACTCTACCTCTACTGTGCTCCACTGTACTCTATATCTACTGTACTCCACTGTACTCTACCTCTACAGTGCTCCACTGTGCTCTACCTCTACTGTACTCCACTGTACTCTACTCTATCTCTACTGTACTCCACTGTACGCTATCTCTACTGTACTCCACTGTAGTCTACCTCAACTATACTCCCCTGTACTCTACCTCTACTGTGCTCCACTGTGCTCTACATCTACTGTGCTCCACTGTACTCTACCTCTACTCTACTGCACTGTACTCTACCTCTACTATACTCCACTGTACTCTACCTCTACAGTGCTCCACTGTACTCTACCTCTACTGTACTCCAATGTACTCTACCTCTACTGTGCTCCACTGTACTCTACCTCTACTGTGCTCCACTGTACAATACCTCTATTGTAGTCCACTGTACTCTACCTCTACTGTGCTCCACTCTACCTCTACTCTGCTCCACTGTACTCTATCTCTACTCTAATCCACTGTACTCTATCTCTACTCTACTCCACACTACTCTATCTCTACTGTACTCCACTGTACTCTACCTCTACTCTACTCTACTGTACTCCACCTCTACTGTGCTCCACTATACTCCACTGTACTCTAGCTCTACTGTGCTCCACTGTACTCTACCTCTACTGTGCTCTACTGTACTCTACCTCTACTGTGCTCTACTGTACTCTACCTCTACTGTACTCCACTGTACTCCACCTCTACAGTGCTCCACTGTACTCTAACTCTACTGTACTCCAATGTACTCTACCCCTACTCTGCTCTACTGTACTCTATCTCTACTGTGCTCTACTGTACTCTACCTCTATTATACTCCACTGTACTCTACCTCTACTGTGCTCCACTGTACTCTACCTCTACTGTGCTCCACTGTATACTACCTCTACTGTAGTCCACTGTACTCTACCTCTACTGTGCTCCACTCTACTCTACCTCTGCTGTGCTCAGCTGTACTCTACCTCTACTGTACTCCACTTTACTATATCTCTTCTGTACTACACTGTACTCTTCCTCTACTGTGCTCCAATGTACTCTACCTCTACTGTGCTCTACTGTACTCTATCTCTACTGTGCTCTACTGTACTCTACCTCTACTGTGCTCCACTGTACTCTACCGCTACTGTGCTCCACTGTACACTACCTCTACTGTAGTCCACTTTACTCTACCTCTACTGTGCTCCACTCTACTCTACCTCTACTGTGCTCAGCTGTACTCTACCTCTACTGTACTCCACTGTACTCTATCTCTTCTGCACTACACTGTACTCTTCCTCTACTGTGCTCCACTGTACTCTACCTCTACTGTGCTCTACTGTACACTATCTCTACTGTGCTCTACTGTACTCTACCTCTACTATACTCCACTGTACTCTACCTCTACTGTGCTCCACTGTACTCTACCTCTACTGTGCTCCACTGTACACTACCTCTACTGTACTCCACTGTACTCTACCTCTACTGTGCTCTAATGTACTCTATCTCTACTGTGCTCCACTGTACTCTACCTCTACTGTACTCCACTGTACTCTACCTCTACTTTGCTCTAATGTACTCTATCTCTACTGTGCTCCACTGTACTCTACCTCTACTCTGCTCCACTGTACTCTACCTCTACTGTGCTCTACTGTACTCTATCTCTACTGTGCTCCACTGTACTCTACCTCCACTGTACTCCACTGTAGTCTACCTAAACTATACTCCACTCTACTCTACCTCCACTGTGCTCCACTGTACTCTACCTCAACTATACTCCACTGTACTCTATCTCTACTCTAATCCACTGTACTCTATCCCTACTCTACTCCACTCTACTCTATCTCTACTGTACTCCACTGTACTCTACCTCTACTCTACTCTACTGTACTCCACCTCTACTGTGCTCCACTGTACTCCACTGTACTCCAGCTCTACTGTGCTCCACTGTACTCTACATCTACTGTGCTCCACTATACTCTACCTCTACTGTACTCCACTGTACTCTACCTCTACTGTACTCCACTGTACTCTACCTCTACTGTACTCCACTGTATTCTACCTCTACTGTACTCCACTGTACTCTACCTCTACTCTGCTCCACTGTACTCTACCTCTACTGTGCTCTACTGTACTCTATCTCTACTGTGCTCCACTGTACTCTACCTCTACTGTACTCCACTGTAGTCTACCTAAACTATACTCCACTCTACTCTACCTCCACTGTGCTCCACTATACTCTACCTCTACTGTACTCCACTGTACTCCAGCTCTACTGTGCTCCACTGTACTCTACATCTACTGTGCTCCACTGTACTCTACATCTACTGTGCTCCACTATACTCTACATCTACTGTGCTCCACTATACTCTACCTCTACTGTACTCCACTGTACTCTACCTCTACTCTACTCCACTCTACTCTATCTCTACTGTTCTCCACTGTACTCTACCTCTACTGTGCACCACTGTACTCCACTGTACTCTATCTCTACTGTGATCCACTGTACTCTACCTCTGCTGTGCTCCACTGTACTCTATCTCTACTCTACTCCACTGTACTCTATCTCTATTTTACTCCACTGTACTCTACCTCTACTGTGCTCTACTGTACTCTTCTCTACTGTGCTCCACTGTACTCTAATTCTACTGTACCCCACTGTAATCTACCTCTACTGTGCTCCACTGTACTCTACCTCTACTGTGCTCCACTGTACACTACCTCTACTGTACTCCACTGTACTCTACCTCTACTGTGCTCCACTGTACTCTACCTCTACTGTGCTCCACTGTACTCTACCTCTACTCTGCTCCACTGTACTTTATCTCTATTGTACTCCACTGTACTCTACCTCCACAGTGCTCCACTGTGCTCTACCTCTACTGTACTCCACTGTACTCTACCTCTACTCTGCTCTACTGTGCTCTACCTCTACTGTACTCCACTGTAATCTATCTCTACTGTGCTCCACTGTACTATTCCTCTACTGTGCTCCACTGTACTCCACTGTACTCTATCTCTACTGTGATCCACTGTACTCTACCTCTGCTGTGCTCCACTGTACTCTATCTCTACTCTACTCCACTGTACTCTACCTCTACTGTTCTCCATTGTACTCTACCTCTACTGTACTCCACTCTACTCTACCTCTACTGTGCTCCACTGTACTCTACCTCAACTGTACTCCACTGTACTCTACCTCTACTGTACTCCACTGTACTCTACCTCTACTATACTCCACTGCACTTATCTCTACAGTGTTATACTGTACTCTACCTCTACTGTACTCCACTGTACTCTACCTCTACTCTGCTCTACTGTACTCTATCTCTACTGTGCTCCACTGTACTCTACCTCTACTGTGCTCCACTGTACTCTATCTCTACTGTACTCCACTGTACTCTACCTCTACAGTGCTCCACTGTGCTCTACCTCTACTGTGCTCCACTGTACTCTACCTCTACTGTGCTCCACTGTACTCTATCTCTACTGTACTCCACTCTCCTCTACCTCTACAGTGCTCCACTGTGCTCTACCTCTACTGTACACCACTGTACTATACCTCTACTCTAATCTACTGTTCTCTACCTCTACTGTACTCCACTGTACTCTACCTCTACTCTGCTCTACTGTACTCTATCTCTACTGTGCTCCACTGTACTCTACCTCTACTGCACTCCACTGTAGTCTACCTCAACTATACTCCACTGTACTCTACCTCTACTGTCCTCCACTGTAATCTACCTCTACTGTACTCCAGTGTACTCTACCTCTACTATACTCCACTGTACTCTACCTCTACTGTGCTCTACTGTACTCTATCTCTACTATGCTCACCTGTACTCTACGTCTACTGTACTCCACTGTACTTTACCTCTACAGTGCTCCACTGTACTCTACCTCTACTTTACTCCACTGTACTCTACCTCTACTCTGCTCAATTGTACCCTATCTCTACTGTGCTCCACTGTACTCTACCTCTACTGTACTCCACTGTACTCCACCTCTACAGTGTTCTACTGTACTCTACCTCTACTGTACTCCACTGTACTCTACCTCTACTCTGCTCTACTGTACTCTATCTCTACTGTGCTCCACTGTACTCTACCTCTACTGTACTCCACTGTAGTCTACCTCTACTATACTCCACTGTACTCTACCTCTACTGTGCTCCACTGTACTCTACCTCAACTATACTCCACTGTACTCTATCTCTACTCTAATCCACTGTACTCTATTTCTACTCTACTCCACTCTACTCTATCTCTACTGT
This sequence comes from Tiaroga cobitis, assembly GCA_030578255.1. NCBI lineage: Eukaryota > Metazoa > Chordata > Actinopteri > Cypriniformes > Leuciscidae > Tiaroga > Tiaroga cobitis. The sequence goes on along the minus strand of JAROOI010000056.1, from coordinate 820,860 downwards.
ACTCCACTGTACTCTACCTCTACTCTACTCTACTGTACTCCACCTCTACTGTGCTCCACTGTACTCCACTGTACTCTAGCTCTACTGTGCTCCACTGTACTCTACCTCTACTGTGCTCTACTGTACTCTATCTCTACTGTGCTCCACTGTACTCTACATCTACTGTACTCCACTGTACTCCACCTCTACAGTGCTCCACTGTAGTCTACGTCTACTGTACTCCAATATACTCTACCTCTACTCTGCTCTACTGTACTCTATCTCTACTCTGCTCTACTGTACTCTACCTCTATTATACTCCACTGTACTCTACCTCTACTGTGCTCCACTGTACTCTACCTCTACTGTGCTCCACTGTACACTACCTCTACTGTAGTCCACTTTACTCTACCTCTACTGTGCTCCACTCTACTCTACCTCTACTGTGCTCAGCTGTACTCTACCTCTACTGTACTCCACTGTACTCTATCTCTTCTGCACTACACTGTACTCTTCCTCTACTGTGCTCCACTGTACTCTACCTCTACTGTGCTCTACTGTACACTATCTCTACTGTGCTCTACTGTACTCTACCTCTACTATACTCCACTGTACTCTACCTCTACTGTGCTCCACTGTACTCTACCTCTACTGTGCTCCACTGTACACTACCTCTACTGTACTCCACTGTACTCTACCTCTACTGTGCTCCACTCTACTCTACCTCTACTGTGCTCAGCTGTACTCTACCTCTACTGTACTCCACTTTACTATATCTCTTCTGTACTACACTGTACTCTTCCTCTACTGTGCTCCAATGTACTCTACCTCTACTGTGCTCTACTGTACTCTATCTCTACTGTGCTCTACTGTACTCTACCTCTACTGTGCTCCACTGTACACTACCTCTACTGTGCTCCACTGTACACTACCTCTACTGTAGTCCACTTTACTCTACCTCTACTGTGCTCCACTCTACTCTACCTCTACTGTGCTCAGCTGTACTCTACCTCTACTGTACTCCACTGTACTCTATCTCTTCTGCACTACACTGTACTCTTCCTCTACTGTGCTCCACTGTACTCTACCTCTACTGTGCTCTACTGTACACTATCTCTACTGTGCTCTACTGTACTCTACCTCTACTATACTCCACTGTACTCTACCTCTACTGTGCTCCACTGTACTCTACCTCTACTGTGCTCCACTGTACACTACCTCTACTGTACTCCACTGTACTCTACCTCTACTGTGCTCTAATGTACTCTATCTCTACTGTGCTCCACTGTACTCTACCTCTACTGTACTCCACTGTACTCTACCTCTACTCTGCTCTAATGTACTCTATCTCTACTGTGCTCCACTGTACTCTACCTCTACTGTACTCCACTGTACTCTACCTCTACTCTGCTCCACTGTACTCTACCTCTACTGTGCTCTACTGTACTCTATCTCTACTGTGCTCCACTGTACTCTACCTCCACTGTACTCCACTGTAGTCTACCTAAACTATACTCCACTCTACTCTACCTCCACTGTGCTCCACTGTACTCTACCTCAACTATACTCCACTGTACTCTATCTCTACTCTAATCCACTGTACTCTATCCCTACTCTACTCCACTCTACTCTATCTCTACTGTACTCCACTGTACTCTACCTCTACTCTACTCTACTGTACTCCAACTCTACTGTGCTCCACTGTACTCCACTGTACTCCAGCTCTACTGTGCTCCACTGTACTCTACATCTACTGTGCTCCACTATACTCTACCTCTACTGTACTCCACTGTACTCTACCTCTACTGTACTCCACTGTACTCTACCTCTACTGTACTCCACTGTATTCTACCTCTACTGTACTCCACTGTACTCTACCTCTACTCTGCTCCACTGTACTCTACCTCTACTGTGCTCTACTGTACTCTATCTCTACTGTGCTCCACTGTACTCTACCTCTACTGTACTCCACTGTAGTCTACCTAAACTATACTCCACTCTACTCTACCTCCACTGTGCTCCACTATACTCTACCTCTACTGTACTCCACTGTACTCCAGCTCTACTGTGCTCCACTGTACTCTACATCTACTGTGCTCCACTGTACTCTACATCTACTGTGCTCCACTATACTCTACATCTACTGTGCTCCACTATACTCTACCTCTACTGTACTCCACTGTACTCTACCTCTACTCTACTCCACTCTACTCTATCTCTACTGTTCTCCACTGTACTCTACCTCTACTGTGCACCACTGTACTCCACTGTACTCTATCTCTACTGTGATCCACTGTACTCTACCTCTGCTGTGCTCCACTGTACTCTATCTCTACTCTACTCCACTGTACTCTATCTCTATTTTACTCCACTGTACTCTACCTCTACTGTTCTCCATTGTACTCTACCTCTACTGTACTCCACTCTACTCTACCTCTACTGTGCTCCACTGTACTCTACCTCAACTGTACTCCACTGTACTCTACCTCTACTGTACTCCACTGTACTCTACCTCTACTATACTCCACTGCACTTATCTCTACAGTGTTATACTGTACTCTACCTCTACTGTACTCCACTGTACTCTACCTCTACTCTGCTCTACTGTACTCTATCTCTACTGTGCTCCACTGTACTCTACCTCTACTGTGCTCCACTGTACTCTATCTCTACTGTACTCCACTGTACTCTACCTCTACAGTGCTCCACTGTGCTCTACCTCTACTGTGCTCCACTGTACTCTACCTCTACTGTGCTCCACTGTACTCTATCTCTACTGTACTCCACTCTCCTCTACCTCTACAGTGCTCCACTGTGCTCTACCTCTACTGTACACCACTGTACTATACCTCTACTCTAATCTACTGTTCTCTACCTCTACTGTACTCCACTGTACTCTACCTCTACTCTGCTCTACTGTACTCTATCTCTACTGTGCTCCACTGTACTCTACCTCTACTGCACTCCACTGTAGTCTACCTCAACTATACTCCACTGTACTCTACCTCTACTGTCCTCCACTGTAATCTACCTCTACTGTACTCCACTGTACTCTACCTCTACTATACTCCACTGTACTCTACCTCTACTGTGCTCTACAGTACTCTATCTCTACTATGCTCACCTGTACTCTAGGTCTACTGTACTCCACTGTACTTTACCTCTACAGTGCTCCACTGTACTCTACCTCTACTTTACTCCACTGTACTCTACCTCTACTCTGCTCAATTGTACCCTATCTCTACTGTGCTCCACTGTACTCTACCTCTACTGTACTCCACTGTACTCCACCTCTACAGTGTTCTACTGTACTCTACCTCTACTGTACTCCACTGTACTCTACCTCTACTCTGCTCTACTGTACTCTATCTCTACTGTGCTCCACTGTACTCTACCTCTACTGTACTCCACTGTAGTCTACCTCTACTATACTCCACTGTACTCTACCTCTACTGTGCTCCACTCTACTCTACCTCAACTATACTCCACTGTACTCTATCTCTACTCTAATCCACTGTACTCTATTTCTACTCTACTCCACTCTACTCTATCTCTACTGTACTCCACTGTACTCTACCTCTACTCTACTCTACTGTACTCCACCTCTACTGTGCTCCACTGTACTCCACTGTACTCTAGCTCTACTGTGCTCCACTGTACTCTACCTCTACTGTGCTCTACTGTACTCTATCTCTACTGTGCTCCACTGTACTCTACATCTACTGTACTCCACTGTACTCCACCTCTACAGTGCTCCACTGTAGTCTACGTCTACTGTACTCCAATATACTCTACCTCTACTCTGCTCTACTGTACTCTATCTCTACTCTGCTCTACTGTACTCTACCTCTATTATACTCCACTGTACTCTACCTCTACTGTGCTCCACTGTACTCTACCTCTACTGTGCTCCACTGTACACTACCTCTACTGTAGTCCACTTTACTCTACCTCTACTGTGCTCCACTCTACTCTACCTCTACTGTGCTCAGCTGTACTCTACCTCTACTGTACTCCACTGTACTCTATCTCTTCTGCACTACACTGTACTCTTCCTCTACTGTGCTCCACTGTACTCTACCTCTACTGTGCTCTACTGTACACTATCTCTACTGTGCTCTACTGTACTCTACCTCTACTATACTCCACTGTACTCTACCTCTACTGTGCTCCACTGTACTCTACCTCTACTGTGCTCCACTGTACACTACCTCTACTGTACTCCACTGTACTCTACCTCTACTGTGCTCCACTCTACTCTACCTCTACTGTGCTCAGCTGTACTCTACCTCTACTGTACTCCACTTTACTATATCTCTTCTGTACTACACTGTACTCTTCCTCTACTGTGCTCCAATGTACTCTACCTCTACTGTGCTCTACTGTACTCTATCTCTACTGTGCTCTACTGTACTCTACCTCTACTGTGCTCCACTGTACTCTACCTCTACTGTGCTCCACTGTACACTACCTCTACTGTAGTCCACTTTACTCTACCTCTACTGTGCTCCACTCTACTCTACCTCTACTGTGCTCAGCTGTACTCTACCTCTACTGTACTCCACTGTACTCTATCTCTTCTGCACTACACTGTACTCTTCCTCTACTGTGCTCCACTGTACTCTACCTCTACTGTGCTCTACTGTACACTATCTCTACTGTGCTCTACTGTACTCTACCTCTACTATACTCCACTGTACTCTACCTCTACTGTGCTCCACTGTACTCTACCTCTACTGTGCTCCACTGTACACTACCTCTACTGTACTCCACTGTACTCTACCTCTACTGTGCTCTAATGTACTCTATCTCTACTGTGCTCCACTGTACTCTACCTCTACTGTACTCCACTGTACTCTACCTCTACTCTGCTCTAATGTACTCTATCTCTACTGTGCTCCACTGTACTCTACCTCTACTGTACTCCACTGTACTCTACCTCTACTCTGCTCCACTGTACTCTACCTCTACTGTGCTCTACTGTACTCTATCTCTACTGTGCTCCACTGTACTCTACCTCCACTGTACTCCACTGTAGTCTACCTAAACTATACTCCACTCTACTCTACCTCCACTGTGCTCCACTGTACTCTACCTCAACTATACTCCACTGTACTCTATCTCTACTCTAATCCACTGTACTCTATCCCTACTCTACTCCACTCTACTTTATCTCTACTGTACTCCACTGTACTCTACCTCTACTCTACTCTACTGTACTCCACCTCTACTGTGCTCCACTGTACTCCACTGTACTCCAGCTCTACTGTGCTCCACTGTACTCTACATCTACTGTGCTCCACTATACTCTACCTCTACTGTACTCCACTGTACTCTACCTCTACTGTACTCCACTGTACTCTACCTCTACTGTACTCCACTGTATTCTACCTCTACTGTACTCCACTGTACTCTACCTCTACTCTGCTCCACTGTACTCTACCTCTACTGTGCTCTACTGTACTCTATCTCTACTGTGCTCCACTGTACTCTACCTCTACTGTACTCCACTGTAGTCTACCTAAACTATACTCCACTCTACTCTACCTCCACTGTGCTCCACTATACTCTACCTCTACTGTACTCCACTGTACTCCAGCTCTACTGTGCTCCACTGTACTCTACATCTACTGTGCTCCACTGTACTCTACATCTACTGTGCTCCACTATACTCTACATCTACTGTGCTCCACTATACTCTACCTCTACTGTACTCCACTGTACTCTACCTCTACTCTACTCCACTCTACTCTATCTCTACTGTTCTCCACTGTACTCTACCTCTACTGTGCACCACTGTACTCCACTGTACTCTATCTCTACTGTGATCCACTGTACTCTACCTCTGCTGTGCTCCACTGTACTCTATCTCTACTCTACTCCACTGTACTCTATCTCTATTTTACTCCACTGTACTCTACCTCTACTGTTCTCCATTGTACTCTACCTCTACTGTACTCCACTCTACTCTACCTCTACTGTGCTCCACTGTACTCTACCTCAACTGTACTCCACTGTACTCTACCTCTACTGTACTCCACTGTACTCTACCTCTACTATACTCCACTGCACTTATCTCTACAGTGTTATACTGTACTCTACCTCTACTGTACTCCACTGTACTCTACCTCTACTCTGCTCTACTGTACTCTATCTCTACTGTGCTCCACTGTACTCTACCTCTACTGTGCTCCACTGTACTCTATCTCTACTGTACTCCACTGTACTCTACCTCTACAGTGCTCCACTGTGCTCTACCTCTACTGTGCTCCACTGTACTCTACCTCTACTGTGCTCCACTGTACTCTATCTCTACTGTACTCCACTCTCCTCTACCTCTACAGTGCTCCACTGTGCTCTACCTCTACTGTACACCACTGTACTATACCTCTACTCTAATCTACTGTTCTCTACCTCTACTGTACTCCACTGTACTCTACCTCTACTCTGCTCTACTGTACTCTATCTCTACTGTGCTCCACTGTACTCTACCTCTACTGCACTCCACTGTAGTCTACCTCAACTATACTCCACTGTACTCTACCTCTACTGTCCTCCACTGTAATCTACCTCTACTGTACTCCACTGTACTCTACCTCTACTATACTCCACTGTACTCTACCTCTACTGTGCTCTACAGTACTCTATCTCTACTATGCTCACCTGTACTCTACGTCTACTGTACTCCACTGTACTTTACCTCTACAGTGCTCCACTGTACTCTACCTCTACTTTACTCCACTGTACTCTACCTCTACTCTGCTCAATTGTACCCTATCTCTACTGTGCTCCACTGTACTCTACCTCTACTGTACTCCACTGTACTCCACCTCTACAGTGTTCTACTGTACTCTACCTCTACTGTACTCCACTGTACTCTACCTCTACTCTGCTCTACTGTACTCTATCTCTACTGTGCTCCACTGTACTCTACCTCTACTGTACTCCACTGTAGTCTACCTCTACTATACTCCACTGTACTCTACCTCTACTGTGCTCCACTCTACTCTACCTCAACTATACTCCACTGTACTCTATCTCTACTCTAATCCACTGTACTCTATTTCTACTCTACTCCACTCTACTCTATCTCTACTGTACTCCACTGTACTCTACCTCTACTCTACTCTACTGTACTCCACCTCTACTGTGCTCCACTGTACTCCACTGTACTCTAGCTCTACTGTGCTCCACTGTACTCTACCTCTACTGTGCTCTACTGTACTCTATCTCTACTGTGCTCCACTGTACTCTACATCTACTGTACTCCACTGTACTCCACCTCTACAGTGCTCCACTGTAGTCTACGTCTACTGTACTCCAATATACTCTACCTCTACTCTGCTCTACTGTACTCTATCTCTACTCTGCTCTACTGTACTCTACCTCTATTATACTCCACTGTACTCTACCTCTACTGTGCTCCACTGTACTCTACCTCTACTGTGCTCCACTGTACACTACCTCTACTGTAGTCCACTTTACTCTACCTCTACTGTGCTCCACTCTACTCTACCTCTACTGTGCTCAGCTGTACTCTACCTCTACTGTACTCCACTGTACTCTATCTCTTCTGCACTACACTGTACTCTTCCTCTACTGTGCTCCACTGTACTCTACCTCTACTGTGCTCTACTGTACACTATCTCTACTGTGCTCTACTGTACTCTACCTCTACTATACTCCACTGTACTCTACCTCTACTGTGCTCCACTGTACTCTACCTCTACTGTGCTCCACTGTACACTACCTCTACTGTACTCCACTGTACTCTACCTCTACTGTGCTCCACTCTACTCTACCTCTACTGTGCTCAGCTGTACTCTACCTCTACTGTACTCCACTTTACTATATCTCTTCTGTACTACACTGTACTCTTCCTCTACTGTGCTCCAATGTACTCTACCTCTACTGTGCTCTACTGTACTCTATCTCTACTGTGCTCTACTGTACTCTACCTCTACTGTGCTCCACTGTACTCTACCTCTACTGTGCTCCACTGTACACTACCTCTACTGTAGTCCACTTTACTCTACCTCTACTGTGCTCCACTCTACTCTACCTCTACTGTGCTCAGCTGTACTCTACCTCTACTGTACTCCACTGTACTCTATCTCTTCTGCACTACACTGTACTCTTCCTCTACTGTGCTCCACTGTACTCTACCTCTACTGTGCTCTACTGTACACTATCTCTACTGTGCTCTACTGTACTCTACCTCTACTATACTCCACTGTACTCTACCTCTACTGTGCTCCACTGTACTCTACCTCTACTGTGCTCCACTGTACACTACCTCTACTGTACTCCACTGTACTCTACCTCTACTGTGCTCTAATGTACTCTATCTCTACTGTGCTCCACTGTACTCTACCTCTACTGTACTCCACTGTACTCTACCTCTACTCTGCTCTAATGTACTCTATCTCTACTGTGCTCCACTGTACTCTACCTCTACTGTGCTCCACTGTACTCTACATCTACTGTGCTCCACTGTACTCTACATCTACTGTGCTCCACTATACTCTACATCTACTGTGCTCCACTATACTCTACCTCTACTGTACTCCACTGTACTCTACCTCTACTCTACTCCACTCTACTCTATCTCTACTGTTCTCCACTGTACTCTACCTCTACTGTGCACCACTGTACTCCACTGTACTCTATCTCTACTGTGATCCACTGTACTCTACCTCTGCTGTGCTCCACTGTACTCTATCTCTACTCTACTCCACTGTACTCTATCTCTATTTTACTCCACTGTACTCTACCTCTACTGTTCTCCATTGTACTCTACCTCTACTGTACTCCACTCTACTCTACCTCTACTGTGCTCCACTGTACTCTACCTCAACTGTACTCCACTGTACTCTACCTCTACTGTACTCCACTGTACTCTACCTCTACTATACTCCACTGCACTTATCTCTACAGTGTTATACTGTACTCTACCTCTACTGTACTCCACTGTACTCTACCTCTACTCTGCTCTACTGTACTCTATCTCTACTGTGCTCCACTGTACTCTACCTCTACTGTGCTCCACTGTACTCTATCTCTACTGTACTCCACTGTACTCTACCTCTACAGTGCTCCACTGTGCTCTACCTCTACTGTGCTCCACTGTACTCTACCTCTACTGTGCTCCACTGTACTCTATCTCTACTGTACTCCACTCTCCTCTACCTCTACAGTGCTCCACTGTGCTCTACCTCTACTGTACACCACTGTACTATACCTCTACTCTAATCTACTGTTCTCTACCTCTACTGTACTCCACTGTACTCTACCTCTACTCTGCTCTACTGTACTCTATCTCTACTGTGCTCCACTGTACTCTACCTCTACTGCACTCCACTGTAGTCTACCTCAACTATACTCCACTGTACTCTACCTCTACTGTCCTCCACTGTAATCTACCTCTACTGTACTCCACTGTACTCTACCTCTACTATACTCCACTGTACTCTACCTCTACTGTGCTCTACAGTACTCTATCTCTACTATGCTCACCTGTACTCTACGTCTACTGTACTCCACTGTACTTTACCTCTACAGTGCTCCACTGTACTCTACCTCTACTTTACTCCACTGTACTCTACCTCTACTCTGCTCAATTGTACCCTATCTCTACTGTGCTCCACTGTACTCTACCTCTACTGTACTCCACTGTACTCCACCTCTACAGTGTTCTACTGTACTCTACCTCTACTGTACTCCACTGTACTCTACCTCTACTCTGCTCTACTGTACTCTATCTCTACTGTGCTCCACTGTACTCTACCTCTACTGTACTCCACTGTAGTCTACCTCTACTATACTCCACTGTACTCTACCTCTACTGTGCTCCACTCTACTCTACCTCAACTATACTCCACTGTACTCTATCTCTACTCTAATCCACTGTACTCTATTTCTACTCTACTCCACTCTACTCTATCTCTACTGTACTCCACTGTACTCTACCTCTACTCTACTCTACTGTACTCCACCTCTACTGTGCTCCACTGTACTCCACTGTACTCTAGCTCTACTGTGCTCCACTGTACTCTACCTCTACTGTGCTCTACTGTACTCTATCTCTACTGTGCTCCACTGTACTCTACATCTACTGTACTCCACTGTACTCCACCTCTACAGTGCTCCACTGTAGTCTACGTCTACTGTACTCCAATATACTCTACCTCTACTCTGCTCTACTGTACTCTATCTCTACTCTGCTCTACTGTACTCTACCTCTATTATACTCCACTGTACTCTACCTCTACTGTGCTCCACTGTACTCTACCTCTACTGTGCTCCACTGTACACTACCTCTACTGTAGTCCACTTTACTCTACCTCTACTGTGCTCCACTCTACTCTACCTCTACTGTGCTCAGCTGTACTCTACCTCTACTGTACTCCACTGTACTCTATCTCTTCTGCACTACACTGTACTCTTCCTCTACTGTGCTCCACTGTACTCTACCTCTACTGTGCTCTACTGTACACTATCTCTACTGTGCTCTACTGTACTCTACCTCTACTATACTCCACTGTACTCTACCTCTACTGTGCTCCACTGTACTCTACCTCTACTGTGCTCCACTGTACACTACCTCTACTGTACTCCACTGTACTCTACCTCTACTGTGCTCCACTCTACTCTACCTCTACTGTGCTCAGCTGTACTCTACCTCTACTGTACTCCACTTTACTATATCTCTTCTGTACTACACTGTACTCTTCCTCTACTGTGCTCCAATGTACTCTACCTCTACTGTGCTCTACTGTACTCTATCTCTACTGTGCTCTACTGTACTCTACCTCTACTGTGCTCCACTGTACTCTACCTCTACTGTGCTCCACTGTACACTACCTCTACTGTAGTCCACTTTACTCTACCTCTACTGTGCTCCACTCTACTCTACCTCTACTGTGCTCAGCTGTACTCTACCTCTACTGTACTCCACTGTACTCTATCTCTTCTGCACTACACTGTACTCTTCCTCTACTGTGCTCCACTGTACTCTACCTCTACTGTGCTCTACTGTACACTATCTCTACTGTGCTCTACTGTACTCTACCTCTACTATACTCCACTGTACTCTACCTCTACTGTGCTCCACTGTACTCTACCTCTACTGTGCTCCACTGTACACTACCTCTACTGTACTCCACTGTACTCTACCTCTACTGTGCTCTAATGTACTCTATCTCTACTGTGCTCCACTGTACTCTACCTCTACTGTACTCCACTGTACTCTACCTCTACTCTGCTCTAATGTACTCTATCTCTACTGTGCTCCACTGTACTCTACCTCTACTGTACTCCACTGTACTCTACCTCTACTCTGCTCCACTGTACTCTACCTCTACTGTGCTCTACTGTACTCTATCTCTACTGTGCTCCACTGTACTCTACCTCCACTGTACTCCACTGTAGTCTACCTAAACTATACTCCACTCTACTCTACCTCCACTGTGCTCCACTGTACTCTACCTCAACTATACTCCACTGTACTCTATCTCTACTCTAATCCACTGTACTCTATCCCTACTCTACTCCACTCTACTCTATCTCTACTGTACTCCACTGTACTCTACCTCTACTCTACTCTACTGTACTCCACCTCTACTGTGCTCCACTGTACTCCACTGTACTCCAGCTCTACTGTGCTCCACTGTACTCTACATCTACTGTGCTCCACTATACTCTACCTCTACTGTACTCCACTGTACTCTACCTCTACTGTACTCCACTGTACTCTACCTCTACTGTACTCCACTGTATTCTACCTCTACTGTACTCCACTGTACTCTACCTCTACTCTGCTCCACTGTACTCTACCTCTACTGTGCTCTACTGTACTCTATCTCTACTGTGCTCCACTGTACTCTACCTCTACTGTACTCCACTGTAGTCTACCTAAACTATACTCCACTCTACTCTACCTCCACTGTGCTCCACTATACTCTACCTCTACTGTACTCCACTGTACTCCAGCTCTACTGTGCTCCACTGTACTCTACATCTACTGTGCTCCACTGTACTCTACATCTACTGTGCTCCACTATACTCTACATCTACTGTGCTCCACTATACTCTACCTCTACTGTACTCCACTGTACTCTACCTCTACTCTACTCCACTCTACTCTATCTCTACTGTTCTCCACTGTACTCTACCTCTACTGTGCACCACTGTACTCCACTGTACTCTATCTCTACTGTGATCCACTGTACTCTACCTCTGCTGTGCTCCACTGTACTCTATCTCTACTCTACTCCACTGTACTCTATCTCTATTTTACTCCACTGTACTCTACCTCTACTGTGCTCTACTGTACTCTTCTCTACTGTGCTCCACTGTACTCTAATTCTACTGTACCCCACTGTAATCTACCTCTAATGTGCTCCACTGTACTCTACCTCTACTGTGCTCCACTGTACACTACCTCTACTGTACTCCACTGTACTCTACCTCTACTGTGCTCCACTGTACTCTACCTCTACTGTGCTCCACTGTACTCTACCTCTACTCTGCTCCACTGTACTTTATCTCTATTGTACTCCACTGTACTCTACCTCCACAGTGCTCCACTGTGCTCTACCTCTACTGTACTCCACTGTACTCTACCTCTACTCTGCTCTACTGTGCTCTACCTCTACTGTACTCCACTGTAATCTATCTCTACTGTGCTCCACTGTACTATTCCTCTACTGTGCTCCACTGTACTCCACTGTACTCTATCTCTACTGTGATCCACTGTACTCTACCTCTGCTGTGCTCCACTGTACTCTATCTCTACTCTACTCCACTGTACTCTACCTCTACTGTTCTCCATTGTACTCTACCTCTACTGTACTCCACTCTACTCTACCTCTACTGTGCTCCACTGTACTCTACCTCAACTGTACTCCACTGTACTCTACCTCTACTGTACTCCACTGTACTCTACCTCTACTATACTCCACTGCACTTATCTCTACAGTGTTATACTGTACTCTACCTCTACTGTACTCCACTGTACTCTACCTCTACTCTGCTCTACTGTACTCTATCTCTACTGTGCTCCACTGTACTCTACCTCTACTGTGCTCCACTGTACTCTATCTCTACTGTACTCCACTGTACTCTACCTCTACAGTGCTCCACTGTGCTCTACCTCTACTGTACTCCACTGTACTCTACCTCTACTCCGCTCTACTCTACTCTATCTCTACTGTACTCCACTGTACGCTATCTCTACTGTACTCCACTGTAGTCTACCTCAACTATACTCCCCTGTACTCTACCTCTACTTTGCTCCACTGTGCTCTACATCTACTGTGCTCCACTGTACTCTACCTCTACTCTACTGCACTGTACTCTACCTCTACTATACTCCACTGTACTCTACCTCTACAGTGCTCCACTGTACTCTACCTCTACTGTACTCCAATGTACTCTACCTCTACTGTGCTCCACTGTACTCTACCTCTACTGTGCTCCACTGTACAATACCTCTATTGTAGTCCACTGTACTCTACCTCTACTGTGCTCCACTCTACCTCTACTCTGCTCCACTGTACTCTATCTCTACTCTAATCCACTGTACTCTATCTCTACTCTACTCCACTCTACTCTATCTCTACTGTACTCCACTGTACTCTACCTCTACTCTACTCTACTGTACTCCACCTCTACTGTGCTCCACTGTACTCCACTGTACTCTAGCTCTACTGTGCTCCACTGTACTCTACCTCTACTGTGCTCTACTGTACTCTACCTCTACTGTGCTCTACTGTACTCTACCTCTACTGTACTCCACTGTACTCCACCTCTACAGTGCTCCACTGTACTCTAACTCTACTGTACTCCAATGTACTCTACCCCTACTCTGCTCTACTGTACTCTATCTCTACTGTGCTCTACTGTACTCTACCTCTATTATACTCCACTGTACTCTACCTCTACTGTGCTCCACTGTACTCTACCTCTACTGTGCTCCACTGTATACTACCTCTACTGTAGTCCACTGTACTCTACCTCTATTGTGCTCCACTCTACTCTACCTCTACTGTGCTCAGCTGTACTCTACCTCTACTGTACTCCACTTTACTATATCTCTTCTGTACTACACTGTACTCTTCCTCTACTGTGCTCCACTGTACTCTACCTCTACTGTGCTCTACTGTACTCTATCTCTACTGTGCTCTACTGTACTCTACCTCTACTATACTCCACTGTACTCTACCTCTACTGTGGTCCACTGTACTCTACCTCTACTGTGCTCCACTGTACACTACCTCTACTGTACTCCACTGTACTCTACCTCTACTGTGCTCCACTCTACTCTACCTCTACTGTGCTCCACTGTACTCTACCTCTACTGTGCTCTACTGTACTCTATCTCTACTGTGCTCCACTGTACTCTACCTCTACTGTACTCCACTGTAGTCTACCTAAACTATACTCCACTCTACTCTACCTCCACTGTGCTCCACTGTACTCTACCTATACTATACTCCACTGTACTCTATCTCTACTCTAATCCACTGTACTCTATCTCTACTCTACTCCACTCTACTCTATCTCTACTGTACTCCACTGTACTCTACCTCTACTCTACTCTACTGTACTCCACCTCTACTGTGCTCCACTGTACTCCACTGTACTCCAGCTCTACTGTGCTCCACTGTACTCTACATCTACTGTGCTCCACTGTACTCTACCTCTACTGTACTCCACTGTACTTTACCTCTACTGTACTCCACTGTACTCTACCTCTACTGTACTCCACTGTATTCTACCTCTACTGTGCTCTACTGTACTCTATATCTACTGTACTCCACTGTACTCTACCTCTACTGTACTGTACTGTTCTCTAAGTCTACTGTACTCTACTGTATTCCACCTCTACTGTGCTCCACTGTACTCCACTGTACTCTACCTCTACTGTGCTCCACTGTACTCTACCTCTACTGTACTCCACTGTACTCTATCTCTACTGTGCTCCACTGTACTCTACCTCTACTGTACTCCACTGTACTCTATCTCTACTGTTCTCCACTGTACTCTACCTCTACTGTGCACCACTGTACTCCACTGTACTCTATCTCTACTGTGATCCACTGTACTCTGCCTCTGCTGTGCTCCACTGTACTCTATCTCTAGTCAAGTCAAGTCATCTTCATTTATATAGCGCTTTTAACAATGGATTGTTTCAAAGCAGCTTTACAGAGATAAACATATAATTTAAGGTAACAGATTGTTTTGGCATTATAGCGGTTCTTGAATAATGTTATTTCCAGCTAAAGTTAACTTTGATTGATTCACCTCCGTCGAAATGATCAGACTTTTAAACGCGAACCTGTGATTAACGCTGACGGCGTTCACATGCTCATTCAGAATTGATTCTATAGTTATGTGCTTTTTAAAATATGTGCGCAGGTTTATAATTCATACAACCCAGCCTAAACAAACTACTTTTCTTGCCTATAAATTTTGATACAGAATTTTGTTTTATTTTATCACTTCGGGGTACGCGAGCCGGAATTCACAACGCTTTATCTGTAGAGTGGGAAAGGGATCCTCCATAGGGAGAGGATAGTGGATACTTCAGCACTGCATTGTCATCGGGTCCAGGCGGATCTCCTTCGTCAGATCTGGACACGGCCTGGATCCGGCAGGCTGCGGGAAAACCTCGGGATAAACAAAGACACTAATATTAGCGTAGATGCCATTCTTCTTATGATGTAGCGAGTACATCAAGATTTAACGGAAGTGTTCCCAGTTCCGGCTGACCTAATCTATGCAGCCTAACATTGAATTTATAGAAGTCTATAGTGCGTTATGTGTATGCTAGGTCAAAGAGATGTGTTTTTAGTCTAGCTTTGAACTGACAGAGTGTGTCTGCTTCCCGGACAATGGTAGGAAGACTGTTCCAAAGTTTTGGTGCTAAATAGGAAAAGGATCTACCGCCTGCAGTCGATTTAGATATTCTAGGTATTATCAACTGACCGGAATTTTGAGATCGCAATGGACGTGAAGGACTATAATACGTTAAGAGCTCGCTCAAGTACTGCGGAGCTAAACCATTTAGCGCTTTGTAGGTAATCAACAATATTTTAAAATTTATACGATGTTTAATAGGGAGCCAATGCAGTGTTGACAGAACCGGGCTAATATGGTCATATTTCCTGGTTCTGGTAAGAACTCGAGCTGCGGCGTTTTGAACTAGCTGTAGTTTATTTATTAAGCGTGCAGGGCAACCACCCAGTAGAGCATTACAATAATCTAGCCTTGAGGTCATGAACGCATGGACTAATTGTTCCGCATTTCCCAATGAGAGCATATGGCGTATTTTAGATATATTTTTAAGATGGAAAAATGCAGTTTTACAGATACTAGACACGTGGCTTTCAAAAGAAAGGTTGGTATCAAAGAGCACACCCAGGTTCCTAACCGACGACGAAGACTTGACAGAGCAGCCATCAAGTGTTAGACAGTATTCTGGGTTATTACGTGTGGAAGTTTTTTGTCCAATAATTAGAATCTCTGTCTTTTCAGAATTTAGTAGTAGGAAATTACTAGTCATCCAATTTTTTATATCAGCTATGCATTCCGTTAATTTTGTGAATTGGTAAGTTTCGTTGGGTTTTGAAGAAATATACAGCTGAGTATCATCGGCATAACAGTGAAAGCTAACTCCATGTTTCCTAATGATATCTCCTAATGGTAGCATGTACAGAGTGAACAGCAGCGGTCCTAGTACTGAGCCTTGTGGTACGCCATACTGAACTTGTGATCGATAAGACATCTCTTCATTTACTGCTACAAACTGATAACGGTCAGATAAGTATGATTTAAACCATGCTAGTGCAATTCCACTAATGCCCACATAGTTTTCTAGTCTATTTAAAAGAATGTTGTGGTCAATTGTGTCAAATGCAGCACTAAGATCGAGTAACACTAATAGAGAGATACAACCACGATCGGATGATAAGAGCAAATCATTTGTGACTCTAATGAGAGCGGTCTCAGTGCTATGGTACGGTCTAAATCCGGACTGAAAATCCTCGCAGATATCATTTCTTTCTAGAAAGGAACACAGTTGTGAAGATACTGCTTTTTCTAATATCTTTGACAGAAAAGGCAGATTCGAGATCGGCCTGTAATTGACTAATTCTGTAGGATCAAGTTGTGTTTTTTTAACAAGCGGTTTTATCATAGCCAGTTTAAAGGTTTTTGGTACGTATCCTAGAGACAAAGATGAATTAATGATATTAAGAAGAGGATATATGACCTCTGGAAACATCTCTTTCAGTAGCTTAGTCGGTATAGGATCTAACATACAAGTTGTCGATTTAGATGAATTAACGAGTTTGCAGAATTCTTCCTCTCCTATAGCAACAAATGAATCAAATTTTTCCTCAGGGAGACTACAATGCACTTCCTGATGCGATACTGTGGTAGACGGTTGCATAGTTATAATTTTGTCCCTGATATTATCAATCTTATAAGTGAAGAAGTTCATAAAGTCATCACTGCTGTGTTGCTTGGACACTTCTGAGCTTGAAGCTTTCTTTTTCGTTAGTTTAGCCACTGTTTCAAATAAATACCTTGGATTATGTTTATTTTCTTCTAATAGGTTTGAAAAATAAGCAGATCTAGCAGCTTTTAAAGCCTCTCTGTAAGCAATCGAGCTCTCTTTCCATGAAATCCGAAATACCTCTAGTTTAGTTTTCTTCCAGTTGCGCTCCATTTTTCTGGCTGCTCTCTTAAGGGCCCGGGTGTGCTCGCTGTACCACGGCGTTGGGCTATTTTCTTTAATCTTCTTTAAGCGCAACGGAGCAACTGCGTCTAAAGTGCTGGAAAAGAGAGAGTTAAACGTTTCTGTTGCAATATCAAGTTCTTCTAAGCTATCCGGGATGCTGAGATGATGAAACTGATTAGGAAGATTATTGATAAAGCAATCTTTAGTGGCAGAAGTTATAGGTCTAACGTATTTATAACACGGAGTCGGCTTTGCAGCCTTGGCTAAATGTAATTTACATGAGACTAGATAATGATCTGAGATGTCATCGCTCTGCTGCAGAATTTCAACGGTATCAACATCTATTCCATGTGATAATATTAGATCTAGAGTATGATTACGACGATGAGTAGGTCCTGACACGTGTTGTCTAACTCCAATTGAGTTTACAATGTCTTTAAATGCCAATCCAAATGCATCTTTTTCATTATCTACATGTATATTAAAATCACCAACAATTAGTACTTTATCTGCAGCCAATACTAATTCTGATAGGAAGTCCGCAAATTCTTTGATAAAATCTTTATGGTGCCCTGGTGACCTGTATACAGTAGCCAGCATAATTCTCAAATGTGATTTATCGTTTACACTATAGATTTTTACATTAAGCACCAATACTTCAAAAGAAGTATATTTAAAGCTAGATTTCTTAGTGGTTTTGAAAATATTACTATAAATTACAGCAACACCTCCCCCTTTGCCTTTCAGACGAGGTTCATGTTTATAACTGTAATCTTGTGGGGTTGACTCATTTAAAATAATGTAATCGTTTGGTTTTAGCCAGGTTTCTGTCAAACACAGCATATCAAGATTATAATCTGAAATCATATCATTAACTATGAGAGATTTTGAAGTAAGGGATCGAATATTCAGCAACCCAAGCTTTATCATTTGCTCATCTGTATTATATCTGTTTTTTATTTGTTGAACATCAATTAAATTTTTAACCTGACGTTTTTTGGAGTTCCAAATTCGGGGAACAGACACAGTCTCTATATGATGACATCTAGGTGAAAGAGACTCTATGTGATGGGATTTATCTGACCTTGGTGACGTGAGGCCGCTAGCAGACGGTCGGTTTAGCCAGTCTGTCTGCTTCCTGACCTGAGCCCCAGATTGTCCTGTTTTATCTCTAAGACTATGAGCCAAATTACTAGAGAGAAGTGCAGCACCAGCCCAGGAGGGATGGATACCATCTCTTTTCAACAGATCAGGCTTGCCCCAAAAACTTTTCCAATTGTCTATGAATTTTATATTATTCTGCGGACACCACTTCGACAGCCAACCGTTCAGTGAGGCCAATCGGCTAACTATCTCATCACTCCTGCGTACAGGAAGGGGGCCAGAGTAAATTACAGTGCCTGACATCGTACTTGCGAGTTCACACACCTCTTTAATATTAATTTTGGTGATCTCCGACTGGCGGAGTCGAACATCATTAGTGCCGACATGAATAATGATCTTAGAGAATTTACGATTAGCATTAGCCAGCACTTTTAAATTTGCTTTGATGTCAGGCGCTCTGGCTCCCGGCAAACATGTGACTATGGTGGCTGGTGTCTCTATTTTCACGTTCCGTGTGATCGAATCACCAATTACCAGGGCACAATCAACAGAATTCTCAGTGGGTGTTTCACTGAGTGGGGCAAATCGGTTTGTTATGGGAATCGGAACGGAAGAGTGGTTCTTTGATCCACGACTAGAACGATCTCTCACGGTCACCCATCTGCCCTGCTGCACGGGCTCTACTTCAGCCGGAACCGAATCATGTAAAGAGTTCACTATGCTAGGCGCATCCAAAACACTATCTAAAGATCTAGCATTCTTACCATCCTCAATTAAAGTTTGGATGCGTGTCTCTAGTTCTGAAATCTTCTCCGTCAGCCTGACTGTCTCCTTGCATTTATCACATATAAATCCTATATTGCCATCGGAGAAGGCTATACTAAACATATGACATGTGACACAGGTGACAATAACAGGACAAGAAGACATTACTCACCGTGTTTGTTGACTGATTTCTTACTTACCTGGACTTTATGAACTCAAAGGCGCGGGCGCGCGAGAGAAAATAAATAAATAAATGAGCGCACGGGTGGCGCGTTAGCAGGCTAACGTTAGCGAGTTACTAGCGTGCTGTGTTAAGAATAACGGAAGCTAGAGATGTAAGGTTAATCTGAGATGTTGGGTAAGCTGTATTTAGTAGTATAAACAACTAGATAGTAAATGATGGCTCAAAACATAAAGAAATACGAGGCTCAGGCGAAGCTTACAGCCTCGAAGCAAACAAACACACAGCAGGTAGCGAGGCAGACAGGAGCAATCGATCAGCGATCAGGCAGGAGCAATCGATCAGCGATCAGGTGAACACTATCTCTACTCTACTCCACTGTACTCTATCTCTATTTTACTCCACTGTACTCTACCTCTACTGTACTCTACTGTACTCCACCTCTACTGTGCTCCACTGTACTCCACTGTACTCTTCCTCTACTGTACTCCACTGTACTCTATCTCTCCTGTGCTCCACTGTACTCTACCTCTACTGTGCTCTACTGTACTCTTCTCTACTGTGCTCCACTGTACTCTATTTCTACTGTACCCCACTGTACTCTACCTCTACTGTGCTCCACTGTACTCTACCTCTACTGTGCTCCACTGTACACTACCTCTACTGTACTCCACTGTACTCTACCTCTACTGTGCTCCACTGTACTCTACCTCTACTGTGCTCCACTGTACTCTACCTCTACTCTGCTCCACTGTACTTTATCTCTACTGTACTCCACTGTACTCTACCTCCACAGTGCTCCACTGTGCTCTACCTCTACTGTACTCCACTGTACTCTACCTCTACTCTGCTCCACCGTACTCTACCTCTACTCTGCTCCACTGTACTTTATCTCTACTGTACTCCACTGTAATCTATCTCTACTGTGCTCCACTGTACTATTCCTCTACTGTGCTCCACTGTACTCTATCTATACTGTGATCCACTGTACTCTACCTCTGCTGTGCTCCACTGTACTCTATCTCTACTCTACTCCACTGTACTCTACTTCTACTGTTCTCCACTGTACTCTACCTCTACTCTACTCCACTCTACTCTACCTCTACTGTGCTCCACTGTACTCTACCTCTAATGTACTCCACTGTACTCTACCTCTACTGTACTCTTCTCTACTCCACCTCTAATGTGCTCCACTCTACTCTACCTCTACTGTACTCCACTGTATTCTACTTCTACTGTACTCCACTGTACTCTACCTCTACTATACTCCACTGCACTTATCTCTACAGTGTTCTACTGTACTCTACCTCTACTGTACTCCACTGTACTCTACCTCTACTCTGCTCTACTGTACTCTATCTCTACTGTGCTCCACTGTACTCTACCTCTACTGTGCTCCACTGTACTCTATCTCCACTGTACTCCACTGTACTCTACCTCTACAGTGCTCCACTGTGCTCTACCTCTACTGTACTCCACTGTACTCTACCTCTACTCCGCTCTACTCTACTCTTTCTCTACTGTACTCCACTGTAGTCTACCTAAACTATACTCCACTGTACTCTACCTCCACTGTGCTCCACTGTACTCTACCTCAACTATACTCCACTGTACTCTATCTCTACTCTAATCCACTGTACTCTATCTCTACTCTACTCCACTCTACTCTATCTCTACTGTACTCCACTGTACTCTACCTCTACTCTACTCTACTGTACTCCACCTCTACTGTGCTCCACTGTACTCCACTGTACTCCAGCTCTACTGTGCTCCACTGTACTCTACCTCTACTGTACTCCACTGTACTCTACATCTACTGTGCTCCACTGTACTCTGCCTCTACTGTACTCCACTGTACTCTATCTCTACTGTACTCCACTGTACTCTACCTCTACTGTACGCCACTGTATTCTACCTCTACTGTGCTCTACTGTACTCTACCTCTACTGTACTCCACTGTACTCTACCTCTACTGTACTGTACTGTTCTCTACCTCTACTGTACTCTACTGTACTCCACCTCTACTGTGCTCCACTGTACTCCACTGTACTCTAGCTCTACTGTGCTCCACTGTACTCTACCTCTACTGTACTCCACTGTACTCCACCTCTACAGTGCTCCACTGTACTTTACCTCTACTGTATTCCACTGTACTCTACCTCTACTCTGCTCTACTGTACTCTATCTCTACTGTGCTCTACTGTACTCTACCTCTATTATACTCCTTTACTCTACCTCTACTGTGCTCCACTGTACTCTACCTCTATTGTGCTCCACTGTACGCTACCTCTACTGTAGTCCACTGTACTCTACCTCTACTGTGCTCCACTCTACTCTACCTCTACTGTGCTCAGCTGTACTCTACCTCTACTGTGCTCCACTGTACTCCACTGTACTCTAGCTCTACTCTGCTCCATTGTACTCTACCTCTACTGTGCTCTACTGTACTCTATCTCTACTGTGCTCCACTGTACTCTACCTCTACTGTACTCCACTGTACTCCACCTCTACAGTGCTCCACTGTACTCTACCTCTACTGTACTCCAATGTACTCTACATCTACTCTGCTCTACTGTACTCCATCTCTACTGTGCTCTACTGTACTCTACCTCTATTATACTCCACTGTACTCTACCTCTACTGTGCTCCACTGTACTCTACCTCTACTGTGCTCCACTGTACACTACCTCTACTGTAGTCCACTGTACTCTACCTCTACTGTGCTCCACTCTACTCTACCTCTACTGTGCTCAGCTGTACTCTACCTCTACTGTACTCCACTGTACTCTATCTCTTCTGTACTACACTGTAATCTTTCTCTACTGTGCTCCACTGTACTCTACCTCTACTGTGCTCTACTGTACTCTATCTCTACTGTGCTCTACTGTACTCTACCTCTACTATACTCCACTGTACTCTACCTCTACTGTGCTCCACTGTACTCTACCTCTACTGTGCTCCACTGTACACTACCACTACTGTACTCCATTGTACTCTACCTCTACTGTGCTCCACTCTACTCTACCTCTACTGTGCTCCACTGTACTCTACCTCTACTGTGCTCTACTGTACTCTATCTCTACTGTGCTCCACTGTACTCTACCTCTACTGTACTCTATTCTACTCCACCTCTAATGTGCTCCACTCTACTCTACCTCTACTGTACTCCACTGTACTCTACCTCTACTCTGCTCTACTGTACTCTATATCTACTGTGCTCCACTGTACTCTACCTCTACTGTACTCTACTGTAGTCTACCTCAACTATACTCCACTGTACTCTACCTCTACTGTGTCCACTGTGCTCTACCTCTACTGTGCTCTACTGTACTCTATCTCTACTGTGCTCCACTGTACTCTACCTCTACTGTACTCCACTGTACTCCACCTCTACAGTGCTCCACTGTACTCTACCTCTACTGTACTCCACTGTACTCTACCTCTACTCTGCTCTACTGTACTCTGTCTCTACTGTGCTCCACTGTACTCTACCTCTACTGTACTCCACTGTAGTCTACCTAAACTATACTCCACTCTACTCTACCTCCACTGTGCTCCACTGTACTCTACCTCAACTATACTCCACTGTACTCTATCTCTACTCTAATCCACTGTACTCTATCTCTACTCTACTCCACTCTACTGTATCTCTACTGTACTCCACTCTACTCTACCTCTACTCTACTCTACTGTACTCCACCTCTACTGTGCTCCACTGTACCCCACTGTACTCCAGCTCTACTGTGCTCCACTGTACTCTACCTCTACTGTACTCCACTGTACTCTACATCTACTGTGCTCCACTGTACTCTACCTCTACTGTACTCCACTGTACTCTACCTCTACTGTACTCCACTGTACTCTACCTCTACTGTACTCCACTGTACTCTACCTCTACTGTACTTCACTGTACTCTACCTCTACTGTACTCCACTGTACTCTACCTCTACTGTACTCCACTGTATTCTACCTCTACTGTGCTCTACTGTACTCTATCTCTACTGTACTCCACTGTACTCTACCTCTACTGTGCTCCACTGTACTCTACCTCTACTGTACTCCACTGTACTCTATCTCTACTGTGCTCCACTGTACTCTACCTCTACTGTACTCCACTGTACTCTATCTCTACTGTTCTCCACTGTACTCTACCTCTACTGTGGACCACTGTACTCCACTGTACTCTATCTCTACTGTGATCAACTGCACTCTACCTCTGCTGTGCTCCACTGTACTCTATCTCTACTCTACTCCACTGTACTCTATCTCTATTTTACTCCACTGTACTCTACCTCTACTGTACTCTACTGTACTCCACCTCTACTGTGCTCCACTGTACTCCACTGTACTCTTCCTCTACTGTACTCCACTGTACTCTATCTCTACTGTGGTCCACTGTACTCTACCTCTACTGTGCTCTACTGTACTCTATCTCTACTGTGCTCCACTGTACTCTACCTCTACTGTACTCCACTGTACTCCACCTCTACAGTGCTCCACTGTACTCTACCTCTACTGTACTCCAATGTACTCTACATCTACTCCGCTCTACTGTACTCTATCTCTACTGTGCTCTACTGTACTCTACCTCTATTATACTCCACTGTACTCTACCTCTACTGTGCTCCACTGTACTCTACCTCTACTGTGCTCCACTGTACACTACCTCTACTGTAGTCCACTGTACTCTACCTCTACTGTGCTCCACTCTACTCTACCTCTACTGTGCTCAGCTGTACTCTACCTCTACTCTACTCCACTGTACTCTATCTCTTCTGTACTACACTGTACTCTTTCTCTACTGTGCTCCACTGTACTCTACCTCTACTGTGCTCTACTGTACTCTATCTCTACTGTGCTCTACTGTACTCTGCCTCTACTATACTCCACTGTACTCTACCTCTACTGTGCTCCACTGTACTCTACCTCTACTGTGATCCACTGTACACTACCTCTACTGTGCTCCACTGTACTCTACCTCTACTGTGCTCCACTCTACTCTACCTCTACTGTGCTCCACTGTACTCTACCTCTACTGTGCTCTACTGTACTCTATCTCTACTGTGCTCCACTGTACTCTACCTCTACTGTACTCTACTCTACTCCACCTCTAATGTGCTCCACTCTACTCTACTTCTACTGTACTCAACTGTACTCTACATCTACTCTACTCCACTGTACTCTACCTCTACTGTTCTCCACTGTACTCTACCTCTACTCTACTCCACTCTACTCTACCTCTGCTGTGCTCCACTGTACTCTACCTCTAATGTACTCCACTGTACTCTACCTCTACTGTACTCTTCTCTACTCCACCTCTAATGTGCTCCACTCTACTCTACCTCTACTGTACTCCACTGTACTCTACCTCTACTGTACTCCACTGTACTCTACCTCTACTATACTACACTGCACTTATCTCTACAGTGTTCTACTGTACTCTACCTCTACTGTACTCCACTGTACTCTACCTCTACTCTGCTCTACTGTACTCTACCTCTACTGTGCTCCACTGTACTCTATCTCCACTGTACTCCACTGTACTCTACCTCTACAGTGCTCCACTGTGCTCTACCTCTACTGTACTCTACTGTACTCTATCTCTACTGTGCTCTAGTGTACTCTACCTCTATTATACTCCACTGTACTCTACCTCTACTGTGCTCCACTGTACTCTACCTCTACTGTACTCCACTGTAGTCTACCTAAACTATACTCCACTGTACTCTACCTCCACTGTGCTCCACTGTACTCTACCTCAACTATACTCCACTATACTCTATCTCTACTCTACTCCACTCTACTCTATCTCTACTGTACTCCACTGTACTCTACCTCTACTCTACTGTACTCCACCTCTACTGTGCTCCACTGTACTCCACTGTACTCCAGCTCTACTGTGCTCCACTGTACTCTACCTCTACTGTACTCCACTGTACTCTATATCTACTGTGCTCCACTGTACTCTACCTCTACTGTGCTCCACTCTACTCTACCTCTACTGTGCTCCACTGTACTCTACCTCTACTGTGCTCCACTGTACTCTATCTCTACTGTACTCCACTGTACTCTACCTCTACAGTGCTCCACTGTGCTCTACCTCTACTCTACTCCACTGTACTCTACATCTACTCTGCTCTACTGTACTCTATCTCTACTGTGCTCCACTGTACTCTACCTCTACTGTACTCCACTGTAGTCTACCTAAACTATACTCCACTGTACTCTACCTCCACTGTGCTCCACTGTACTCTACCTCAACTATACTCCACTGTACTCTATCTCTACTCTAATCCACTGTACTCTGTCTCTACTCTACTCCACTCTACTCTATCTCTACTGTACTCCACTGTACTCTACCTCTACTCTACTGTACTCCACCTCTACTGTGCTCCACTGTACTCCACTGTACTCCAGCTCTACTGTGCTCCACTGTACTCTACCTCTACTGTACTCCACTGTACTCTACATCTACTGTGCTCCACTGTACTCTGCCTCTACTGTACTCCACTGTACTCTACCTCTACTGTACTCCACTGTACTCTACCTCTACTGTACTCCACTGTATTCTACCTCTACTGTGCTCTACTGTACTCCACTGTACTCTAGCTCTACTGTGCTCCACTGTACTCCACTGTACTCTAGCTCTACTGTGCTCCACTGTACTCTACCTCTACTGTGCTCTACTGTACTCTATCTCTACTGTGCTCCACTGTACTCTACCTCTACTGTACTCCACTCTACTCCACCTCTACAGTGCTCCACTGTACTCTACATCTACTCTGCTCTACTGTACTCTATCTCTACTGTGCTCTACTGTACTCTACCTCTATTATACTCCACTTTACTCTACCTCTACTGTGCTCCACTGTACACTACCTCTATTGTGCTCCACTGTACGCTACCTCTAATGTAGTCCACTGTACTCTACCTCTACTGTGCTCCACTCTACTCTACCTCTACTGTGCTCAGCTGTACTCTACCTCTACTGTGCTCCACTGTACTCCACTGTACTCTAGCTCTACTCTGCTCCATTGTACTCTACCTCTACTGTGCTCTACTGTACTCTATCTCTACTGTGCTCCACTGTACTCTACCTCTACTGTACTCCACTGTACTCCACCTCTACAGTGCTCCACTGTACTCTACCTCTACTGTACTCCAATGTACTCTACATCTACTCTGCTCTACTGTACTCCATCTCTACTGTGCTCTACTGTACTCTACCTCTATTATACTCCACTGTACTCTACCTCTACTGTGCTCCACTGTACTCTACCTCTACTGTGCTCCACTGTACACTACCTCTACTGTAGTCCACTGTACTCTACCTCTACTGTGCTCCACTCTACTCTACCTCTCCTGTGCTCAGCTGTACTCTACCTCTACTGTACTCCACTGTACTCTATCTCTTCTGTACTACACTGTACTCTTTCTCTACTGTGCTCCACTGTACTCTACCTCTACTGTGCTCTACTGTACTCTATCTCTACTGTGCTCTACTGTACTCTACCTCTACTATACTCCACTGTACTCTACCTCTACTGTGCTCCACTGTACTCTACCTCTACTGTGCTCCACTGTACACTACCACTACTGTACTCCATTGTACTCTACCTCTACTGTGCTCCACTCTACTCTACCTCTACTGTGCTCCACTGTACTCTACCTCTACTGTGCTCTACTCTACTCTATCTCTACTGTGCTCCACTGTACTCTACCTCTACTGTACTCTACTCTACTCCACCTCTAATGTGCTCCACTCTACTCTACCTCTACTGTACTCCACTGTACTCTACCTCTACTCTGCTCTACTGTACTCTATCTCTACTGTGCTCCACTGTACTCTACCTCTACTGTACTCTACTGTAGTCTACCTCAACTATACTCCACTGTACTCTACCTCTACTGTGATCCACTGCGGTCTACCTCTACTGTGCTCTACTGTACTCTATCTCTACTGTGCTCCACTGTACTCTACCTCTACTGTACTCCACTGTACTCCACCTCTACAGTGCTCCACTGTACTCTACCTCTACTGTACTCCACTGTACTCTACCTCTACTCTGCTCTTCTGTACTCTATCTCTACTGTGCTCCACTGTACTCTACCTCTACTGTACTCCACTGTAGTCTACCTAAACTATACTCCACTCTACTCTACCTCCACTGTGCTCCACTGTACTCTACCTCAACTATACTCCACTGTACTCTATCTCTACTCTAATCCACTGTACTCTATCTCTACTCTACTCCACTCTACTGTATCTCTACTGTACTCCACTGTACTCTACCTCTACTCTACTCTACTGTACTCCACCTCTACTGTGCTCCACTGTACTCCACTGTACTCCAGCTCTACTGTGCTCCACTGTACTCTACCTCTACTGTACTCCACTGTACTCTACCTCTAATGTGCTCCACTCTACTCTACCTCTACTGTACTCCACTGTACTCTACCTCTACTGTACTCCACTGTACTCTACCTCTACTATACTCCACTGCACTTATCTCTACAGTGTTCTACTGTACTCTACCTCTACTGTACTCCACTGTACTCTACCTCTACTCTGCTCTACTGTACTCTATCTCTACTGTGCTCCACTGTACTCTACCTCTACTGTGCTCCACTGTACTCTATCTCCACTGTACTCCACTGTACTCTACCTCTACAGTGCTCCACTGTGCTCTACCTCTACTCTACTCCACTGTACTCTACCTCTACTCCGCTCTACTCTACTCTTTCTCTACTGTACTCCACTGTACGCTATGTCTACTGTACTCCACTGTAGTCTACCTCAACTATACTCCCCTGTACTCTACCTCCACTGTGCTCCACTGTACTCTACATCTACTGTGCTCCACTGTACTCTACCTCTACTTTGCTCCACTCTACTCTACCTCTACTGTGCTCCACTGTACTCTACCTCTACTGTGCTCTACTGTACTCTATCTCTACTGTGCTCCACTGTACTCTACCTCTACTGTACTCTACTCTACTCCACCTCTAATGTGCTCCACTCTACTCTACCTCTACTGTACTCCACTGTACTCTACCTCTACTCTGCTCTACTGTACTCTATCTCTACTCTGCTCCACTGTACTCTACCTCTACTGTACTCTACTGTAGTCTACCTCAACTATACTCCACTGTACTCTACCTCTACTGTGCTCCACTGTGCTCTACCTCTACTGTGCTCTACTGTACTCTATCTCTACTGTGCTCCACTGTACTCTACCTCTACTGTACTCCACTGTACTCCACCTCTACAGTGCTCCACTGTACTCTACCTCTACTGTACTCCATCTCTACTGTGCTCCACTGTACTCTACCTCTACTGTACTCCACTGTAGTCTACCTAAACTATACTCCACTCTACTCTACCTCCACTGTGCTCCACTGTACTCTACCTCAACTATACTCCACTGTACTCTATCTCTACTCTAATCCACTGTACTCTCTCTCTACTCTACTCCACTCTACTGTATCTCTACTGTACTCCACTGTACTCTACCTCTACTCTACTCTACTGTACTCCACCTCTACTGTGCTCCACTGTGCTCCACTGTACTCTACCTCTACTGTACTCCACTGTACTCTACATCTACTGTGCTCCACTGTACTCTACCTCTACTGTACTACACTGTACTCTACCTCTACTGTACTCCACTGTACTCTACCTCTACTGTACTCCACTGTATTCTACATCTACTGTGCTCTACTGTACTCTATCTCTACTGTACTCCACTGTACTCTACCTCTACTGTGCTCCACTGTACTCTACCTCTACTGTACTCCACTGTACTCTATCTCTACTGTGCTCCACTGTACTCTACCTCTACTGTACTCCACTGTACTCTATCTCTACTGTTCTCCACTGTACTCTACCTCTACTGTGCACCACTGTACTCCACTGTACTCTATCTCTACTGTGATCCACTGCACTCTACTTCTGCTGTGCTCCACTGTACTCTATCTCTACTCTACTCCACTGTACTCTATCTCTATTTTACTTCACTGTACTCTACCTCTACTGTACTCTACTGTACTCCACCTCTACTGTGCTCCACTGTACTCCACTGTACTCTTCCTCTACTGTACTCCACTGTACTCTATCTCTACTGTGCTCCACTGTACTCTACCTCTACTGTGCTCTACTGTACTCTATCTCTACTGTGCTCCACTGTACTCTACCTCTACTGTACTCCACTGTACTCCACCTCTACAGTGCTCCACTGTATTCTACCTCTACTGTACTCCAATGTACTCTACATCTACTCTGCTCTACTGTATTCTATCTCTACTGTGCTCTACTGTACTCTACCTCTATTATACTCCACTGTACTCTACCTCTACTGTGCTCCACTGTACTCTACCTCTACTGTGTTCCACTGTACACTACCTCTACTGTAGTCCACTGTACTCTACCTCTACTGTGCTCCACTCTACTCTACCTCTACTGTGCTCAGCTGTACTCCACCTCTACTGTACTCCACTGTACTCTATCTCTTCTGTACTACACTGTACTCTTTCTCTACTGTGCTCCACTGTACTCTACCTCTACTGTGCTCTACTGTACTCTATCTCTACTGTGCTCTACTGTACTCTACCTCTACTATACTCCACTGTACTCTACCTCTACTGTGCTCCACTGTACTCTACCTCTACTGTGCTCCACTGTACACTACCTCTACTGTACTCCATTGTACTCTACCTCTACTGTGCTCCACTCTACTCTACCTCTACTGTGCTCCACTGTACTCTACCTCTACTGTGCTCCACTGTACTCTACCTCTACTGTACTCTACTCTACTCCACCTCTAATGTGCTCCACTCTACTCCACCTCTAATGTGCTCCACTCTACTCTACCTCTACTGTACTCCACTGTACTCTACCTCTACTCTGCTCTACTGTACTCTATCTCTACTGTGCTCCACTGTACTCTACCTCTACTGTACTCTACTGTAGTCTACCTCAACTATACTCCACTGTACTCTACCTCTACTGTGCTCCACTGTACTCTACCTCTACTGTGCTCTACTGTACTCTATCTCTACTGTGCTCCACTGTACTCTACCTCTACTGTACTCCACTGTACTCCACCTCTACAGTGCTCCACTGTACTCTACCTCTACTGTGCTCCACTGTACTCTACCTCTACTCTACTCCACTGTACTCTACCTCTTCTATACTCCACTGCACTTATCTCTACTGTTTTCGACTGTACTCTATCTCTACTGTACTCCACTGTACTCTACCTCTACTCTGCTCCACTGTACTCTACCTCTACTGTACTCCACTCTACTCTACCTCTACAGTGCTCCACTGTGATCTACATCTACTGTACTCCACTGTACTCTACCTCTACTCTGCTCTACTGTACTCTATCTCTACTGTACTCCACTGTACTCTATCTCTACTGTACTCCACTGTAGTCTACCTCAACTATACTCCCCTGTACTCTACCTCTACTGTGCTCCACTGTACTCTACATCTACTGTGCTCCACTGTACTCTACCTCTACTCTACTCCACTGTACTCTACCTCTACTATACTCCACTGTACTCTACCTCTACTGTGCTCTACTGTACTCTATCTCTACTGTGCTCCACTGTACTCTACCTCTACTGTACTCCACTGTACTCCACCTCTACAGTGCTCCACTGTATTCTACCTCTACTGTACTCCAATGTACTCTACATCTACTCTGCTCTACTGTATTCTATCTCTACTGTGCTCTACTGTACTCTACCTCTATTATACTCCACTGTACTCTACCTCTACTGTGCTCCACTGTACTCTACCTCTACTGTGCTCCACTGTACACTACCTCTACTGTAGTCCACTGTACTCTACCTCTACTGTGCTCCGCTCTACTCTACCTCTACTGTGCTCAGCTGTACTCTACCTCTACTGTACTCCACTGTACTCTATCTCTTCTGTACTACACTGTACTCTTTCTCTACTGTGCTCCACTGTACTCTACCTCTACTGTACTCTACTGTACTCTACCTCTACTGTGCTCCACTGTACTCTACCTCTACTGTGCTCCACTGTACTCTATCTCTACTGTACTCCACTGTACTCTACCTCTACAGTGCTCCACTGTGCTCTACCTCTACTCTACTCCACTGTACTCTACCTCTACTCTGCTCTACTGTACTCTATCTCTACTGTGCTCCACTGTACTCTACCTCTACTGTACTCCACTGTAGTCTACCTAAACTATACTCCACTGTACTCTACCTCCACTGTGCTCCACTGTACTCTACCTCAACTATACTCCACTGTACTCTATCTCTACTCTAATCCACTGTACTCTATCTCTACTCTACTCCACTCTACTCTATCTCTACTGTACTCCAGTGCACTCTAACTCTACTCTACTCTACTGTACTCCACCTCTACTGTGCTCCACTGTACTCCACTGTACTCCAGCTCTACTGTGCTCCACTGTACTCTACCTCTACTGTACTCAACTGTACTCTACATCTAATGTGCTCCACTGTACTCTGCCTCTACTGTACTCCACTGTACTCTACCTCTACTGTACTCCACTGTACTCTACCTCTACTGTACTCCACTGTATTCTACCTCTACTGTGCTCTACTGTACTCTACCTCTACTGTACTCCACTGTACTCTACCTCTACTGTACTGTACTGTTCTCTACCTCTACTGTACTCTACTGTACTCCACCTCTACTGTGCTCCACTGTACTCCACTGTACTCTAGCTCTACTGTGCTCCACTGTACTCTACCTCTACTGTGCTCTACTGTAATCTATCTCTACTGTACTCCACTGTACTCTACCTCTACTGTACTGTACTGTTCTCTACCTCTACTGTACTCTACTGTACTCCACCTCTACTGTGCTCCACTGTACTCCACTCTACTCTACCTCCACTGTGCTCCACTGTACTCTACCTCAACTATACTCCACTGTACTCTATCTCTACTCTAATCCACTGTACTCTAACTCTACTCTACTCCACTCTACTCTATCTCTACTGTACTCCACTGTACTCTACCTCTACTCTTACTGTACTCCACCTCTACTGTGCTCCACTGTACTCCACTGTACTCCAGCTCTACTGTGCTCCACTGTACTCTACATCTACTGTGCTCCACTGTACTCTATCTCTACTGTACTCCACTGTACTCTACCTCTACTGTACTGTACTGTTCTCTAAGTCTACTGTACTCTACTGTACTCCAC
Organism: Tiaroga cobitis; assembly: GCA_030578255.1. Lineage (NCBI taxonomy): Eukaryota > Metazoa > Chordata > Actinopteri > Cypriniformes > Leuciscidae > Tiaroga > Tiaroga cobitis. Next base: position 787,866 of record JAROOI010000056.1, on the reverse strand, counting down.
CTCTACTGTGCTCCACTGTACTCCACTGTACTCTACCTCTACTGTGCTCCACTGTACTCTACCTCTACTGTACTCCACTGTACTCTATCTCTACTGTGCTCCACTGTACTCTATCTCTACTGTGCTCCACTGTACTCTACCTCCACTGTACTCCACTGTACTCTATCTCTACTGTTCTCCACTGTACTCTACCTCTACCGTGCACCACTGTACTCCACTGTACTCTATCTCTACTGTGATCCACTATACTCTACCTCTGCTGTGCTCCACTGTACTCTATCTCTACTCTACTCCACTGTACTCTATCTCTATTTTACTCCACTGTACTCTACCTCTACTGTACTCTACTGTACTCCACCTCTACTGTGCTCCACTGTACTCCACTGTACTCTTCCTCTACTGTACTCCACTGTACTCTATCTCTACTGTGCTCCACTGTACTCTACCTCTACTGTACTCTACTGTACTCCACCTCTACTGTGCTCCACTGTACTCCACTGTACTCTACCTCTACTCTGCTCCACTGTAATCTACCTCTACTGTGCTCCACTGTGCACTACCTCTACTGTACTCCACTGTACTCTACCTCTACTGTGCTCCACTGTACTCTACCTCTACTGTGCTCCACTGTACTCTACCTCTACTCTGCTCCACTGTACTTTATCTCTACTGTACTCCACTGTACTCTACCTCCACAGTGCTCCACTGTGCTCTACCTCTACTGTACTCCACTGTACTCTACCTCTACTCTGCTCTACTGTGCTCTACCTCTACTGTACTCCACTGTACTCTATCTCTACTGTACTCCACTGTAATCTATCTCTACTGTGCTCCACTGTACTATTCCTTCACTGTGCTCCACTGTACTCCACTTTACTCTATCTCTACTGTGATCCACTGTACTCTACCTCTGCTGTGCTCCACTGTACTCTATCTCTACTCTACTCCACTGTACTCTACCTATACTGTTCTCCACTGTACTCTACCTCTACTGTACTCCACTCTACTCTACCTCTACTGTGCTCCACTGTACTCTACCTCTAATGTACTCCACTGTACTCTACCTCTACTGTACTCTTCTCTACTCCACCTCTAATGTGCTCCACTCTACTCTACCTCTACTGTACTCCACTGTACTCTACCTCTACTGTACTCCACTGTACTCTACCTCTACTATACTCCACTGCACTTATCTCTACAGTGTTCTACTGTACTCTACCTCTACTGTACTCCACTGTACCCTACCTCTACTCTGCTCTACTGTACTCTATCTCTACTGTGCTCCACTGTACTCTACCTCTACTGTGCTCCACTGTACTCTATCTCTACTGTACTCCACTGTACTCTACCTCTACAGTGCTCCACTCTGCTCTACCTCTACTGTACTCCGCTGTACTCTACCTCTACTCTGCTCTACTCTACTCTATCTCTAATGTACTCCACTGTACTCTATCTCTACTGTACTCCACTGTAGTCTACCTCAACTATACTCCCCTGTACTCTACCTCTACTGTGCTCCACTGTACTCTACATCTACTGTGCTCCACTGTACTCTACCTCTACTCTACTCCACTGTACTCTACCTCTACTATACTCCACTGTACTCTACCTCTACTGTGCTCTACTGTACTCTACCTCTACTGTGCTCCACTGTACAATACCTCTATTGTAGTCCACTGTACTCTACCTCTACTGTGCTCCACTCTACTCTACCTCTACTGTGCTCCACTGAACTCTACCTCTACTATGCTCCACTGTACTCTATCTCTACTGCACTCCACTGTACTCTACCTCTACAGTGCTCCACTGTGCTCTACCTCTACTCTACTCCACTGTACTCTACCTCTACTCTGCTCTACTGTACTCTATCTCTACTGTGCTCCACTGTACTCTACCTCTACTGTACTCCACTGTAGTCTACCTAAACTATACTCCACTGTACTCTACCTCCACTGTGCTCCACTGTACTCTACCTCAACTATACTCCACTGTACTCTATCTCTACTCTAATCCACTGTACTCTATCTCTACTCTACTCCACTCTACTCTATCTCTACTGTACTCCACTGTACTCTACCTCTACTCTACTCTACTGTACTCCACCTCTACTGTGCTCCACTGTACTCCACTGTACTCCAAATCTACTGTGCTCCACTGTACTCTACCTCTACTGTACTCCACTGTACTCTACATCTACTGTGCTCCACTGTACTCTGCCTCTACTGTAATCCACTGTACTCTACCTCTACTGTACTCCACTGTATTCTACCTCTACTGTACTCCACTGTATTCTACCTCTACTGTGCTCTACTGTACTCTACCTCTACTGTACTCCATTGTACTCTACCTCTACTGTACTCTACTGTTCTCTACCTCTACTGTGCTCCACTGTACTCTATCTCTACTGTACTCCACTGAACTCTACCTCTACAGTGCTCCACTCTGCTCTACCTCTACTGTACTCCGCTGTACTCTACCTCTACTCTGCTCTACTCTACTCTATCTCTAATATACTCCACTGTACTCTATCTCTACTGTACTCCACTGTAGTCTACCTCAACTATACTCCCCTGTACTCTACTTCTACTGTGCTCCACTGTACTCTACATCTACTGTGCTCCACTGTACTCTACCTCTACTGTACTCCACTGTACTCTACCTCTACTCTGCTCTAATGTACTCTATCTCTACTGTGCTCCACTGTACTCTACCTCTACTGTACTCCACTGTACTCTACCTCTACTCTGCTCCACTGTACTCTACCTCTACTGTGCTCTACTGTACTCTATCTCTACTGTGCTCCACTGTACTCTACCTCCACTGTACTCCACTGTAGTCTACCTAAACTATACTCCACTCTACTCTACCTCCACTGTGCTCCACTGTACTCTACCTCAACTATACTCCACTGTACTCTATCTCTACTCTAATCCACTGTACTCTATCCCTACTCTACTCCACTCTACTCTATCTCTACTGTACTCCACTGTACTCTACCTCTACTCTACTCTACTGTACTCCACCTCTACTGTGCTCCACTGTACTCCACTGTACTCCAGCTCTACTGTGCTCCACTGTACTCTACATCTACTGTGCTCCACTATACTCTACCTCTACTGTACTCCACTGTACTCTACCTCTACTGTACTCCACTGTACTCTACCTCTACTGTACTCCACTGTATTCTACCTCTACTGTACTCCACTGTACTCTACCTCTACTCTGCTCCACTGTACTCTACCTCTACTGTGCTCTACTGTACTCTATCTCTACTGTGCTCCACTGTACTCTACCTCTACTGTACTCCACTGTAGTCTACCTAAACTATACTCCACTCTACTCTACCTCCACTGTGCTCCACTATACTCTACCTCTACTGTACTCCACTGTACTCCAGCTCTACTGTGCTCCACTGTACTCTACATCTACTGTGCTCCACTGTACTCTACATCTACTGTGCTCCACTATACTCTACATCTACTGTGCTCCACTATACTCTACCTCTACTGTACTCCACTGTACTCTACCTCTACTCTACTCCACTCTACTCTATCTCTACTGTTCTCCACTGTACTCTACCTCTACTGTGCACCACTGTACTCCACTGTACTCTATCTCTACTGTGATCCACTGTACTCTACCTCTGCTGTTCTCCACTGTACTCTATCTCTACTCTACTCCACTGTACTCTATCTCTATTTTACTCCACTGTACTCTACCTCTACTGTGCTCTACTGTACTCTTCTCTACTGTGCTCCACTGTACTCTAATTCTACTGTACCCCACTGTAATCTACCTCTACTGTGCTCCACTGTACTCTACCTCTACTGTGCTCCACTGTACACTACCTCTACTGTACTCCACTGTACTCTACCTCTACTGTGCTCCACTGTACTCTACCTCTACTGTGCTCCACTGTACTCTACCTCTACTCTGCTCCACTGTACTTTATCTCTATTGTACTCCACTGTACTCTACCTCCACAGTGCTCCACTGTGCTCTACCTCTACTGTACTCCACTGTACTCTACCTCTACTCTGCTCTACTGTGCTCTACCTCTACTGTACTCCACTGTAATCTATCTCTACTGTGCTCCACTGTACTATTCCTCTACTGTGCTCCACTGTACTCCACTGTACTCTATCTCTACTGTGATCCACTGTACTCTACCTCTGCTGTGCTCCACTGTACTCTATCTCTACTCTACTCCACTGTACTCTATATCTACTGTGCTCCACTGTACTCTACCTCTACTGTGCTCCACTCTACTCTACCTCTACTGTGCTCCACTGTACTCTACCTCTACTGTACTCCACTGTACTCTATATCTACTGTGCTCCACTGTACTCTACCTCTACTGTGCTCCACTCTACTCTACCTCTACTGTGCTCCACTGTACTCTACCTCTACTGTGCTCCACTGTACTCTATCTCTACTGTACTCCACTGTACTCTACCTCTACAGTGCTCCACTGTGCTCTACCTCTACTCTACTCCACTGTACTCTACATCTACTCTGCTCTACTGTACTCTATCTCTACTGTGCTCCACTGTACTCTACCTCTACTGTACTCCACTGTAGTCTACCTAAACTATACTCCACTGTACTCTACCTCCACTGTGCTCCACTGTACTCTACCTCAACTATACTCCACTGTACTCTATCTCTACTCTAATCCACTGTACTCTGTCTCTACTCTACTCCACTCTACTCTATCTCTACTGTACTCCACTGTACTCTACCTCTACTCTACTGTACTCCACCTCTACTGTGCTCCACTGTACTCCACTGTACTCCAGCTCTACTGTGCTCCACTGTACTCTACCTCTACTGTACTCCACTGTACTCTACATCTACTGTGCTCCACTGTACTCTGCCTCTACTGTACTCCACTGTACTCTACCTCTACTGTACTCCACTGTACTCTACCTCTACTGTACTCCACTGTATTCTACCTCTACTGTGCTCTACTGTACTCTACCTCTACTGTACTCCACTGTACTCTACCTCTACTGTACTGTACTGTTCTCTACCTCTACTGTACTCTACTGTACTCCACCTCTACTGTGCTCCACTGTACTCCACTGTACTCTAGCTCTACTGTGCTCCACTGTACTCTACCTCTACTGTGCTCTACTGTACTCTATCTCTACTGTGCTCCACTGTACTCTACCTCTACTGTACTCCACTCTACTCCACCTCTACAGTGCTCCACTGTACTCTACATCTACTCTGCTCTACTGTACTCTATCTCTACTGTGCTCTACTGTACTCTACCTCTATTATACTCCACTTTACTCTACCTCTACTGTGCTCCACTGTACACTACCTCTATTGTGCTCCACTGTACGCTACCTCTACTGTAGTCCACTGTACTCTACCTCTACTGTGCTCCACTCTACTCTACCTCTACTGTGCTCAGCTGTACTCTACCTCTACTGTGCTCCACTGTACTCCACTGTACTCTAGCTCTACTCTGCTCCATTGTACTCTACCTCTACTGTGCTCTACTGTACTCTATCTCTACTGTGCTCCACTGTACTCTACCTCTACTGTACTCCACTGTACTCCACCTCTACAGTGCTCCACTGTACTCTACCTCTACTGTACTCCAATGTACTCTACATCTACTCTGCTCTACTGTACTCCATCTCTACTGTGCTCTACTGTACTCTACCTCTATTATACTCCACTGTACTCTACCTCTACTGTGCTCCACTGTACTCTACCTCTACTGTGCTCCACTGTACACTACCTCTACTGTAGTCCACTGTACTCTACCTCTACTGTGCTCCACTCTACTCTACCTCTCCTGTGCTCAGCTGTACTCTACCTCTACTGTACTCCACTGTACTCTATCTCTTCTGTACTACACTGTACTCTTTCTCTACTGTGCTCCACTGTACTCTACCTCTACTGTGCTCTACTGTACTCTATCTCTACTGTGCTCTACTGTACTCTACCTCTACTATACTCCACTGTACTCTACCTCTACTGTGCTCCACTGTACTCTACCTCTACTGTGCTCCACTGTACACTACCACTACTGTACTCCATTGTACTCTACCTCTACTGTGCTCCACTCTACTCTACCTCTACTGTGCTCCACTGTACTCTACCTCTACTGTGCTCTACTCTACTCTATCTCTACTGTGCTCCACTGTACTCTACCTCTACTGTACTCTACTCTACTCCACCTCTAATGTGCTCCACTCTACTCTACCTCTACTGTACTCCACTGTACTCTACCTCTACTCTGCTCTACTGTACTCTATCTCTACTGTGCTCCACTGTACTCTACCTCTACTGTACTCTACTGTAGTCTACCTCAACTATACTCCACTGTACTCTACCTCTACTGTGATCCACTGCGGTCTACCTCTACTGTGCTCTACTGTACTCTATCTCTACTGTGCTCCACTGTACTCTACCTCTACTGTACTCCACTGTACTCCACCTCTACAGTGCTCCACTGTACTCTACCTCTACTGTACTCCACTGTACTCTACCTCTACTCTGCTCTTCTGTACTCTATCTCTACTGTGCTCCACTGTACTCTACCTCTACTGTACTCCACTGTAGTCTACCTAAACTATACTCCACTCTACTCTACCTCCACTGTGCTCCACTGTACTCTACCTCAACTATACTCCACTGTACTCTATCTCTACTCTAATCCACTGTACTCTATCTCTACTCTACTCCACTCTACTGTATCTCTACTGTACTCCACTGTACTCTACCTCTACTCTACTCTACTGTACTCCACCTCTACTGTGCTCCACTGTACTCCACTGTACTCCAGCTCTACTGTGCTCCACTGTACTCTACCTCTACTGTACTCCACTGTACTCTACCTCTAATGTGCTCCACTCTACTCTACCTCTACTGTACTCCACTGTACTCTACCTCTACTGTACTCCACTGTACTCTACCTCTACTATACTCCACTGCACTTATCTCTACAGTGTTCTACTGTACTCTACCTCTACTGTACTCCACTGTACTCTACCTCTACTCTGCTCTACTGTACTCTATCTCTACTGTGCTCCACTGTACTCTACCTCTACTGTGCTCCACTGTACTCTATCTCCACTGTACTCCACTGTACTCTACCTCTACAGTGCTCCACTGTGCTCTACCTCTACTGTACTCCACTGTACTCTACCTCTACTCCGCTCTACTCTACTCTTTCTCTACTGTACTCCACTGTACGCTATGTCTACTGTACTCCACTGTAGTCTACCTCAACTATACTCCCCTGTACTCTACCTCTACTGTGCTCCACTGTACTCTACATCTACTGTGCTCCACTGTACTCTACCTCTACTTTGCTCCACTCTACTCTACCTCTACTGTGCTCCACTGTACTCTACCTCTACTGTGCTCTACTGTACTCTATCTCTACTGTGCTCCACTGTACTCTACCTCTACTGTACTCTACTCTACTCCACCTCTAATGTGCTCCACTCTACTCTACCTCTACTGTACTCCACTGTACTCTACCTCTACTCTGCTCTACTGTACTCTATCTCTACTCTGCTCCACTGTACTCTACCTCTACTGTACTCTACTGTAGTCTACCTCAACTATACTCCACTGTACTCTACCTCTACTGTGCTCCACTGTGCTCTACCTCTACTGTGCTCTACTGTACTCTATCTCTACTGTGCTCCACTGTACTCTACCTCTACTGTACTCCACTGTACTCCACCTCTACAGTGCTCCACTGTACTCTACCTCTACTGTACTCCATCTCTACTGTGCTCCACTGTACTCTACCTCTACTGTACTCCACTGTAGTCTACCTAAACTATACTCCACTCTACTCTACCTCCACTGTGCTCCACTGTACTCTACCTCAACTATACTCCACTGTACTCTATCTCTACTCTAATCCACTGTACTCTCTCTCTACTCTACTCCACTCTACTGTATCTCTACTGTACTCCACTGTACTCTACCTCTACTCTACTCTACTGTACTCCACCTCTACTGTGCTCCACTGTGCTCCACTGTACTCTACCTCTACTGTACTCCACTGTACTCTACATCTACTGTGCTCCACTGTACTCTACCTCTACTGTACTACACTGTACTCTACCTCTACTGTACTCCACTGTACTCTACCTCTACTGTACTCCACTGTATTCTACATCTACTGTGCTCTACTGTACTCTATCTCTACTGTACTCCACTGTACTCTACCTCTACTGTGCTCCACTGTACTCTACCTCTACTGTACTCCACTGTACTCTATCTCTACTCTGCTCCACTGTACTCTACCTCTACTGTACTCCACTGTACTCTATCTCTACTGTTCTCCACTGTACTCTACCTCTACTGTGCACCACTGTACTCCACTGTACTCTATCTCTACTGTGATCCACTGCACTCTACTTCTGCTGTGCTCCACTGTACTCTATCTCTACTCTACTCCACTGTACTCTATCTCTATTTTACTTCACTGTACTCTACCTCTACTGTACTCTACTGTACTCCACCTCTACTGTGCTCCACTGTACTCCACTGTACTCTTCCTCTACTGTACTCCACTGTACTCTATCTCTACTGTGCTCCACTGTACTCTACCTCTACTGTGCTCTACTGTACTCTATCTCTACTGTGCTCCACTGTACTCTACCTCTACTGTACTCCACTGTACTCCACCTCTACAGTGCTCCACTGTATTCTACCTCTACTGTACTCCAATGTACTCTACATCTACTCTGCTCTACTGTATTCTATCTCTACTGTGCTCTACTGTACTCTACCTCTATTATACTCCACTGTACTCTACCTCTACTGTGCTCCACTGTACTCTACGTCTACTGTGTTCCACTGTACACTACCTCTACTGTAGTCCACTGTACTCTACCTCTACTGTGCTCCACTCTACTCTACCTCTACTGTGCTCAGCTGTACTCCACCTCTACTGTACTCCACTGTACTCTATCTCTTCTGTACTACACTGTACTCTTTCTCTACTGTGCTCCACTGTACTCTACCTCTACTGTGCTCTACTGTACTCTATCTCTACTGTGCTCTACTGTACTCTACCTCTACTATACTCCACTGTACTCTACCTCTACTGTGCTCCACTGTACTCTACCTCTACTGTGCTCCACTGTACACTACCTCTACTGTACTCCATTGTACTCTACCTCTACTGTGCTCCACTCTACTCTACCTCTACTGTGCTCCACTGTACTCTACCTCTACTGTGCTCTACTGTATTCTATCTCTACTGTGCTCCACTGTACTCTACCTCTACTGTACTCTACTCTACTCCACCTCTAATGTGCTCCACTCTACTCCACCTCTAATGTGCTCCACTCTACTCTACCTCTACTGTACTCCACTGTACTCTACCTCTACTCTGCTCTACTGTACTCTATCTCTACTGTGCTCCACTGTACTCTACCTCTACTGTACTCTACTGTAGTCTACCTCAACTATACTCCACTGTACTCTACCTCTACTGTGCTCCACTGTACTCTACCTCTACTGTGCTCTACTGTACTCTATCTCTACTGTGCTCCACTGTACTCTACCTCTACTGTACTCCACTGTACTCCACCTCTACAGTGCTCCACTGTACTCTACCTCTACTGTGCTCCACTGTACTCTACGTCTACTGTGTTCCACTGTACACTACCTCTACTGTAGTCCACTGTACTCTACCTCTACTGTGCTCCACTCTACTCTACCTCTACTGTGCTCAGCTGTACTCCACCTCTACTGTACTCCACTGTACTCTATCTCTTCTGTACTACACTGTACTCTTTCTCTACTGTGCTCCACTGTACTCTACCTCTACTGTGCTCTACTGTACTCTATCTCTACTGTGCTCTACTGTACTCTACCTCTACTATACTCCACTGTACTCTACCTCTACTGTGCTCCACTGTACTCTACCTCTACTGTGCTCCACTGTACACTACCTCTACTGTACTCCATTGTACTCTACCTCTACTGTGCTCCACTCTACTCTACCTCTACTGTGCTCCACTGTACTCTACCTCTACTGTGCTCTACTGTATTCTATCTCTACTGTGCTCCACTGTACTCTACCTCTACTGTACTCTACTCTACTCCACCTCTAATGTGCTCCACTCTACTCCACCTCTAATGTGCTCCACTCTACTCTACCTCTACTGTACTCCACTGTACTCTACCTCTACTCTGCTCTACTGTACTCTATCTCTACTGTGCTCCACTGTACTCTACCTCTACTGTACTCTACTGTAGTCTACCTCAACTATACTCCACTGTACTCTACCTCTACTGTGCTCCACTGTACTCTACCTCTACTGTGCTCTACTGTACTCTATCTCTACTGTGCTCCACTGTACTCTACCTCTACTGTACTCCACTGTACTCCACCTCTACAGTGCTCCACTGTACTCTACCTCTACTGTGCTCCACTGTACTCTACCTCTACTCTACTCCACTGTACTCTACCTCTTCTATACTCCACTGCACTTATCTCTACTGTTTTCGACTGTACTCTATCTCTACTGTACTCCACTGTACTCTACCTCTACTGTGCTCCACTGTACTCTACCTCTACTGTACTCCACTCTACTCTACCTCTACAGTGCTCCACTGTGATCTACATCTACTGTACTCCACTGTACTCTACCTCTACTCTGCTCTACTGTATTCTATCTCTACTGTACTCCACTGTACTCTATCTCTACTGTACTCCACTGTAGTCTACCTCAACTATACTCCCCTGTACTCTACCTCTACTGTGCTCCACTGTACTCTACATCTACTGTGCTCCACTGTACTCTACCTCTACTCTACTCCACTGTAGTCTACCTCTACTATACTCCACTGTACTCTACCTCTACTGTGCTCTACTGTACTCTATCTCTACTGTGCTCCACTGTACTCTACCTCTACTGTACTCCACTGTACTCCACCTCTACAGTGCTCCACTGTATTCTACCTCTACTGTACTCCAATGTACTCTACATCTACTCTGCTCTACTGTATTCTATCTCTACTGTGCTCTACTGTACTCTACCTCTATTATACTCCACTGTACTCTACCTCTACTGTGCTCCACTGTACTCTACCTCTACTGTGCTCCACTGTACACTACCTCTACTGTAGTCCACTGTACTCTACCTCTACTGTGCTCCGCTCTACTCTACCTCTACTGTGCTCAGCTGTACTCTACCTCTACTGTACTCCACTGTACTCTATCTCTTCTGTACTACACTGTACTCTTTCTCTACTGTGCTCCACTGTACTCTACCTCTACTGTACTCTACTGTACTCTACCTCTACTGTGCTCCACTGTACTCTACCTCTACTGTGCTCCACTGTACTCTATCTCTACTGTACTCCACTGTACTCTACCTCTACAGTGCTCCACTGTGCTCTACCTCTACTCTACTCCACTGTACTCTACCTCTACTCTGCTCTACTGTACTCTATCTCTACTGTGCTCCACTGTACTCTACCTCTACTGTACTCCACTGTAGTCTACCTAAACTATACTCCACTGTACTCTACCTCCACTGTGCTCCACTGTACTCTACCTCAACTATACTCCACTGTACTCTATCTCTACTCTAATCCACTGTACTCTATCTCTACTCTACTCCACTCTACTCTATCTCTACTGTACTCCAGTGCACTCTAACTCTACTCTACTCTACTGTACTCCACCTCTACTGTGCTCCACTGTACTCCACTGTACTCCAGCTCTACTGTGCTCCACTGTACTCTACCTCTACTGTACTCCACTGTACTCTACATCTAATGTGCTCCACTGTACTCTGCCTCTACTGTACTCCACTGTACTCTACCTCTACTGTACTCCACTGTACTCTACCTCTACTGTACTCCACTGTATTCTACCTCTACTGTGCTCTACTGTACTCTACCTCTACTGTACTCCACTGTACTCTACCTCTACTGTACTGTACTGTTCTCTACCTCTACTGTACTCTACTGTACTCCACCTCTACTGTGCTCCACTGTACTCCACTGTACTCTAGCTCTACTGTGCTCCACTGTACTCTACCTCTACTGTGCTCTACTGTAATCTATCTCTACTGTACTCCACTGTACTCTACCTCTACTGTACTGTACTGTTCTCTACCTCTACTGTACTCTACTGTACTCCACCTCTACTGTGCTCCACTGTACTCCACTCTACTCTACCTCCACTGTGCTCCACTGTACTCTACCTCAACTATACTCCACTGTACTCTATCTCTACTCTAATCCACTGTACTCTATCTCTACTCTACTCCACTCTACTCTATCTCTACTGTACTCCACTGTACTCTACCTCTACTCTTACTGTACTCCACCTCTACTGTGCTCCACTGTACTCCACTGTACTCCAGCTCTACTGTGCTCCACTGTACTCTACATCTACTGTGCTCCACTGTACTCTATCTCTACTGTACTCCACTGTACTCTACCTCTACTGTACTGTACTGTTCTCTAAGTCTACTGTACTCTACTGTACTCCACCTCTACTGTGCTCCACTGTACTCCACTGTACTCTACCTCTACTGTGCTCCACTGTACTCTACCTCTACTGTACTCCACTGTACTCTATCTCTACTGTGCTCCACTGTACTCTATCTCTACTGTGCTCCACTGTACTCTACCTCCACTGTACTCCACTGTACTCTATCTCTACTGTTCTCCACTGTACTCTACCTCTACCGTGCACCACTGTACTCCACTGTACTCTATCTCTACTGTGATCCACTATACTCTACCTCTGCTGTGCTCCACTGTACTCTATCTCTACTCTACTCCACTGTACTCTATCTCTATTTTACTCCACTGTACTCTACCTCTACTGTACTCTACTGTACTCCACCTCTACTGTGCTCCACTGTACTCCACTGTACTCTTCCTCTACTGTACTCCACTGTACTCTATCTCTACTGTGCTCCACTGTACTCTACCTCTACTGTGCTCTACTGTACTCTTCTCTACTGTGCTCCACTGTACTCTATTTCTACTGTACCCCACTGTACTCTACCTCTACTCTGCTCCACTGTAATCTACCTCTACTGTGCTCCACTGTGCACTACCTCTACTGTACTCCACTGTACTCTACCTCTACTGTGCTCCACTGTACTCTACCTCTACTGTGCTCCACTGTACTCTACCTCTACTCTGCTCCACTGTACTTTATCTCTACTGTACTCCACTGTACTCTACCTCCACAGTGCTCCACTGTGCTCTACCTCTACTGTACTCCACTGTACTCTACCTCTACTCTGCTCTACTGTGCTCTACCTCTACTGTACTCCACTGTACTCTATCTCTACTGTACTCCACTGTAATCTATCTCTACTGTGCTCCACTGTACTATTCCTTCACTGTGCTCCACTGTACTCCACTTTACTCTATCTCTACTGTGATCCACTGTACTCTACCTCTGCTGTGCTCCACTGTACTCTATCTCTACTCTACTCCACTGTACTCTACCTCTACTGTTCTCCACTGTACTCTACCTCTACTGTACTCCACTCTACTCTACCTCTACTGTGCTCCACTGTACTCTACCTCTAATGTACTCCACTGTACTCTACCTCTACTGTACTCTTCTCTACTCCACCTCTAATGTGCTCCACTCTACTCTACCTCTACTGTACTCCACTGTACTCTACCTCTACTGTACTCCACTGTACTCTACCTCTACTATACTCCACTGCACTTATCTCTACAGTGTTCTACTGTACTCTACCTCTACTGTACTCCACTGTACCCTACCTCTACTCTGCTCTACTGTACTCTATCTCTACTGTGCTCCACTGTACTCTACCTCTACTGTGCTCCACTGTACTCTATCTCTACTGTACTCCACTGTACTCTACCTCTACAGTGCTCCACTCTGCTCTACCTCTACTGTACTCCGCTGTACTCTACCTCTACTCTGCTCTACTCTACTCTATCTCTAATGTACTCCACTGTACTCTATCTCTACTGTACTCCACTGTAGTCTACCTCAACTATACTCCCCTGTACTCTACCTCTACTGTGCTCCACTGTACTCTACATCTACTGTGCTCCACTGTACTCTACCTCTACTCTACTCCACTGTACTCTACCTCTACTATACTCCACTGTACTCTACCTCTACTGTGCTCTACTGTACTCTACCTCTACTGTGCTCCACTGTACAATACCTCTATTGTAGTCCACTGTACTCTACCTCTACTGTGCTCCACTCTACTCTACCTCTACTGTGCTCCACTGAACTCTACCTCTACTATGCTCCACTGTACTCTATCTCTACTGCACTCCACTGTACTCTACCTCTACAGTGCTCCACTGTGCTCTACCTCTACTCTACTCCACTGTACTCTACCTCTACTCTGCTCTACTGTACTCTATCTCTACTGTGCTCCACTGTACTCTACCTCTACTGTACTCCACTGTAGTCTACCTAAACTATACTCCACTGTACTCTACCTCCACTGTGCTCCACTGTACTCTACCTCAACTATACTCCACTGTACTCTATCTCTACTCTAATCCACTGTACTCTATCTCTACTCTACTCCACTCTACTCTATCTCTACTGTACTCCACTGTACTCTACCTCTACTCTACTCTACTGTACTCCACCTCTACTGTGCTCCACTGTACTCCACTGTACTCCAAATCTACTGTGCTCCACTGTACTCTACCTCTACTGTACTCCACTGTACTCTACATCTACTGTGCTCCACTGTACTCTGCCTCTACTGTAATCCACTGTACTCTACCTCTACTGTACTCCACTGTATTCTACCTCTACTGTACTCCACTGTATTCTACCTCTACTGTGCTCTACTGTACTCTACCTCTACTGTACTCCATTGTACTCTACCTCTACTGTACTCTACTGTTCTCTACCTCTACTGTGCTCCACTGTACTCTATCTCTACTGTACTCCACTGTACTCTACCTCTACAGTGCTCCACTCTGCTCTACCTCTACTGTACTCCGCTGTACTCTACCTCTACTCTGCTCTACTCTACTCTATCTCTAATATACTCCACTGTACTCTATCTCTACTGTACTCCACTGTAGTCTACCTCAACTATACTCCCCTGTACTCTACCTCTACTGTGCTCCACTGTACTCTACATCTACTGTGCTCCACTGTACTCTACCTCTACTGTACTCCACTGTACTCTACCTCTACTCTGCTCTAATGTACTCTATCTCTACTGTGCTCCACTGTACTCTACCTCTACTGTACTCCACTGTACTCTACCTCTACTCTGCTCCACTGTACTCTACCTCTACTGTGCTCTACTGTACTCTATCTCTACTGTGCTCCACTGTACTCTACCTCCACTGTACTCCACTGTAGTCTACCTAAACTATACTCCACTCTACTCTACCTCCACTGTGCTCCACTGTACTCTACCTCAACTATACTCCACTGTACTCTATCTCTACTCTAATCCACTGTACTCTATCCCTACTCTACTCCACTCTACTCTATCTCTACTGTACTCCACTGTACTCTACCTCTACTCTACTCTACTGTACTCCACCTCTACTGTGCTCCACTGTACTCCACTGTACTCCAGCTCTACTGTGCTCCACTGTACTCTACATCTACTGTGCTCCACTATACTCTACCTCTACTGTACTCCACTGTACTCTACCTCTACTGTACTCCACTGTACTCTACCCCTACTGTACTCCACTGTATTCTACCTCTACTGTACTCCACTGTACTCTACCTCTACTCTGCTCCACTGTACTCTACCTCTACTGTGCTCTACTGTACTCTATCTCTACTGTGCTCCACTGTACTCTACCTCTACTGTACTCCACTGTAGTCTACCTAAACTATACTCCACTCTACTCTACCTCCACTGTGCTCCACTATACTCTACCTCTACTGTACTCCACTGTACTCCAGCTCTACTGTGCTCCACTGTACTCTACATCTACTGTGCTCCACTGTACTCTACATCTACTGTGCTCCACTATACTCTACATCTACTGTGCTCCACTATACTCTACCTCTACTGTACTCCACTGTACTCTACCTCTACTCTACTCCACTCTACTCTATCTCTACTGTTCTCCACTGTACTCTACCTCTACTGTGCACCACTGTACTCCACTGTACTCTATCTCTACTGTGATCCACTGTACTCTACCTCTGCTGTGCTCCACTGTACTCTATCTCTACTCTACTCCACTGTACTCTATCTCTATTTTACTCCACTGTACTCTACCTCTACTGTGCTCTACTGTACTCTTCTCTACTGTGCTCCACTGTACTCTAATTCTACTGTACCCCACTGTAATCTACCTCTACTGTGCTCCACTGTACTCTACCTCTACTGTGCTCCACTGTACACTACCTCTACTGTACTCCACTGTACTCTACCTCTACTGTGCTCCACTGTACTCTACCTCTACTGTGCTCCACTGTACTCTACCTCTACTCTGCTCCACTGTACTTTATCTCTATTGTACTCCACTGTACTCTACCTCCACAGTGCTCCACTGTGCTCTACCTCTACTGTACTCCACTGTACTCTACCTCTACTCTGCTCTACTGTGCTCTACCTCTACTGTACTCCACTGTAATCTATCTCTACTGTGCTCCACTGTACTATTCCTCTACTGTGCTCCACTGTACTCCACTGTACTCTATCTCTACTGTGATCCACTGTACTCTACCTCTGCTGTGCTCCACTGTACTCTATCTCTACTCTACTCCACTGTACTCTACCTCTACTGTTCTCCATTGTACTCTACCTCTACTGTACTCCACTCTACTCTACCTCTACTGTGCTCCACTGTACTCTACCTCAACTGTACTCCACTGTACTCTACCTCTACTGTACTCCACTGTACTCTACCTCTACTATACTCCACTGCACTTATCTCTACAGTGTTATACTGTACTCTACCTCTACTGTACTCCACTGTACTCTACCTCTACTCTGCTCTACTGTACTCTATCTCTACTGTGCTCCACTGTACTCTACCTCTACTGTGCTCCACTGTACTCTATCTCTACTGTACTCCACTGTACTCTACCTCTACAGTGCTCCACTGTGCTCTACCTCTACTGTACTCCACTGTACTCTACCTCTACTCCGCTCTACTCTACTCTATCTCTACTGTACTCCACTGTACGCTATCTCTACTGTACTCCACTGTAGTCTACCTCAACTATACTCCCCTGTACTCTACCTCTACTGTGCTC
Organism: Tiaroga cobitis; assembly: GCA_030578255.1. Lineage (NCBI taxonomy): Eukaryota > Metazoa > Chordata > Actinopteri > Cypriniformes > Leuciscidae > Tiaroga > Tiaroga cobitis. The sequence continues at coordinate 770,648 of JAROOI010000056.1, read as the reverse complement.
CACTGTGCTCTACATCTACTGTGCTCCACTGTACTCTACCTCTACTATACTCCACTATACTCTACCTCTACAGTGCTCCACTGTACTCTACCTCTACTGTACTCCAATGTACTCTACCTCTACTGTGCTCCACTGTACTCTACCTCTACTGTGCTCCACTGTACAATACCTCTATTGTAGTCCACTGTACTCTACCTCTACTGTGCTCCACTCTACCTCTACTCTGCTCCACTGTACTCTATCTCTACTCTAATCCACTGTACTCTATCTCTACTCTACTCCACTCTACTCTATCTCTACTGTACTCCACTGTACTCTACCTCTACTCTACTCTACTGTACTCCACCTCTACTGTGCTCCACTGTACTCCACTGTACTCTAGCTCTACTGTGCTCCACTGTACTCTACCTCTACTGTGCTCTACTGTACTCTACCTCTACTGTGCTCTACTGTACTCTACCTCTACTGTACTCCACTGTACTCCACCTCTACAGTGCTCCACTGTACTCTAACTCTACTGTACTCCAATGTACTCTACCCCTACTCTGCTCTACTGTACTCTATCTCTACTGTGCTCTACTGTACTCTACCTCTATTATACTCCACTGTACTCTACCTCTACTGTGCTCCACTGTACTCTACCTCTACTGTGCTCCACTGTATACTACCTCTACTGTAGTCCACTGTACTCTACCTCTACTGTGCTCCACTCTACTCTACCTCTACTGTGCTCAGCTGTACTCTACCTCTACTGTACTCCACTTTACTATATCTCTTTTGTACTACACTGTACTCTTCCTCTACTGTGCTCCACTGTACTCTACCTCTACTGTGCTCTACTGTACTCTATCTCTACTGTGCTCTACTGTACTCTACCTCTACTATACTCCACTGTACTCTACCTCTACTGTGGTCCACTGTACTCTACCTCTACTGTGCTCCACTGTACACTACCTCTACTGTACTCCACTGTACTCTACCTCTACTGTGCTCCACTCTACTCTACCTCTACTGTGCTCCACTGTACTCTACCTCTACTGTGCTCTACTGTACTCTATCTCTACTGTGCTCCACTGTACTCTACCTCTACTGTACTCCACTGTAGTCTACCTAAACTATACTCCACTCTACTCTACCTCCACTGTGCTCCACTGTACTCTACCTATACTATACTCCACTGTACTCTATCTCTACTCTAATCCACTGTACTCTATCTCTACTCTACTCCACTCTACTCTATCTCTACTGTACTCCACTGTACTCTACCTCTACTCTACTCTACTGTACTCCACCTCTACTGTGCTCCACTGTACTCCACTGTACTCCAGCTCTACTGTGCTCCACTGTACTCTACATCTACTGTGCTCCACTGTACTCTACCTCTACTGTACTCCACTGTACTTTACCTCTACTGTACTCCACTGTACTCTACCTCTACTGTACTCCACTGTATTCTACCTCTACTGTGCTCTACTGTACTCTATATCTACTGTACTCCACTGTACTCTACCTCTACTGTACTGTACTGTTCTCTAAGTCTACTGTACTCTACTATATTCCACCTCTACTGTGCTCCACTGTACTCCACTGTACTCTACCTCTACTGTGCTCCACTGTACTCTACCTCTACTGTACTCCACTGTACTCTATCTCTACTGTGCTCCACTGTACTCTACCTCTACTGTACTCCACTGTACTCTATCTCTACTGTTCTCCACTGTACTCTACCTCTACTGTGCACCACTGTACTCCACTGTACTCTATCTCTACTGTGATCCACTGTACTCTGCCTCTGCTGTGCTCCACTGTACTCTATCTCTACTCTACTCCACTGTACTCTATCTCTATTTTACTCCACTGTACTCTACCTCTACTGTACTCTACTGTACTCCACCTCTACTGTGCTCCACTGGACTCCACTGTACTCTTCCTCTACTGTACTCCACTGTACTCTATCTCTCCTGTGCTCCACTGTACTCTACCTCTACTGTGCTCTACTGTACTCTTCTCTACTGTGCTCCACTGTACTCTATTTCTACTGTACCCCACTGTACTCTACCTCTACTGTGCTCCACTGTACTCTACCTCTACTGTGCTCCACTGTACACTACCTCTACTGTACTCCACTGTACTCTACCTCTACTGTGCTCCACTGTACTCTACCTCTACTGTGCTCCACTGTACTCTACCTCTACTCTGCTCCACTGTACTTTATCTCTACTGTACTCCACTGTACTCTACCTCCACAGTGCTCCACTGTGCTCTACCTCTACTGTACTCCACTGTACTCTACCTCTACTCTGCTCCACCGTACTCTACCTCTACTCTGCTCCACTGTACTTTATCTCTACTGTACTCCACTGTAATCTATCTCTACTGTGCTCCACTGTACTATTCCTCTACTGTGCTCCACTGTACTCTATCTATACTGTGATCCACTGTACTCTACCTCTGCTGTGCTCCACTGTACTCTATCTCTACTCTACTCCACTGTACTCTACTTCTACTGTTCTCCACTGTACTCTACCTCTACTCTACTCCACTCTACTCTACCTCTACTGTGCTCCACTGTACTCTACCTCTAATGTACTCCACTGTACTCTACCTCTACTGTACTCTTCTCTACTCCACCTCTAATGTGCTCCACTCTACTCTACCTCTACTGTACTCCACTGTATTCTACTTCTACTGTACTCCACTGTACTCTACCTCTACTATACTCCACTGCACTTATCTCTACAAAGTTCTACTGTACTCTACCTCTACTGTACTCCACTGTACTCTACCTCTACTCTGCTCTACTGTACTCTATCTCTACTGTGCTCCACTGTACTCTACCTCTACTGTGCTCCACTGTACTCTATCTCCACTGTACTCCACTGTACTCTACCTCTACAGTGCTCCACTGTGCTCTACCTCTACTGTACTCCACTGTACTCTACCTCTACTCCGCTCTACTCTACTCTTTCTCTACTGTACTCCACTGTAGTCTACCTAAACTATACTCCACTGTACTCTACCTCCACTGTGCTCCACTGTACTCTACCTCAACTATACTCCACTGTACTCTATCTCTACTCTAATCCACTGTACTCTATCTCTACTCTACTCCACTCTACTCTATCTCTACTGTACTCCACTGTACTCTACCTCTACTCTACTCTACTGTACTCCACCTCTACTGTGCTCCACTGTACTCCACTGTACTCCAGCTCTACTGTGCTCCACTGTACTCTACCTCTACTGTACTCCACTGTACTCTACATCTACTGTGCTCCACTGTACTCTGCCTCTACTGTACTCCACTGTACTCTATCTCTACTGTACTCCACTGTACTCTACCTCTACTGTACGCCACTGTATTCTACCTCTACTTTGCTCTACTGTACTCTACCTCTACTGTACTCCACTGTACTCTACCTCTACTGTACTGTACTGTTCTCTACCTCTACTGTACTCTACTGTACTCCACCTCTACTGTGCTCCACTGTACTCCACTGTACTCTAGCTCTACTGTGCTCCACTGTACTCTACCTCTACTGTGCTCTACTGTACTCTATCTCTACTGTGCTCCACTGTACTCTACCTCTACTGTACTCCACTGTACTCCACCTCTACAGTGCTCCACTGTACTTTACCTCTACTGTATTCCACTGTACTCTACCTCTACTCTGCTCTACTGTACTCTATCTCTACTGTGCTCTACTGTACTCTACCTCTATTATACTCCTTTACTCTACCTCTACTGTGCTCCACTGTACTCTACCTCTATTGTGCTCCACTGTACGCTACCTCTACTGTAGTCCACTGTACTCTACCTCTACTGTGCTCCACTCTACTCTACCTCTACTGTGCTCAGCTGTACTCTACCTCTACTGTGCTCCACTGTACTCCACTGTACTCTAGCTCTACTCTGCTCCATTGTACTCTACCTCTACTGTGCTCTACTGTACTCTATCTCTACTGTGCTCCACTGTACTCTACCTCTACTGTACTCCACTGTACTCCACCTCTACAGTGCTCCACTGTACTCTACCTCTACTGTACTCCAATGTACTCTACATCTACTCTGCTCTACTGTACTCCATCTCTACTGTGCTCTACTGTACTCTACCTCTATTATACTCCACTGTACTCTACCTCTACTGTGCTCCACTGTACTCTACCTCTACTGTGCTCCACTGTACACTACCTCTACTGTAGTCCACTGTACTCTACCTCTACTGTGCTCCACTCTACTCTACCTCTACTGTGCTCAGCTGTACTCTACCTCTACTGTACTCCACTGTACTCTATCTCTTCTGTACTACACTGTAATCTTTCTCTACTGTGCTCCACTGTACTCTACCTCTACTGTGCTCTACTGTACTCTATCTCTACTGTGCTCTACTGTACTCTACCTCTACTATACTCCACTGTACTCTACCTCTACTGTGCTCCACTGTACTCTACCTCTACTGTGCTCCACTGTACACTACCACTACTGTACTCCATTGTACTCTACCTCTACTGTGCTCCACTCTACTCTACCTCTACTGTGCTCCACTGTACTCTACCTCTACTGTGCTCTACTGTACTCTATCTCTACTGTGCTCCACTGTACTCTACCTCTACTGTACTCTATTCTACTCCACCTCTAATGTGCTCCACTCTACTCTACCTCTACTGTACTCCACTGTACTCTACCTCTACTCTGCTCTACTGTACTCTATATCTACTGTGCTCCACTGTACTCTACCTCTACTGTACTCTACTGTAGTCTACCTCAACTATACTCCACTGTACTCTACCTCTACTGTGTCCACTGTGCTCTACCTCTACTGTGCTCTACTGTACTCTATCTCTACTGTGCTCCACTGTACTCTACCTCTACTGTACTCCACTGTACTCCACCTCTACAGTGCTCCACTGTACTCTACCTCTACTGTACTCCACTGTACTCTACCTCTACTCTGCTCTACTGTACTCTGTCTCTACTGTGCTCCACTGTACTCTACCTCTACTGTACTCCACTGTAGTCTACCTAAACTATACTCCACTCTACTCTACCTCCACTGTGCTCCACTGTACTCTACCTCAACTATACTCCACTGTACTCTATCTCTACTCTAATCCACTGTACTCTATCTCTACTCTACTCCATTCTACTGTATCTCTACTGTACTCCACTCTACTCTACCTCTACTCTACTCTACTGTACTCCACCTCTACTGTGCTCCACTGTACTCCACTGTACTCCAGCTCTACTGTGCTCCACTGTACTCTACCTCTACTGTACTCCACTGTACTCTACATCTACTGTGCTCCAATGTACTCTACCTCTACTGTACTCCACTGTACTCTACCTCTACTGTACTCCACTGTACTCTACCTCTACTGTACTCCACTGTACTCTACCTCTACTGTACTTCACTGTACTCTACCTCTACTGTACTCCACTGTACTCTACCTCTACTGTACTCCACTGTATTCTACCTCTACTGTGCTCTACTGTACTCTATCTCTACTGTACTCCACTGTACTCTACCTCTACTGTGCTCCACTGTACTCTACCTCTACTGTACTCCACTGTACTCTATCTCTACTGTGCTCCACTGTACTCTACCTCTACTGTACTCCACTGTACTCTATCTCTACTGTTCTCCACTGTACTCTACCTCTACTGTGGACCACTGTACTCCACTGTACTCTATCTCTACTGTGATCAACTGCACTCTACCTCTGCTGTGCTCCACTGTACTCTATCTCTACTCTACTCCACTGTACTCTATCTCTATTTTACTCCACTGTACTCTACCTCTACTGTACTCTACTGTACTCCACCTCTACTGTGCTCCACTGTACTCCACTGTACTCTTCCTCTACTGTACTCCACTGTACTCTATCTCTACTGTGGTCCACTGTACTCTACCTCTACTGTGCTCTACTGTACTCTATCTCTACTGTGCTCCACTGTACTCTACCTCTACTGTACTCCACTGTACTCCACCTCTACAGTGCTCCACTGTACTCTACCTCTACTGTACTCCAATGTACTCTACATCTACTCCGCTCTACTGTACTCTATCTCTACTGTGCTCTACTGTACTCTACCTCTACTGTACTCCACTGTACTCTACCTCTACTGTACTCCACTGTACTCTACCTCTACTGTACTTCACTGTACTCTACCTCTACTGTACTCCACTGTACTCTACCTCTACTGTACTCCACTGTATTCTACCTCTACTGTGCTCTACTGTACTCTATCTCTACTGTACTCCACTGTACTCTACCTCTACTGTGCTCCACTGTACTCTACCTCTACTGTACTCCACTGTACTCTATCTCTACTGTGCTCCACTGTACTCTACCTCTACTGTACTCCACTGTACTCTATCTCTACTGTTCTCCACTGTACTCTACCTCTACTGTGGACCACTGTACTCCACTGTACTCTATCTCTACTGTGATCAACTGCACTCTACCTCTGCTGTGCTCCACTGTACTCTATCTCTACTCTACTCCACTGTACTCTATCTCTATTTTACTCCACTGTACTCTACCTCTACTGTACTCTACTGTACTCCACCTCTACTGTGCTCCACTGTACTCCACTGTACTCTTCCTCTACTGTACTCCACTGTACTCTATCTCTACTGTGGTCCACTGTACTCTACCTCTACTGTGCTCTACTGTACTCTATCTCTACTGTGCTCCACTGTACTCTACCTCTACTGTACTCCACTGTACTCCACCTCTACAGTGCTCCACTGTACTCTACCTCTACTGTACTCCAATGTACTCCACATCTACTCCGCTCTACTGTACTCTATCTCTACTGTGCTCTACTGTACTCTACCTCTATTATACTCCACTGTACTCTACCTCTACTGTGCTCCACTGTACTCTACCTCTACTGTGCTCCACTGTACACTACCTCTACTGTAGTCCACTGTACTCTACCTCTACTGTGCTCCACTCTACTCTACCTCTACTGTGCTCAGCTGTACTCTACCTCTACTCTACTCCACTGTACTCTATCTCTTCTGTACTACACTGTACTCTTTCTCTACTGTGCTCCACTGTACTCTACCTCTACTGTGCTCTACTGTACTCTATCTCTACTGTGCTCTACTGTACTCTGCCTCTACTATACTCCACTGTACTCTACCTCTACTGTGCTCCACTGTACTCTACCTCTACTGTGATCCACTGTACACTACCTCTACTGTACTCCATTGTACTCTACCTCTACTGTGCTCCACTCTACTCTACCTCTACTGTGCTCCACTGTACTCTACCTCTACTGTGCTCTACTGTACTCTATCTCTACTGTGCTCCACTGTACTCTACCTCTACTGTACTCTACTCTACTCCACCTCTAATGTGCTCCACTCTACTCTACTTCTACTGTACTCCACTGTACTCTACATCTACTCTACTCCACTGTACTCTACCTCTACTGTTCTCCACTGTACTCTACCTCTACTCTACTCCACTCTACTCTACCTCTGCTGTGCTCCACTGTACTCTACCTCTAATGTACTCCACTGTACTCTACCTCTACTGTACTCTTCTCTACTCCACCTCTAATGTGCTCCACTCTACTCTACCTCTACTGTACTCCACTGTACTCTACCTCTACTGTACTCCACTGTACTCTACCTCTACTATACTACACTGCACTTATCTCCACAGTGTTCTACTGTACTCTACCTCTACTGTACTCCACTGTACTCTACCTCTACTCTGCTCTACTGTACTCTACCTCTACTGTGCTCCACTGTACTCTATCTCCACTGTACTCCACTGTACTCTACCTCTACAGTGCTCCACTGTGCTCTACCTCTACTGTACTCTACTGTACTCTATCTCTACTGTGCTCTAGTGTACTCTACCTCTATTATACTCCACTGTACTCTACCTCTACTGTGCTCCACTGTACTCTACCTCTACTGTACTCCACTGTAGTCTACCTAAACTATACTCCACTGTACTCTACCTCCACTGTGCTCCACTGTACTCTACCTCAACTATACTCCACTATACTCTATCTCTACTCTACTCCACTCTACTCTATCTCTACTGTACTCCACTGTACTCTACCTCTACTCTACTGTACTCCACCTCTACTGTGCTCCACTGTACTCCACTGTACTCCAGCTCTACTGTGCTCCACTGTACTCTACCTCTACTGTACTCCACTGTACTCTATATCTACTCTGCTCCACTGTACTCTACCTCTACTGTGCTCCACTCTACTCTACCTCTACTGTGCTCCACTGTACTCTACCTCTACTGTGCTCCACTGTACTCTATCTCTACTGTACTCCACTGTACTCTACCTCTACAGTGCTCCACTGTGCTCTACCTCTACTCTACTCCACTGTACTCTACATCTACTCTGCTCTACTGTACTCTATCTCTACTGTGCTCCACTGTACTCTACCTCTACTGTACTCCACTGTAGTCTACCTAAACTATACTCCACTGTACTCTACCTCCACTGTGCTCCACTGTACTCTACCTCAACTATACTCCACTGTACTCTATCTCTACTCTAATCCACTGTACTCTGTCTCTACTCTACTCCACTCTACTCTATCTCTACTGTACTCCACTGTACTCTACCTCTACTCTACTGTACTCCACCTCTACTGTGCTCCACTGTACTCCACTGTACTCCAGCTCTACTGTGCTCCACTGTACTCTACCTCTACTGTACTCCACTGTACTCTACATCTACTGTGCTCCACTGTACTCTGCCTCTACTGTACTCCACTGTACTCTACCTCTACTGTACTCCACTGTACTCTACCTCTACTGTACTCCACTGTATTCTACCTCTACTGTGCTCTACTGTACTCTACCTCTACTGTACTCCACTGTACTCTACCTCTACTGTACTGTACTGTTCTCTACCTCTACTGTACTCTACTGTACTCCACCTCTACTGTGCTCCACTGTACTCCACTGTACTCTAGCTCTACTGTGCTCCACTGTACTCTACCTCTACTGTGCTCTACTGTACTCTATCTCTACTGTGCTCCACTGTACTCTACCTCTACTGTACTCCACTCTACTCCACCTCTACAGTGCTCCACTGTACTCTACATCTACTCTGCTCTACTGTACTCTATCTCTACTGTGCTCTACTGTACTCTACCTCTATTATACTCCACTTTACTCTACCTCTACTGTGCTCCACTGTACACTACCTCTATTGTGCTCCACTGTACGCTACCTCTACTGTAGTCCACTGTACTCTACCTCTACTGTGCTCCACTCTACTCTACCTCTACTGTGCTCAGCTGTACTCTACCTCTACTGTGCTCCACTGTACTCCACTGTACTCTAGCTCTACTCTGCTCCATTGTACTCTACCTCTACTGTGCTCTACTGTACTCTATCTCTACTGTGCTCCACTGTACTCTACCTCTACTGTACTCCACTGTACTCCACCTCTACAGTGCTCCACTGTACTCTACCTCTACTGTACTCCAATGTACTCTACATCTACTCTGCTCTACTGTACTCCATCTCTACTGTGCTCTACTGTACTCTACCTCTATTATACTCCACTGTACTCTACCTCTACTGTGCTCCACTGTACTCTACCTCTACTGTGCTCCACTGTACACTACCTCTACTGTAGTCCACTGTACTCTACCTCTACTGTGCTCCACTCTACTCTACCTCTCCTGTGCTCAGCTGTACTCTACCTCTACTGTACTCCACTGTACTCTATCTCTTCTGTACTACACTGTACTCTTTCTCTACTGTGCTCCACTGTACTCTACCTCTACTGTGCTCTACTGTACTCTATCTCTACTGTGCTCTACTGTACTCTACCTCTACTATACTCCACTGTACTCTACCTCTACTGTGCTCCACTGTACTCTACCTCTACTGTGCTCCACTGTACACTACCACTACTGTACTCCATTGTACTCTACCTCTACTGTGCTCCACTCTACTCTACCTCTACTGTGCTCCACTGTACTCTACCTCTACTGTGCTCTACTCTACTCTATCTCTACTGTGCTCCACTGTACTCTACCTCTACTGTACTCTACTCTACTCCACCTCTAATGTGCTCCACTCTACTCTACCTCTACTGTACTCCACTGTACTCTACCTCTACTCTGCTCTACTGTACTCTATCTCTACTGTGCTCCACTGTACTCTACCTCTACTGTACTCTACTGTAGTCTACCTCAACTATACTCCACTGTACTCTACCTCTACTGTGATCCACTGCGGTCTACCTCTACTGTGCTCTACTGTACTCTATCTCTACTGTGCTCCACTGTACTCTACCTCTACTGTACTCCACTGTACTCCACCTCTACAGTGCTCCACTGTACTCTACCTCTACTGTACTCCACTGTACTCTACCTCTACTCTGCTCTTCTGTACTCTATCTCTACTGTGCTCCACTGTACTCTACCTCTACTGTACTCCACTGTAGTCTACCTAAACTATACTCCACTCTACTCTACCTCCACTGTGCTCCACTGTACTCTACCTCAACTATACTCCACTGTACTCTATCTCTACCCTAATCCACTGTACTCTATCTCTACTCTACTCCACTCTACTGTATCTCTACTGTACTCCACTGTACTCTACCTCTACTCTACTCTACTGTACTCCACCTCTACTGTGCTCCACTGTACTCCACTGTACTCCAGCTCTACTGTGCTCCACTGTACTCTACCTCTACTGTACTCCACTGTACTCTACCTCTAATGTGCTCCACTCTACTCTACCTCTACTGTACTCCACTGTACTCTACCTCTACTGTACTCCACTGTACTCTACCTCTACTATACTCCACTGCACTTATCTCTACAGTGTTCTACTGTACTCTACCTCTACTGTACTCCACTGTACTCTACCTCTACTCTGCTCTACTGTACTCTATCTCTACTGTGCTCCACTGTACTCTACCTCTACTGTGCTCCACTGTACTCTATCTCCACTGTACTCCACTGTACTCTACCTCTACAGTGCTCCACTGTGCTCTACCTCTACTGTACTCCACTGTACTCTACCTCTACTCCGCTCTACTCTACTCTTTCTCTACTGTACTCCACTGTACGCTATGTCTACTGTACTCCACTGTAGTCTACCTCAACTATACTCCCCTGTACTCTACCTCTACTGTGCTCCACTGTACTCTACATCTACTGTGCTCCACTGTACTCTACCTCTACTTTGCTCCACTCTACTCTACCTCTACTGTGCTCCACTGTACTCTACCTCTACTGTGCTCTACTGTACTCTATCTCTACTGTGCTCCACTGTACTCTACCTCTACTGTACTCTACTCTACTCCACCTCTAATGTGCTCCACTCTACTCTACCTCTACTGTACTCCACTGTACTCTACCTCTACTATGCTCTACTGTACTCTATCTCTACTCTGCTCCACTGTACTCTACCTCTACTGTACTCTACTGTAGTCTACCTCAACTATACTCCACTGTACTCTACCTCTACTGTGCTCCACTGTGCTCTACCTCTACTGTGCTCTACTGTACTCTATCTCTACTGTGCTCCACTGTACTCTACCTCTACTGTACTCCACTGTACTCCACCTCTACAGTGCTCCACTGTACTCTACCTCTACTGTACTCCATCTCTACTGTGCTCCACTGTACTCTACCTCTACTGTACTCCACTGTAGTCTACCTAAACTATACTCCACTCTACTCTACCTCCACTGTGCTCCACTGTACTCTACCTCAACTATACTCCACTGTACTCTATCTCTACTCTAATCCACTGTACTCTCTCTCTACTCTACTCCACTCTACTGTATCTCTACTGTACTCCACTGTACTCTACCTCTACTCTACTCTACTGTACTCCACCTCTACTGTGCTCCACTGTGCTCCACTGTACTCTACCTCTACTGTACTCCACTGTACTCTACATCTACTGTGCTCCACTGTACTCTACCTCTACTGTACTACACTGTACTCTACCTCTACTGTACTCCACTGTACTCTACCTCTACTGTACTCCACTGTATTCTACATCTACTGTGCTCTACTGTACTCTATCTCTACTGTACTCCACTGTACTCTACCTCTACTGTGCTCCACTGTACTCTACCTCTACTGTACTCCACTGTACTCTATCTCTACTGTGCTCCACTGTACTCTACCTCTACTGTACTCCACTGTACTCTATCTCTACTGTTCTCCACTGTACTCTACCTCTACTGTGCACCACTGTACTCCACTGTACTCTATCTCTACTGTGATCCACTGCACTCTACTTCTGCTGTGCTCCACTGTACTCTATCTCTACTCTACTCCACTGTACTCTATCTCTATTTTACTTCACTGTACTCTACCTCTACTGTACTCTACTGTACTCCACCTCTACTGTGCTCCACTGTACTCCACTGTACTCTTCCTCTACTGTACTCCACTGTACTCTATCTCTACTGTGCTCCACTGTACTCTACCTCTACTGTGCTCTACTGTACTCTATCTCTACTGTGCTCCACTGTACTCTACCTCTACTGTAGTCCACTGTACTCCACCTCTACAGTGCTCCACTGTATTCTACCTCTACTGTACTCCAATGTACTCTACATCTACTCTGCTCCACTGTACTCTACCTCTACTGTGCTCCACTGTACTCTACCTCTACTGTGTTCCACTGTACACTACCTCTACTGTAGTCCACTGTACTCTACCTCTACTGTGCTCCACTCTACTCTACCTCTACTGTGCTCAGCTGTACTCCACCTCTACTGTACTCCACTGTACTCTATCTCTTCTGTACTACACTGTACTCTTTCTCTACTGTGCTCCACTGTACTCTACCTCTACTGTGCTCTACTGTACTCTATCTCTACTGTGCTCTACTGTACTCTACCTCTACTATACTCCACTGTACTCTACCTCTACTGTGCTCCACTGTACTCTACCTCTACTGTGCTCCACTGTACACTACCTCTACTGTACTCCATTGTACTCTACCTCTACTGTGCTCCACTCTACTCTACCTCTACTGTGCTCCACTGTACTCTACCTCTACTGTGCTCTACTGTATTCTATCTCTACTGTGCTCCACTGTACTCTACCTCTACTGTACTCTACTCTACTCCACCTCTAATGTGCTCCACTCTACTCCACCTCTAATGTGCTCCACTCTACTCTACCTCTACTGTACTCCACTGTACTCTACCTCTACTCTGCTCTACTGTACTCTATCTCTACTGTGCTCCACTGTACTCTACCTCTACTGTACTCTACTGTAGTCTACCTCAACTATACTCCACTGTACTCTACCTCTACTGTGCTCCACTGTACTCTACCTCTACTGTGCTCTACTGTACTCTATCTCTACTGTGCTCCACTGTACTCTACCTCTACTGTACTCCACTGTACTCCACCTCTACAGTGCTCCACTGTACTCTACCTCTACTGTGCTCCACTGTACTCTACCTCTACTCTACTCCACTGTACTCTACCTCTTCTATACTCCACTGCACTTATCTCTACTGTTTTCGACTGTACTCTATCTCTACTGTACTCCACTGTACTCTACCTCTACTGTGCTCCACTGTACTCTACCTCTACTGTACTCCACTCTACTCTACCTCTACAGTGCTCCACTGTGATCTACATCTACTGTACTCCACTGTACTCTACCTCTACTCTGCTCTACTGTACTCTATCTCTACTGTACTCCACTGTACTCTATCTCTACTGTACTCCACTGTAGTCTACCTCAACTATACTCCCCTGTACTCTACCTCTACTGTGCTCCACTGTACTCTACATCTACTGTGCTCCACTGTACTCTACCTCTACTCTACTCCACTGTACTCTACCTCTACTATACTCCACTGTACTCTACCTCTACTGTGCTCTACTGTACTCTATCTCTACTGTGCTCCACTGTACTCTACCTCTACTGTACTCCACTGTACTCCACCTCTACAGTGCTCCACTGTATTCTACCTCTACTGTACTCCAATGTACTCTACATCTACTCTGCTCTACTGTATTCTATCTCTACTGTGCTCTACTGTACTCTACCTCTATTATACTCCACTGTACTCTACCTCTACTGTGCTCCACTGTACTCTACCTCTACTGTGCTCCACTGTACACTACCTCTACTGTAGTCCACTGTACTCTACCTCTACTGTGCTCCGCTCTACTCTACCTCTACTGTGCTCAGCTGTACTCTACCTTTACTGTACTCCACTGTACTCTATCTCTTCTGTACTACACTGTACTCTTTCTCTACTGTGCTCCACTGTACTCTACCTCTACTGTACTCTACTGTACTCTACCTCTACTGTGCTCCACTGTACTCTACCTCTACTGTGCTCCACTGTACTCTATCTCTACTGTACTCCACTGTACTCTACCTCTACAGTGCTCCACTGTGCTCTACCTCTACTCTACTCCACTGTACTCTACCTCTACTCTGCTCTACTGTACTCTATCTCTACTCTACTCCACTGTACTCTATCTCTATTTTACTCCACTGTACTCTACCTCTACTGTACTCTACTGTACTCCACCTCTACTGTGCTCCACTGTACTCCACTGTACTCTTCCTCTACTGTACTCCACTGTACTCTATCTCTACTGTGCTCCACTGTACTCTACCTCTACTGTGCTCTACTGTACTCTTCTCTACTGTGCTCCACTGTACTCTATTTCTACTGTACCCCACTGTACTCTACCTCTACTCTGCTCCACTGTAATCTACCTCTACTGTGCTCCACTGTGCACTACCTCTACTGTACTCCACTGTACTCTACCTCTAATGTGCTCCACTGTACTCTACCTCTACTGTGCTCCACTGTACTCTACCTCTACTCTGCTCCACTGTACTTTATCTCTACTGTACTCCACTGTACTCTACCTCCACAGTGCTCCACTGTGCTCTACCTCTACTGTACTCCACTGTACTCTACCTCTACTCTGCTCTACTGTGCTCTACCTCTACTGTACTCCACTGTACTCTATCTCTACTGTACTCCACTGTAATCTATCTCTACTGTGCTCCACTGTACTATTCCTTCACTGTGCTCCACTGTACTCCACTTTACTCTATCTCTACTGTGATCCACTGTACTCTACCTCTGCTGTGCTCCACTGTACTCTATCTCTACTCTACTCCACTGTACTCTACCTCTACTGTTCTCCACTGTACTCTACCTCTACTGTACTCCACTCTACTCTACCTCTACTGTGCTCCACTGTACTCTACCTCTAATGTACTCCACTGTACTCTACCTCTACTGTACTCTTCTCTACTCCACCTCTAATGTGCTCCACTCTACTCTACCTCTACTGTACTCCACTGTACTCTACCTCTACTGTACTCCACTGTACTCTACCTCTACATACTCCACTGCACTTATCTCTACAGTGTTCTACTGTACTCTACCTCTACTGTACTCCACTGTACCCTACCTCTACTCTGCTCTACTGTACTCTATCTCTACTGTGCTCCACTGTACTCTACCTCTACTGTGCTCCACTGTACTCTATCTCTACTGTACTCCACTGTACTCTACCTCTACAGTGCTCCACTCTGCTCTACCTCTACTGTACTCCGCTGTACTCTACCTCTACTCTGCTCTACTCTACTCTATCTCTAATGTACTCCACTGTACTCTATCTCTACTGTACTCCACTGTAGTCTACCTCAACTATACTCCCCTGTACTCTACCTCTACTGTGCTCCACTGTACTCTACATCTACTGTGCTCCACTGTACTCTACCTCTACTCTACTCCACTGTACTCTACCTCTACTATACTCCACTGTACTCTACCTCTACTGTGCTCTACTGTACTCTACCTCTACTGTGCTCCACTGTACAATACCTCTATTGTAGTCCACTGTACTCTACCTCTACTGTGCTCCACTCTACTCTACCTCTACTGTGCTCCACTGAACTCTACCTCTACTATGCTCCACTGTACTCTATCTCTACTGCACTCCACTGTACTCTACCTCTACAGTGCTCCACTGTGCTCTACCTCTACTCTACTCCACTGTACTCTACCTCTACTCTGCTCTACTGTACTCTATCTCTACTGTGCTCCACTGTACTCTACCTCTACTGTACTCCACTGTAGTCTACCTAAACTATACTCCACTGTACTCTACCTCCACTGTGCTCCACTGTACTCTACCTCAACTATACTCCACTGTACTCTATCTCTACTCTAATCCACTGTACTCTATCTCTACTCTACTCCACTCTACTCTATCTCTACTGTACTCCACTGTACTCTACCTCTACTCTACTCTACTGTACTCCACCTCTACTGTGCTCCACTGTACTCCACTGTACTCCAAATCTACTGTGCTCCACTGTACTCTACCTCTACTGTACTCCACTGTACTCTACATCTACTGTGCTCCACTGTACTCTGCCTCTACTGTAATCCACTGTACTCTACCTCTACTGTACTCCACTGTATTCTACCTCTACTGTACTCCACTGTATTCTACCTCTACTGTGCTCTACTGTACTCTACCTCTACTGTACTCCATTGTACTCTACCTCTACTGTACTCTACTGTTCTCTACCTCTACTGTGCTCCACTGTACTCTATCTCTACTGTACTCCACTGTACTCTACCTCTACAGTGCTCCACTCTGCTCTACCTCTACTGTACTCCGCTGTACTCTACCTCTACTCTGCTCTACTCTACTCTATCTCTAATATACTCCACTGTACTCTATCTCTACTGTACTCCACTGTAGTCTACCTCAACTATACTCCCCTGTACTCTACCTCTACTGTGCTCCACTGTACTCTACATCTACTGTGCTCCACTGTACTCTACCTCTACTCTACTCCACTGTACTCTACCTCTACTATACTCCACTGTTCTCTACCTCTACTGTACTCTACTGTACTCCACCTCTACTGTGCTCCACTGTACTCCACTGTACTCTAGCTCTAATGTGCTCCACTGTACTCTACCTCTACTGTGCTCTACTGTACTCTATCTCTACTGTGCTCCACTCTACTCTACCTCTACTGCACTCCACTGTACTCTACCTCTACAGTGCTCCACTGTGCTCTACCTCTACTCTACTCCACTGTACTCTACCTCTACTCTGCTCTACTGTACTCTATCTCTACTGTGCTCCACTGTACTCTACCTCTACTGTACTCCACTGTAGTCTACCTAAACTATACTCCACTGTACTCTACCTCCACTGTGCTCCACTGTACTCTACCTCAACTATACTCCACTGTACTCTATCTCTACTCTAATCCACTGTACTCTATCTCAACTCTACTCTACTCTACTCTATCTCTACTGTACTCCACTGTACTCTACCTCTACTCTACTCTACTGTACTCCACCTCTACTGTGCTCCACTGTACTCCACTGTACTCCAGCTCTACTGTGCTCCACTGTACTCTACCTCTACTGTACTCCACTGTACTCTACATCTACTGTGCTCCACTGTACTCTTCCTCTACTGTAATCCACTGTACTCTACCTCTACTGTACTCCACTGTACTCTACCTCTACTGTACTCCACTGTATTCTACCTCTACTGTGCTCTACTGTACTCTACCTCTACTGTACTCCATTGTACTCTACCTCTACTGTACTGTACTGTTCTCTACCTCTACTGTGCTCCACTGTACTCTATCTCTACTCTACTCCACTGTACTCTACCTCTACAGTGCTCCACTCTGCTCTACCTCTACTGTACTCCGCTGTACTCTACCTCTACTCTGCTCTACTCTACTCTATCTCTAATGTACTCCACTGTACTCTATCTCTACTGTACTCCACTGTAGTCTACCTCAACTATACTCCCCTGTACTCTACCTCTACTGTGCTCCACTGTACTCTACATCTACTGTGCTCCACTGTACTCTACCTCTACTATACTCCACTGTACTCTACCTCTACTATATTCCACTGTTCTCTACCTCTACTGTACTCTACTGTACTCCACCTCTACTGTGCTCCACTGTACTCCACTGTACTCTAGCTCTAATGTGCTCCACTGTACTCTACCTCTACTGTGCTCTACTGTACTCTATCTCTACTGTGCTCCAGTCTACTCTACCTCTACTGTACTCCACTGTACTCCACCTCTACAGTGCTCCACTGTACTCTACCTCTACTGTATTCCACTGTACTCTACCTCTACTGTGCTCTACTGTACTCTATCTCTACTGTGCTCCACTGTACTCTACCTCTACTGTACTCCACTGTAGTCTACCTAAACTATACTCCACTGTACTCTACCTCAACTGTGCTCCACTGTACTCTACCTCAACTATACTCCACTGTACTCTATCTCAACTCTAATCCACTGTACTCTATCTCTACTCTACTCCACTCTACTCTATCTCTACTGTACTCCACTGTACTCTACATCTACTGTACTTCATTGTACTCTATTTCTACTGTACCCCACTGTACTCTACCTCTACTGTACTCTACTGTAGTCTACCTCAACTATACTCCAATGTACTCTACCTCTACTGTGCTCCACTGTACTCTACCTCTACTGTGCTCTACTGTACTCTATCTCTACTGTGCTCCACTGTACTCTACCTCTACTGTACTCCACTGTAGTCTACCTAAACTACACTCCACTCTACTCTACCTCCACTGTGCTCCACTGTACTCTACCTCAACTATACTCCACTGTACTCTATCTCTACTCTAATCCACTGTACTCTATCTCTACTCTACTCCACTCTACTCTACCTCCACTGTGCTCCACTGTACTCTACCTCAACTGTGCTCCACTGTACTCTACCTCAACTATACTCCACTGTACTCTATCTCTACTCTAATCCACTGTACTCTATCTCTACTCTACTCCACTCTACTCTATCTCTACTGTACTCCACTGTACTCTACCTCTACTCTACTCTACTGTACTCCACCTCTACTGTGCTCCACTGTACTCCACTCTACTCTACCTCCACTGTGCTCCACTGTACTCTACCTCAACTATACTCCACTGTACTCTATCTCTACTCTAATCCACTGTACTCTATCTCTACTCTACTCCACTCTACTCTATCTCTACTGTACTCCACTGTACTCTACCTCTTATCTTACTGTACTCCACCTCTACTGTGCTCCACTGTACTCCACTGTACTCCAGCTCTACTGTGCTCCACTGTACTCTACATCTACTGTGCTCCACTGTACTCTATCTCTACTGTACTCCACTGTACTCTACCTCTACTGTACTGTACTGTTCTCTAAGTCTACTGTACTCTACTGTACTCCACCTCTACTGTGCTCCACTGTACTCCACTGTACTCTACCTCTACTGTGCTCCACTGTACTCTACCTCTACTGTACTCCACTGTACTCTATCTCTACTGTGCTCCACTGTACTCTACCTCCACTGTACTCCACTGTACTCTATCTCTACTGTTCTCCACTGTACTCTACCTCTACTGTGCACCACTGTACTCCACTGTACTCTATCTCTACTGTGATCCACTGTACTCTACCTCTGCTGTGCTCAACTGTACTCTGTCTCTACTCTACTCCACTGTACTCTATCTCTATTTTACTCCACTGTACTCTACCTCTACTGTACTCTACTGTACTCCACCTCTACTGTGCTCCACTGTACTCCACTGTACTCTTCCTCTACTGTACTCCACTGTACTCTATCTCTACTGTACTCCACTGTACTCTACCTCTACTGTGCTCTACTGTACTCTACCTCTACTCTGCTCCACTGTAATCTACCTCTACTGTGCTCCACTGTGCACTACCTCTACTGTACTCCACTGTACTCTACCTCTACTGTGCTCCACTGTACTCTACCTCTACTGTGCTCCACTGTACTCTACCTCTACTCTGCTCCACTGTACTTTATCTCTACTGTACTCCACTGTACTCTACCTCCACAGTGCTCCACTGTGCTCTACCTCTACTGTACTCCACTGTACTCTACCTCTACTCTGCTCTACTGTGCTCTACCTCTACTGTACTCCACTGTACTCTATCTCTACTGTACTCCACTGTAATCTATCTCTACTGTGCTCCACTGTACTATTCCTCTACTGTGCTCCACTGTACTCCACTGTACTCTATCTCTACTGTGATCCACTGTACTCTACATCTGCTGTGCTCCACTGTACTCTATCTCTACTCTACTCCACTGTACTCTACCTCTACTGTTCTCCACTGTACTCTACCTCTACTGTACTCCACTCTACTCTACCTCTGCTGTGCTCCACTGTACTCTACCTCTAATGTACTCCACTGTACTCTACCTCTACTGTACTCTTCTCTACTCCACCCCTAATGTGCTCCACTCTACTCTACCTCTACTGTACTCCACTGTACTCTACCTCTACTGTACTCCACTGTACTCTACCTCTACTATACTCCACTGCACTTATCTCTACAGTGTTCTACTGTACTCTACCTCTACTGTACTCCACTGTACTCTACCTCTACTCTGCTCTACTGTACTCTATCTCTACTGTGCTCCACTGTACTCTACCTCTACTGTGCTCCACTGTACTCTATCTCTACTGTACTCCACTGTATTCTACCTCTACAGTGCTCCACTCTGCTCTACCTCTACTGTACTCCGCTGTACTCTACCTCTACTCTGCTCTACTCTACTCTATCTCTAATGTACTCCACTGTACTCTATCTCTACTGTACTCCACTGTAGTCTACCTCAACTATACTCCCCTGTACTCTACCTCTACTGTGCTCCACTGTACTCTACATCTACTGTGCTCCACTGTACTCTACCTCTACTCTACTCCACTGTACTCTACCTCTACTATACTCCACTGTACTCTACCTCTACTGTGCTCTACTGTACTCTACCTCTACTGTGCTCCACTGTACAATACCTCTATTGTAGTCCACTGTACTCTACCTCTACTGTGCTCCACTCTACTCTACCTCTACTGTGCTCCACTGTACTCTACCTCTACTGTGCTCCACTGTACTCTATCTCTACTGCACTCCACTGTACTCTACCTCTACAGTGCTCCACTGTGCTCTACCTCTACTCTATTCCACTGTACTCTACCTCTACTCTGCTCTACTGTACTCTATCTCTACTGTGCTCCACTGTACTCTACCTCTACTGTAATCCACTGTAGTCTACTTAAACTATACTCCACTGTACTCTACCTCCACTGTGCTCCACTGTACTCTACCTCAACTATACTCCACTGTACTCTATCTCTACTCTAATCCACTGTACTCTATCTCTACTCTACTCCACTCTACTCTATCTCTACTGTACTCCACTGTACTCTACCTCTACTCTACTCTACTGTACTCCACCTCTACTGTGCTCCACTGTACTCCACTGTACTCCAACTCTACTGTGCTCCACTGTACTCTACCTCTACTGTACTCCACTGTACTCTACATCTACTGTGCTCCACTGTACTCTGCCTCTACTGTAATCCACTGTACTCTACCTCTACTGTACTCCACTGTACTCTACCTCTACTGTACTCCACTGTATTCTACCTCTACTGTGCTCTACTGTACTCTACCTCTACTGTACTCCATTGTACTCTACCTCTACTGTACTGTACTGTTCTCTACCTCTACTGTGCTCCACTGTACTCTATCTCTACTGTACTCCACTGTACTCTACCTCTACAGTGCTCCACTCTGCTCTACCTCTACTGTACTCCGCTGTACTCTACCTCTACTCTGCTCTACTCTACTCTATCTCTAATGTACTCCACTGTACTCTATCTCTACTGTACTCAACTGTAGTCTACCTCAACTATACTCCCCTGTACTCTACCTCTACTGTGCTCCACTGTACTCTACATCTACTGTGCTCCACTGTACTCTACCTCTACTCTACTCCACTGTACTCTACCTCTACTATACTCCACTGTTCTCTACCTCTACTGTACTCTACTGTACTCCACCTCTACTGTGCTCCACTGTACTCCACTGTACTCTAGCTCTAATGTGCTCCACTGTACTCTACCTCTACTGTGCTCTACTGTACTCTATCTCTACTGTGCTCCACTCTACTCTACCTCTACTGCACTCCACTGTACTCTACCTCTACAGTGCTCCACTGTGCTTTACCTCTACTCTACTCCACTGTACTCTACCTCTACTCTGCTCTACTGTAATCTATCTCTACTGTGCTCCACTGTACTCTACCTATACTGTACTCCACTGTAGTCTACCTAAACTATACTCCACTGTACTCTACCTCAACTGTGCTCCACTGTACTCTACCTCAACTATACTCCACTGTACTCTATCTCAACTCTAATCCACTGTACTCTATCTCTACTCTACTCCACTCTACTCTATCTCTACTGTACTCCACTGTACTCTACATCTACTGTACTCCATTGTACTCTATTTCTACTGTACCCCACTGTACTCTACCTCTACTGTACTCTACTGTAGTCTACCTCAACTATACTCCAATGTACTCTACCTCTACTGTGCTCCACTGTACTCTACCTCTACTGTGCTCTACTGTACTCTATCTCTAATGTGCTCCACTGTACTCTACCTCTACTGTACTCCACTGTAGTCTACCTAAACTATACTCCACTCTACTCTACCTCCACTGTGCTCCACTGTACTCTACCTCAACTATACTCCACTGTACTCTATCTCTACTCTAATCCACTGTACTCTATCTCTACGCTACTCCACTCTACTCTACCTCCACTGTGCTCCACTGTACTCTACCTCAACTATACTCCACTGTACTCTATCTCTACTCTAATCCACTGTACTCTATCTCTACTCTACTCCACTCTACTCTATCTCTACTGTACTCCACTGTACTCTACCTCTACTCTTACTGTACTCCACCTCTACTGTGCTCCACTGTACTCCACTGTACTCCAGCTCTACTGTGCTCCACTGTACTCTACATCTACTGTGCTCCACTGTACTCTATCTCTACTGTACTCCACTGTACTCTACCTCTACTGTACTGTACTGTTCTCTAAGTCTACTGTACTCTACTGTACTCCACCTCTACTGTGCTCCACTGTACTCCACTGTACTCTACCTCTACTGTGCTCCACTGTACTCTACCTCTACTGTACTCCACTGTACTCTATCTCTACTGTGCTCCACTGTACTCTACCTCCACTGTACTCCACTGTACTCTATCTCTACTGTTCTCCACTGTACTCTACCTCTACTGTGCACCACTGTACTCCACTGTACTCTATCTCTACTGTGATCCACTGTACTCTACCTCTGCTGTGCTCCACTGTACTCTATCTCTACTCTACTCCACTGTACTCTATCTCTATTTTACTCCACTGTACTCTACCTCTACTGTACTCTACTGTACTCCACCTCTACTGTGCTCCACTGTACTCCACTGTACTCTTCCTCTACTGTACTCCATTGTACTCTATCTCTACTGTGCTCCACTGTACTCTACCTCTACTGTGCTCTACTGTACTCTTCTCTACTGTGCTCCACTGTACTCTATTTCTACTGTACCCCACTGTACTCTACCTCTACTCTGCTCCACTGTAATCTACCTCTACTGTGCTCCACTGTGCACTACCTCTACTGTGCTCCACTGTACTCTACCTCTACTGTGCTCCACTGTACTCTACCTCTACTCTGCTCCACTGTACTTTATCTCTACTGTACTCCACTGTACTCTACCTCCACAGTGCTCCACTGTGCTCTACCTCTACTGTACTCCACTGTACTCTACCTCTACTCTGCTCTACTGTGCTCTACCTCTACTGTACTCCACTGTACTCTATCTCTACTGTACTCCACTGTAATCTATCTCTACTGTGCTCCACTGTACTATTCCTCTACTGTGCTCCACTGTACTCCACTGTACTCTATCTCTACTGTGATCCACTGTACTCTACCTCTGCTGTGCTCCACTGTACTCTATCTCTACTCTACTCCACTGTACTCTACCTCTACTGTTCTCCACTGTACTCTACCTCTACTGTACTCCACTCTACTCTACCTCTGCTGTGCTCCACTGTTCTCTACCTCTAATGTACTCCACTGTACTCTACCTCTACTGTACTCTTCTCTACTCCACCTCTAATGTGCTCCACTCTACTCTACCTCTACTGTACTCCACTGTACTCTACCTCTACTGTACTCCACTGTACTCTACCTCTACTATACTCCACTGCACTTATCTCTACAGTGTTCTACTGTACTCTACCTCTACTGTACTCCACTGTACTCTACCTCTACTCTGCTCTACTGTACTCTATCTCTACTGTGCTCCACTGTACTCTACCTCTACTGTGCTCCACTGTACTCTATCTCTAATGTACTCCACTGTACTCTACCTCTACAGTGCTCCACTCTGCTCTACCTCTACTGTACTCCGCTGTACTCTACCTCTACTCTGCTCTACTCTACTCTATCTCTAATGTACTCCACTGTACTCTATCTCTACTGTACTCCACTGTAGTCTACCTCAACTATACTCCCCTGTACTCTACCTCTACTGTGCTCCACTGTACTCTACATCTACTGTGCTCCACTGTACTCTACCTCTACTCTACTCCACTGTACTCTACCTCTACTATACTCCACTGTACTCTACCTCTACTGTGCTCTACTGTACTCTACCTCTACTGTGCTCCACTGTACAATACCTCTATTGTAGTCCACTGTACTCTACCTCTACTGTGCTCCACTCTACTCTACCTCTACTGTGCTCCACTGTACTCTACCTCTACTGTGCTCCACTGTACTCTATCTCTACTGCACTCCACTGTACTCTACCTCTACAGTGCTCCACTGTGCTCTACCTCTACTCTACTCCACTGTACTCTACCTCTACTCTGCTCTACTGTACTCTATCTCTACTGTGCTCCACTGTACTCTACCTCTACTGTACTCCACTGTAGTCTACCTAAACTATACTCCACTGTACTCTACCTCCACTGTGCTCCACTGTACTCTACCTCAACTATACTCCACTGTACTCTATCTCTACTCTAATCCACTGTACTCTATCTCTACTCTACTCCACTCTACTCTATCTCTACTGTACTCCACTGTACTCTACCTCTACTCTACTCTACTGTACTCCACCTCTACTGTGCTCCACTGTACTCCACTGTACTCCAACTCTACTGTGCTCCACTGTACTCTACCTCTACTGTACTCCACTGTACTCTACATCTACTGTGCTCCACTGTACTCTGCCTCTACTGTAATCCACTGTACTCTACCTCTACTGTACTCCACTATACTCTACCTCTACTGTACTCCACTGTATTCTACCTCTACTGTGCTCTACTGTACTCTACCTCTACTGTGCTCTACTGTACTCTACCTCTACTGTACTCCATTGTACTCTACCTCTACTGTACTGTACTGTTCTCTACCTCTACTGTGCTCCACTGTACTCTATCTCTACTATACTCCACTGTTCTCTACCTCTACTGTACTCTACTCTGCTCTACCTCTACTGTACTCCGCTGTACTCTACCTCTACTCTGCTCTACTCTACTCAATCTTTAATGTACTCCACTGTACTCTATCTCTACTGTACTCCACTGTAGTCTACCTCAACTATACTCCCCTGTACTCTACCTCTACTGTGCTCCACTGTCAAGTCAAGTCAAGTCAAGTCAAGGTTTATTTATATAGCACAAGTTTAACACAACCATAGTTGATCCAAAGTGCTTTACAGTATAAAAAATAAAATAGAAGAATAAAAAGAGAAAAGAAAAAGTAGTAGACAAAAGGCAAAAAATAGATAAAATGAAGGATCAAACCATTCAGTTTATACAAACAGCACATACAGTACATGACGTAGAACACCAAATTATTTAAAATTTACTCAAATGCGAGAGAGTAAAAATGGGTCTTTAAGCTGGATTTAAAAGCAACCAGAGATGGAGAGGTCCTAATAGTTAAAGGTAAATTGTTCCAGAGCTTTGGGGCAACTACAGAGAAAGCTCGGTCACCTTTTGATTTACACCGAGAGCGTGGGACAGATAAGAGTGACTGATCACAAGATCTTAGTGACCTAGAGGCTGTGTATGGCCTAATAAGATCACAAATATAATCTGGTGCCGAACTATGTAGGGCCTTGTATGCAAAAATAAGGATCTTAAAATCGACTCTAAATTTTATTGGTAGCCAATGCAATGAGGCGAGAACAGGGGAGATGTGATCCCTTTTCTTAGTTCCTGTCAACAATCTGGCTGCTGAATTTTGAACCATTTGTAACCGAGACAGTGTAGTTTGAAGTAGGCCAATGTACAGAGAATTGCAGTAGTCCAATCGAGAGGAAATTAGCGCATGAATCACAATTTCAAGGTCTTTACTAGATAGAAAGTTTTTCACTTTTGCTATAGATCGTAGTTGAAAAAAGCTACTCTTTACAACTGCATTTACGTGCTTATCAAATTGGAGAAGAGGGTCAAAATAGACTCCAAGATTTTTTGCATGATTGTGTAAGTTATTACTTAAAGGACCTAACTGTGTTTTAATGGAGTTGTTGGTAGCAGCAGGACCCAGTAAAAGCACTTCGGTTTTATTTTCATTCAGTTGCAGTGAGTTATTTGTCATCCAGGTCTTGACTTCTTTAAGGCATGTAAAGAGGTTGTCTAATGAAAAGTCATTTCCTGATTTGATTGGGAGATATAATTGGAGGTCGTCGGCGTAACAGTGATAATTTATGTTATATTTTTTGAATATTGAGCCTAAAGGTAACATGTAGAGGGAAAACAAAAGGGGGCCAAGAATGGATCCCTGTGGAACGCCACACTGGATCGGCGCAGAGGGTGAAGTGAATGACCCAATATTTACAGAGAAGGTCCTCCCCTGCAAATATGAGGCGAACCACTGTAGAGCAGGGCCCTCCACTCCAACAATATACTCCAGTCGTCTCAGTAAAATATTATGATCAATGGTGTCAAATGCAGCACTCAGATCTAAAAGTATCAGGACAACGGAAGACCCAGAATCGGTAGACAATAGAATGTCGTTTGTAACCTTCAGCAGTGCTGACTCAGTGCTATGCAGCGCTCTAAAGCCAGATTGAAATGGGTCTAAAATATTAAAAGTATTCAGATAAGAGGTAAACTGTAACAGTGCAGCTTTTTCCAAAATCTTTGAAATAAAAGGCAGTTTAGAGATAGGCCGGTAGTTGTTATGCACAGTGTGGTCGAGGTGATGTCCTTTCAATAGGGGCTGTACGATAGCATGTTTAAAACTTTCTGGGAAAACCCCGTTTATTAAAGAGCTATTTATTATAGCTAAGAGGATGGGGCAGATTGTGTCTAAAACTTCTCTGAAAAGACGTCCAGGCAATACATCTGATTGACAGAATGTGAATTTCATCTGGGAGATAATGTTAAGCAATTGGGATGAAGACACTGGTTGAAAGTTTGAAAAACGACTGGATGTAAGGACCAGGTCAGAATGATCTATGTAAAGAGGAGAGAGGCGTAATCTAATATCCTGTATTTTCTGAACAAAAAATTCAGAAAATTGTGTGCACATCTCAAGATTCACATCAGGAACTGAACAACCCACAGGATTAAGAACCGAATGTATGGTTTTGAACAGAACTTTTGGCCTATTGGCATTTTTTGCAATCAAGTTTGAGAAATATTTGGATTTTTCCTCACTAACAGAGTGTTGATAGACTGTTAAGTGAGATTTCAAAATTTGGTAGGACACTTGAAGCCCATCCCTTTTCCACCTGCGCTCGGCCCTCCTGCACTCTTGTCTGAGAGTACGGGTAGATGCATTTAACCAGGGCTGAGGATTAGATCTGACCTTACACTTCTTGCGCTTAAGTGGAGCAACTGTGTTTAGAGCAGTACAACAGGCGGATGTGAAAGTTTCAACCAGTTTTTCAGTATCCATACAAGGTGACAGACAAGCATTGGAATTTGAAAGTATTTTGGAATAAGATTCAGAGAATTCGAGAGCAGTAGTTGAATGAAAAACACGAGAATAGTGTACAGGACGAGAGGGGTTAGGCTGAGTATATGAAATAACAGGCTCAAACACCACAGGGAAATGATCAGAAATGCCAGTATCAAATACTTCACAGACTTGTACAGAGAAACCACGAGACAAAACAAGGTCCAGTGTATGGCCTAAAATATGTGTTGGCCTGGAGACAGACTGTACAAAATTAAGTGAGTCCATAAGGTTCAAAAAGTTTTTAACCATCGGTTTGGATGGGCAGCAGACATGGATGTTGAAATCCCCCAGTACCAACAGTCTGTCACAGCGAGACACTTGATTTGACAGAAATTCAGAAAACTCGTGAATAAAGTTTGTATTGACTTTGGGAGGTCTATACACTAAAACACAAAGTAGGGGGCCATTTAGCTCAATTTTTAGGAGCTGTGCCTCAAAACTAGAAGAGGCATCTATAGGCATAAGTCTGCATTTGAATGAGTTTTTAAAAATTGTGGCTAAGCCACCACCATGTCCACTTGGCCTAGGGGTATTATAGAAAGAACAGTCAGATGGGGATAGCTCACTAAGAGATGACTGGTCACCATTTTTTAACCATGTTTCGGTCACAAATAAAACATCCAGTGCATGAGAAGTAAAAAAGTCATTTAAGATGAAGGTTTACTCTACACTGTACTCTACATCTACTGTGCTCCACTGTACTCTACCTCTACTCTACTCCACTGTACTCTACCTCTACTATACTCCACTGTTCTCTACCTCTACTGTACTCTACTGTACTCCACCTCTACTGTGCTCCACTGTACTCCACTGTACTCTAGCTCTAATGTGCTCCACTGTACTCTACCTCTACTGTGCTCTACTGTACTCTATCTCTACTGTGCTCCACTCTACTCTACCTCTACTGCACTCCACTGTACTCTACCTCTACAGTGCTCCACTGTGCTCTACCACTACTCTACTCCACTGTACTCTACCTCTACTCTGCTCTACTGTAATCTATCTCTACTGTGCTCCACTGTACTCTACCTCTACTGTACTCCACTGTAGTCTACCTAAACTATACTCCACTGTACTCTACCTCCACTGTGCTCCACTGTACTCTACCTCAACTATACTCCACTGTACTCTATCTCTACTCTAATCCACTGTACTCTATCTCTACTCTACTCCACTCTACTCTATCTCTACTCTACTCCACTGTACTCTACCTCTACTGTACTCCATTGTACTCTACCTCTACTGTACTGTACTGTTCTCTACCTCTACTGTGCTCCACTGTACTCTATCTCTACTCTACTCCACTGTACTCTACCTCTACAGTGCTCCACTCTGCTCTACCTCTACTGTACTCCGCTGTACTCTACCTCTACTCTGCTCTACTCTACTCAATCTTTAATGTACTCCACTGTACTCTATCTCTACTGTACTCCACTGTAGTCTACCTCAACTATACTCCCCTGTACTCTACCTCTACTGTGCTCCACTGTACTCTACATCTACTGTGCTCCACTGTACTCTACCTCTACTCTACTCCACTGTACTCTACCTCTACTATACTCCACTGTTCTCTACCTCTACTGTACTCTACTGTACTCCACCTCTACTGTGCTCCACTGTACTCCAGTGTACTCCAGCTCTACTGTGCTCCACTGTACTCTACCTCTACTGTACTCCACTGTACTCTACCTCTACTGTACTCCACTGTACTCTACCTCTACTGTACTCCACTGTATTCTACCTCTACTGTGCTCTACTGTACTCTACCTCTACTGTACTCCATTGTACTCTACCTCTACTGTACTGTACTGTTCTCTACCTCTACTGTGCTCCACTGTACTCTATCTCTACTGTACTCCACTGTACTCTACCTCTACAGTGCTCCACTCTGCTCTACCTCTACTGTACTCCGCTGTACTCTACCTCTACTCTGCTCTACTCTACTCTATCTCTAATGTACTCCACTGTACTCTATCTCTACTGTACTCCACTGTAGTCTACCTCAACTATACTCCCCTGTACTCTACCTCTACTGTGCTCCACTGTACTCTACATCTACTGTGCTCCACTGTACTCTACCTCTACTCTACTCCACTGTACTCTACCTCTACTATACTCCACTGTTCTCTACCTCTACTGTACTGTACTGTACTCCACCTCTACTGTGCTCCACTGTACTCCACTGTACTCTAGCTCTAATGTGCTCCACTGTACTCTACCTCTACTGTGCTCTACTGTACTCTATCTCTACTGTGCTCCAGTCTACTCTACCTCTACTGTACTCCACTGTACTCCACCTCTACAGTGCTCCACTGTACTCTACCTCTACTGTATTCCACTGTACTCTACCTCTACTCTGCTCTACTGTACTCTATGTCTACTGTGCTCTACTGTACTCTACCTCTATTATACTCCACTGTACTCTACCTCTACTGTGCTCCACTGTACTCTACCACTACTGTGCTCCACTGTACACTACCTCTACTGTAGTCCACTGTACTCTACCTCTACTGTGCTCCACTCTACTCTACCTCTACTGTGCTCAGCTGTACTCTACCTCTACTGTGCTCCACTGTACTCTACCTCTACTATACTCCACTGCACTTATCTCTACTGTGTTCGACTGTACTTTATCTCTACTGTACTCCTCTGTACTCTATCTCTACTGTACTACACTGTACTCTTCCTCTACTGTGCTCCACTGTACTCTACCTCTACTGTGCTCTACTGTACTCTATCTCTACTCTGCTCCACTGTACTCTACCTCTACTGTACTCCACTGTACTCCACCTCTACAGTGCTCCACTGTACTCTACCTCTACTGTACTCCACTGTACTCTACCTCTACTCTGCTCTATTGTACTCTATCTCTACTGTGCTCCACTGTACTCTACCTCTACTGTACTCCACTGTACTCTACCTCTACTGTACTCCACTGTACTCTACATCTACTGTGCTCCACTGTACTCTACCTCTACTGTACTCCACTGTACTCTACCTCTACTGTACTCCACTGTACTCTACCTCTACTGTACTCCACTGTATTCTACCTCTACTGTGCTCTACTGTACTCTACCTCTACTGTGCTCTACTGTACTCTACTCTATTGTGCTCTACTGTACTCTATTTCTACTGTACCCCACTGTGCTCTACCTCTACTGTGCTCAACTGTACTCTACCTCTACTGTGCTCCACTGTACACTACCTCTACTGTACTCCACTGTACTCTACCTCTACTATGCTCCACTGTACTCTACCTCTACTGTGCTCCACTGTACTCTACCTCTACTTTGCTCCACTGTACTCTATCTCTAATGTACTCCACTGTACTCTACCTCTACAGTGCTCCACTGTGCTCAACCTCTACTGTACTCCACTGTACTCTACCTCTACTCTGCTCTACTGTACTCTATCTTTACTGTGCTCCACTGTACTCTACCTCTACTGTACTCCACTGTAGTCTACCTCAACTATACTCCACTGTACTCTACCTCTACTGTGCTCCACTGTACTCTACCTCTACTGTACTCCACTGTACTCTATCTCTACTGTACTCCACTGTAATCTATCTCTACTGTGCTCCACTGTACTATACCTCTACTGTGCTCCACTGTACTCCACTGTACTCTATCTCTTCTGTGATCCACTGTACTCTACCTCTGCTGTGCTCCACTGTACTCTATCTCTACTCTACTCCACTGTACTCTACCTCTACTGTACTCCATTGTACTCCACTGTACTCTACCTCTACTGTACTCCACTCTACGCTACCTCTACTGTGCTCCACTGTACTCTACCTCTACTGTGCTCCACTGTACTCTACCTCTACTGTGCTCCACTGTACACTACCTCTACTGTATTCCACTGTACCCTACCTCTACTGTGCTCAACTCTACTCTACCTCTACTGTGCTCCACTGTACTCTCCCTCTACTGTGCTCCACTGTACTCTATCTCTACTGTACTCCACTGTACTCTACCTCTACAGTGCTCCACTGTGCTCTACCTCTACTGTACTCCAGTGTACTCTACTTCTACTCTGCTCTACTGTACTCTATCTCTACTGTACTCCACTGTACTCTACCTCTACTGTACTCCACTGTACTCTACCTCTACTGTACTCTACTCTACTCCACCTCTAATGTGCTCCACTCTACTCTACCTCTACTGTACTCCACTGTACTCTACTTCTACTGTACTCTACTCTACTCCACCTCTAATGTGCTCCACTCTACTCTACCTCTACTGTACTCCACTGTACTCTACCTCTACTCTGCTCTACTGTACTCTATCTCTACTGTGCTCCACTGTACTCTACCTCTACTGTACTCCACTGTAGTCTACCTCAACTATACTCAACTGTACTCTACCTCTACTGTGCTCCACTGTACTCTACCTCTACTTTGCTCTACTGTACTCTATCTCTACTGTGCTCCACTGTACTCTACCTCTACTGTACTCCACTGTACTCCACCTCTACAGTGCTCCACTGTACTCTACCTCGACAATACTCCACAGTACTCTACCTCTACTCTGCTCTACTGTACTCTATCTCTACTGTGATCCACTGTACTCTACCTCTACTGTACTCCACTGTAGTCTGCCTCAACTATACTCCACTGTACTCTACCTCTACTGTACTCCACTTTACTCTACCTCTACTCTACCTCTACTGTACTCCACCTCTACTGTTCTCCACTGTACTCCACTGTACTCTACCTCTACTGTGCTCCACTGTACTCTACCTCTACTATACTCCACTGTATTCTACCTCTACTGTGATCCACTGTACTCCACTGTACTCTACCTCTACTCTGCTCCACTCTACTCTACCTCAACTGTTCTCCACTGTATTCTACCTCTACTGTGATCCACTGTACTCCACTGTACTCTATCTCTACTGTGATCCACTGTACTCTACCTCTGCTGTGCTCCACTGTACTCTATCTCTACTCTACTCTACTGTACTCCACCTCTACTGTGCTCCACTATACTCCACTGTACTCTTCCTCTACTGTACTCCACTGTACTCTATCTCTACTGTGCTCCACTATACTCTACCTCTACTGTGCTCTACTGTACTCTACTCTACTGTGCTCCACTGTACTCTATTTCTACTGTACCCCACTGTACTCTACCTCTACTGTGCTCCACTGTACTCTACCTCTACTGTGCTCCACTGTACACTACCTCTACTGTGCTCCACTGTACTCTACCTCTACTGTGCTCCACTGTACTCTACCTCTACTGTGCTCCACTGTACTCTACCTCTACTGTGCTCCACTGTACTCTATCTCTACTGTACTCCACTGTACTCTACCTCTACTGTGCTCCACTGTGCTCTACCTCTACTGTACTCCACTGTACTCTACCTCTTCTCTAATCTACTGTTCTCTACCTCTACTGTACTCCACTGTACTCTACCTCTACTCTGCTCTACTGTACTCTATCTCTACTGTGCTCCACTGTACTCTACCTCTACTGCACTCCACTGTAGTCTACCTCAACTATACTCCACTGTACACTACCTCTACTGTGCTCCACTGTAATCTACCTCTACTGTACTCCACTGTACTCTACCTCTACTATACTCCACTGTACTCTACCTCTACTGTGCTCTACTGTACTCTATCTCTACTTTGCTCACCTTTACTCTACGTCTACTGTACTCCACTGTACTCCACCTCTACAGTGCTCCACTGTACTCTACCTCTACTTTACTCCACTGTACTCTACTTCTACTCTGCTCTATTGTACCCTATCTCTACTGTGCTCCACTGTACTCTACCTCTACTGTACTCCACTGTACTCCACCTCTATAGTGTTCTACTGTACTCTACCTCTACTGTACTCCACTGTACTCTACCATTACTCTGCTCTACTGTACTCTATCTCTACTGTGCTCCACTGTACTCTACCTCTACTGTACTCCACTGTAGTCTACCTCAACTATACTCCACTGTACTCTACCTCTACTGTGCTCCACTGTACTCTACCTCAACTATACTCCACTGTACTCTATCTCTACTCTAATCCACTGTACTCTATCTCTACTCTACTCCACTGTACTCTACCTCTACTCTACTCTACTGTACTCCACCTCTACTGTGCTCCACTGTACTCCACTGTACTCTAGCTCTACTGTGCTCCACTGTACTCTACCTCTACTGTGCTCTACTGTACTCTATCTCTACTGTGCTCCACTGTACTCTACATCTACTGTACTCCACTGTACTCCACCTCTACAGTGCTCCACTGTACTCTACCTCTACTGTACTCCAATATACTCTACCTCTACTCTGCTCTACTGTACTCTATCTCTACTCTGCTCTACTGCACTCTACCTCTATTATACTCCACTGTACTCTACCTCTACTGTGCTCCACTGTACTCTACCTCTACTGTGCTCCACTGTACACTACCTCTACTGTAGTCCACTGTACTCTACCTCTACTGTGCTCCACTCTACTCTACCTCTACTGTGCTCAGCTGTTTTCTACCTCTTCTGTACTCCACTGTACTCTTTCTCTTCTGTACTACACTGTACTCTTCCTCTACTGTGCTCCACTGTACTCTACCTCTACTGTGCTCTACTGTACTCTATCTCTACTGTGCTCTACTGTACTCTACCTCTACTATACTCCACTGTACTCTACCTCTACTGTGCTCCACTGTACTCTACCTCTACTGTGCTCCACTGTACACTACCTCTACTGTACTCCACTGTACTCTACCTCTACTGTGCTCCACTCTACTCTACCTCTACTGTGCTCCACTGTACTCTACCTCTACTGTGCTCTACTGTACTCTATCTCTACTGTGCTCCACTGTACTCTACCTCTACTGTACTCTACTCTACTCCACCTCTAATGTGCTCCACTCTACTCTACCTCTACTGTACCCCACTGTAGTCTACCTAAACTATACTCCAATGTACTCTACCTCCACTGTGCTCCACTGTACTCTACCTCAACTATACTCCACTGTACTCTATCTCTACTCTAATCCACTGTACTCTATCTCTACTCTACTCCACTCTACTCTATCTCTACTGTACTCCACTGCACTCTAACTCTACTCTACTCTACTGTACTCCACCTCTACTGTGCTCCACTGTACTCCACTGTACTCCAGCTCTACTGTGCTCCACTGTACTCTACCTCTACTGTACTCCACTGTACTCTACATCTAATGTGCTCCATTGTACTCTGCCTCTACTGTACTCCACTGTACTCTACCTCTACTGTACTCCACTGTACTCTACCTCTACTGTACTCCACTGTATTCTACCTCTACTGTGCTCTACTGTACTCTACCTCTACTGTACTCCACTGTACTCTACCTCTACTGTACTGTACTGTTCTCTACCTCTACTGTACTCTACTGTACTCCACCTCTACTGTGCTCCACTGTACTCCACTGTACTCTAGCTCTACTGTGCTCCACTGTACTCTACCTCTACTGTGCTCTACTGTACTCTATCTCTACTGTGCTCCACTGTACTCTACCTCTACTGTACTCCACTGTACTCCACCTCTACAGTGCTCCACTGTACTCTACCTCTAATGTATTCCACTGTACTCTACCTCTACTCTGCTCTACTGTACTCTATCTCTATTGTGCTCTACTGTACTCTACCTCTATTATACTCCACTGTACTCTACCTCTACTGTGCTCCACTCTACTCTACCTCTACTGTGCTCAGCTGTACTCTACCTCTACTGTGCTCCACTGTACTCTACCTCTACTATACTCCACTGCACTTATCTCTACTGTGTTCGACTGTACTCTATCTCTACTCTACTCCACTGTACTCTACCTCTACTGTACTCCACTGTACTCCACCTCTACAGTGCTCCACTGTACTCTACCTCTACTGTACTCCACTGTAATCTACCTCTACTCTGCTCTAATGTACTCTACCTCTACTCTACTCCACTGTACTCTACCTCTACTGTGCTCAACTGTACTCTATCTCTACTGTGCTCCACTGTACTCTACCTCTACTGTACTCCACTGTAGTCTACCTAAACTATACTCCACTGTACTCTACCTCAACTGTGCTCCACTGTACTCTACCTCAACTATACTCCACTGTACTCTATCTCAACTCTAATCCACTGTACTCTATCTCTACTCTACTCCACTCTACTCTATCTCTACTGTACTCCACTGTACTCTACATCTACTGTACTCCACTGTACTCTATTTCTACTGTACCCCACTGTACTCTACCTCTACTGTACTCTACTGTAGTCTACCTCAACTATACTCCAATGTACTCTACCTCTACTGTGCTCCACTGTACTCTACCTCTACTGTGCTCTACTGTACTCTATCTCTACTGTGCTCCACTGTACTCTACCTCTACTGTACTCCACTGTAGTCTACCTAAACTATACTCCACTCTACTCTACCTCCACTGTGCTCCACTGTACTCTACCTCAACTATACTCCACTGTACTCTATATCTACTCTAATCCACTGTACTCTATCTCTACTCTACTACACTCTACTCTATCTCTACTGTACTCCACTGTACTCTACCTCTACTCTTACTGTACTCCCCCTCTACTGTGCTCCACTGTACTCCACTGTACTCCAGCTCTACTGTGCTCCACTGTACTCTACCTCTACTGTACTCCACTGTACTCTACCTCTACTCTGCTCTAATGTACTCTACCTCTACTATACTCCACTGTACTCTACCTCTACTGTGCTCAACTGTACTCTATCTCTACTGTGCTCCACTGTACTCTACCTCTACTGTACTCCACTGTAGTCTACCTAAACTATACTCCACTGTACTCTACCTCAACTGTGCTCCACTGTACTCTACCTCAACTATACTCCACTGTACTCTATCTCAACTCTAATCCACTGTACTCTATCTCTACTCTACTCCACTCTACTCTATCTCTACTGTACTCCACTGTACTCTACATCTACTGTACTCCACTGTACTCTATTTCTACTGTACCCCACTGTACTCTACCTCTACTGTACTCTACTGTAGTCTACCTCAACTATACTCCAATGTACTCTACCTCTACTGTGCTCCACTGTACTCTACCTCTACTGTGCTCTACTGTACTCTATCTCTACTGTGCTCCACTGTACTCTACCTCTACTGTACTCCACTGTAGTCTACCTAAACTATACTCCACTCTACTCTACCTCCACTGTGCTCCACTGTACTCTACCTCAACTATACTCCACTGTACTCTATATCTACTCTAATCCACTGTACTCTATCTCTACTCTACTACACTCTACTCTATCTCTACTGTACTCCACTGTACTCTACCTCTACTCTTACTGTACTCCCCCTCTACTGTGCTCCACTGTACTCCACTGTACTCCAGCTCTACTGTGCTCCACTGTACTCTACATCTACTGTGCTCCACTGTACTCTATCTCTACTCTACTCCACTGTACTCTACCTCTACTGTACTGTACTGTTCTCTAAGTCTACTGTACTCTACTGTACTCCACCTCTACTGTGCTCCACTGTACTCCACTGTACTCTACCTCTACTGTGCTCCACTGTACTCTACCTCTACTGTACTCCACTGTACTCTACCTCTACTGTACTCCACTGTATTCTACCTCTACTGTGCTCTACTGTACTCTACCTCTACTGTACTCCACTGTACTCTACCTCTACTGTACTGTACTGTTCTCTACCTCTACTGTACTCTACTGTACTCCACCTCTACTGTGCTCCACTGTACTCCACTGTACTCTAGCTCTACTGTGCTCCACTGTACTCTACCTCTACTGTGCTCTACTGTACTCTATCTCTACTGTGCTCCACTGTACTCTACCTCTACTGTACTCCACTGTACTCCACCTCTACAGTGCTCCACTGTACTCTACCTCTAATGTATTCCACTGTACTCTACCTCTACTCTGCTCTACTGTACTCTATCTCTATTGTGCTCTACTGTACTCTACCTCTATTATACTCCACTGTACTCTACCTCTACTGTGCTCCACTCTACTCTACCTCTACTGTGCTCAGCTGTACTCTACCTCTACTGTGCTCCACTGTACTCTACCTCTACTATACTCCACTGCACTTATCTCTACTGTGTTCGACTGTACTCTATCTCTACTCTACTCCACTGTACTCTACCTCTACTGTACTCCACTGTACTCCACCTCTACAGTGCTCCACTGTACTCTACCTCTACTGTACTCCACTGTACTCTACCTCTACTCTGCTCTAATGTACTCTACCTCTACTCTACTCCACTGTACTCTACCTCTACTATACTCCACTGCACTCTACCTCTACTGTGCTCAACTGTACTCTATCTCTACTGTGCTCCACTGTACTCTACCTCTACTGTACTCCACTGTAGTCTACCTAAACTATACTCCACTGTACTCTACCTCAACTGTGCTCCACTGTACTCTACCTCAACTATACTCCACTGTACTCTATCTCAACTCTAATCCACTGTACTCTATCTCTACTCTACTCCACTCTACTCTATCTCTACTGTACTCCACTGTACTCTACATCTACTGTACTCCACTGTACTCTATTTCTACTGTACCCCACTGTACTCTACCTCTACTGTACTCTACTGTAGTCTACCTCAACTATACTCCAATGTACTCTACCTCTACTGTGCTCCACTGTACTCTACCTCTACTGTGCTCTACTGTACTCTATCTCTACTGTGCTCCACTGTACTCTACCTCTACTGTACTCCACTGTAGTCTACCTAAACTATACTCCACTCTACTCTACCTCCACTGTGCTCCACTGTACTCTACCTCAACTATACTCCACTGTACTCTATATCTACTCTAATCCACTGTACTCTATCTCTACTCTACTACACTCTACTCTATCTCTACTGTACTCCACTGTACTCTACCTCTACTCTTACTGTACTCCCCCTCTACTGTGCTCCACTGTACTCCACTGTACTCCAGCTCTACTGTGCTCCACTGTACTCTACATCTACTGTGCTCCACTGTACTCTATCTCTACTCTACTCCACTGTACTCTACCTCTACTGTACTGTACTGTTCTCTAAGTCTACTGTACTCTACTGTACTCCACCTCTACTGTGCTCCACTGTACTCCACTGTACTCTACCTCTACTGTGCTCCACTGTACTCTACCTCTACTGTACTCCACTGTACTCTACCTCTACTGTGCTCCACTGTACTCTACCTCTACTCTGCTCCACTGTACTTTATCTCTACTGTTCTCCACTGTACTCTACCTCCACAGTGCTCCACTGTGCTCTATCTCTACTGTACTCCACTGTACTCCACTGTACTCTACTCTGCTCTACTGTGCTCTACCTCTACTGTACTCCACTGTACTCTATCTCTACTGTACTCCACTGTAATCTATCTCTACTGTGCTCCACTGTACTATTCCTCTACTGTGCTCCACTGTACTCCACTGTACTCTATCTCTACTGTGATCCACTGTACTCTACCTCTGCTGTGCTCCACTGTACTCTATCTCTACTCTACTCCACTGTACTCTACCTCTACTGTTCTCCACTGTACTCTACCTCTACTGTACTCCACTCTACTCTACCTCTACTGTGCTCCACTGTACTCTACCTCTAATGTACTCCACTGTACTCTACCTCTACTGTACTCTTCTCTACTCCACCTCTAATGTGCTCCACTCTACTCTACCTCTACTGTACTCCACTGTACTCTACCTCTACTGTACTCCACTGTACTCTACCTCTACTATACTCCACTGCACTTATCTCTACAGTGTTCTACTGTACTCTACCTCTACTGTACTCCACTGTACTCTACCTCTACTCTGCTCTACTGTACTCTATCTCTACTGTGCTCCACTGTACTCTACCTCTACTGTGCTCCACTGTACTCTATCTCTACTGTACTCCACTGTACTCTACCTCTACAGTGCTCCACTCTGCTCTACCTCTACTGTACTCCGCTGTACTCTACCTCTACTCTGCTCTACTCTACTCTATCTCTAATGTACTCCACTGTACTCTATCTCTACTGTACTCCACTGTAGTCTACCTCAACTATACTCCCCTGTACTCTACCTCTACTGTGCTCCACTGTACTCTACATCTACTGTGCTCCACTGTACTCTACCTCTACTCTACTCCACTGTACTCTACCTCTACTATACTCCACTGTACTCTACCTCTACTGTGCTCTACTGTACTCTACTTCTACTGTGCTCCACTGTACAATACCTCTATTGTAGTCCACTGTACTCTACCTCTACTGTGCTCCACTCTACTCTACCTCTACTGTGCTCCACTGTACTCTATCTCTACTGCACTCCACTGTACTCTACCTCTAGAGTGCTCCACTGTGCTCTACCTCTACTCTACTCCACTGTACTCTACCTCTACTCTGCTCTACTGTACTCTATCTCTACTGTGCTCCACTGTACTCTACCTCTACTGTACTCCACTGTAGTCTACCTAAACTATACTCCACTGTACTCTACCTCCACTGTGCTCCACTGTACTCTACCTCAACTATACTCCACTGTACTCTATCTCTACTCTAATCCACTGTACTCTATCTCTACTCTACTCCACTCTACTCTATCTCTACTGTACTCCACTGTACTCTACCTCTACTCTACTCTACTGTACTCCACCTCTACTGTGCTCCACTGTACTCCACTGTACTCCAACTCTACTGTGCTCCACTGTACTCTACCTCTACTGTACTCCACTGTACTCTACATCTACTGTGCTCCACTGTACTCTGCCTCTACTGTAATCCACTGTACACTACCTCTACTGTACTCCACTGTACTCTACCTCTACTGTACTCCACTGTATTCTACCTCTACTGTGCTCTACTGTACTCTACCTCTACTGTACTCCATTGTACTCTACCTCTACTGTACTGTACTGTTCTCTACCTCTACTGTGCTCCACTGTACTCTATCTCTACTGTACTCCACTGTACTCTACCTCTACAGTGCTCCACTCTGCTCTACCTCTACTGTACTCCGCTGTACTCTACCTCTACTCTGCTCTACTCTACTCTATCTCTAATGTACTCCACTGTACTCTATCTCTACTGTACTCCACTGTAGTCTACCTCAACTATACTCCCCTGTACTCTACCTCTACTGTGCTCCACTGTACTCTACATCTACTGTGCTCCACTGTACTCTACCTCTACTCTACTCCACTGTACTCTACCTCTACTATACTCCACTGTTCTCTACCTCTACTGTACTCTACTGTACTCCACCTCTACTGTGCTCCACTGTACTCCACTGTACTCTAGCTCTAATGTGCTCCACTGTACTCTACCTCTACTGTGCTCTACTGTACTCTATCTCTACTGTGCTCTACTGTACTCTACCTCTACTATACTCCACTGTACTCTACCTCTACTGTGCTCCACTGTACTCTACCTCTACTGTGCTCCACTGTACACTACCTCTACTGTACTCCACTGTACTCTACCTCTACTGTGCTCCACTCTACTCTACCTCTACTGTGCTCCACTGTACTCTACCTCTACTGTGCTCTACTGTACTCTATCTCTACTGTGCTCCACTGTACTCTACCTCTACTGTACTCTACTCTACTCCACCTCTAATGTGCTCCACTCTACTCTACCTCTACTGTACTCCACTGTAGTCTACCTAAACTATACTCCAATGTACTCTACCTCCACTGTGCTCCACTGTACTCTACCTCAACTATACTCCACTGTACTCTATCTCTACTCTAATCCACTGTACTCTATCTCTACTCTACTCCACTCTACTCTATCTCTACTGTACTCCACTGCACTCTAACTCTACTCTACTCTACTGTACTCCACCTCTACTGTGCTCCACTGTACTCCACTGTACTCCAGCTCTACTGTGCTCCACTGTACTCTACCTCTACTGTACTCCACTGTACTCTACATCTAATGTGCTCCATTGTACTCTGCCTCTACTGTACTCCACTGTACTCTACCTCTACTGTACTCCACTGTACTCTACCTCTACTGTACTCCACTGTATTCTACCTCTACTGTGCTCTACTGTACTCTACCTCTACTGTACTCCACTGTACTCTACCTCTACTGTACTGTACTGTTCTCTACCTCTACTGTACTCTACTGTACTCCACCTCTACTGTGCTCCACTGTACTCCACTGTACTCTAGCTCTACTGTGCTCCACTGTACTCTACCTCTACTGTGCTCTACTGTACTCTATCTCTACTGTGCTCCACTGTACTCTACCTCTACTGTACTCCACTGTACTCCACCTCTACAGTGCTCCACTGTACTCTACCTCTAATGTATTCCACTGTACTCTACCTCTACTCTGCTCTACTGTACTCTATCTCTATTGTGTTCTACTGTACTCTACCTCTACTGTACTCCACTGTACTCTACCTCTACTGTACTGTACTGTTCTCTACCTCTACTGTACTCTACTGTACTCCACCTCTACTGTGCTCCACTGTACTCCACTGTACTCTAGCTCTACTGTGCTCCACTGTACTCTACCTCTACTGTGCTCTACTGTACTCTATCTCTACTGTGCTCCACTGTACTCTACCTCTACTGTACTCCACTGTACTCCACCTCTACAGTGCTCCACTGTACTCTACCTCTACTGTACTCCACTGTACTCTACCTCTACTGTACTCCACTGTATTCTACCTCTACTGTGCTCTACTGTACTCTACCTCTACTGTACTCCACTGTACTCTACCTCTACTGTACTGTACTGTTCTCTACCTCTACTGTACTCTACTGTACTCCACCTCTACTGTGCTCCACTGTACTCCACTGTACTCTAGCTCTACTGTGCTCCACTCTACTCTACCTCTACTGTGCTCAGCTGTACTCTACTTCTACTGTGCTCCACTGTACTCTACCTCTACTATACTCCACTGCACTTATCTCTACTGTGTTCGACTGTACTCTATCTCTACTCTACTCCACTGTACTCTACCTCTACTGTACTCCACTGTACTCCACCTCTACAGTGCTCCACTGTACTCTACCTCTACTGTACTCCACTGTACTCTACCTCTACTCTGCTCTAATGTACTCTACCTCTACTCTACTCCACTGTACTCTACCTCTACTATACTCCACTGTACTCTACCTCTACTGTGCTCAACTGTACTCTATCTCTACTGTGCTCCACTGTACTCTACCTCTACTGTACTCCACTGTAGTCTACCTAAACTATACTCCACTGTACTCTACCTCTACTCTACTCTACTTCTACTGTGCTCCACTGTACAATACCTCTATTGTAGTCCACTGTACTCTACCTCTACTGTGCTCCACTCTACTCTACCTCTACTGTGCTCCACTGTACTCTATCTCTACTGCACTCCACTGTACTCTACCTCTACAGTGCTCCACTGTGCTCTACCTCTACTCTACTCCACTGTACTCTACCTCTACTCTGCTCTACTGTACTCTATCTCTACTGTGCTCCACTGTACTCTACCTCTACTGTACTCCACTGTAGTCTACCTAAACTATACTCCACTGTACTCTACCTCCACTGTGCTCCACTGTACTCTACCTCAACTATACTCCACTGTACTCTATCTCTACTCTAATCCACTGTACTCTATCTCTACTCTACTCCACTCTACTCTATCTCTACTGTACTCCACTGTACTCTACCTCTACTCTACTCTACTGTACTCCACCTCTACTGTGCTCCACTGTACTCCACTGTACTCCAACTCTACTGTGCTCCACTGTACTCTACCTCTACTGTACTCCACTGTACTCTACATCTACTGTGCTCCACTGTACTCTGCCTCTACTGTAATCCACTGTACACTACCTCTACTGTACTCCACTGTACTCTACCTCTACTGTACTCCACTGTATTCTACCTCTACTGTGCTCTACTGTACTCTACCTCTACTGTACTCCATTGTACTCTACCTCTACTGTACTGTACTGTTC
The DNA here is from genome assembly GCA_030578255.1 of Tiaroga cobitis. Lineage (NCBI taxonomy): Eukaryota > Metazoa > Chordata > Actinopteri > Cypriniformes > Leuciscidae > Tiaroga > Tiaroga cobitis. The sequence continues at coordinate 726,786 of JAROOI010000056.1, read as the reverse complement.
TCTACCTCTACTGTGCTCCACTGTACTCTATCTCTACTGTACTCCACTGTACTCTACCTCTACAGTGCTCCACTCTGCTCTACCTCTACTGTACTCCGCTGTACTCTACCTCTACTCTGCTCTACTCTACTCTATCTCTAATGTACTCCACTGTACTCTATCTCTACTGTACTCCACTGTAGTCTACCTCAACTATACTCCCCTGTACTCTACCTCTACTGTGCTCCACTGTACTCTACATCTACTGTGCTCCACTGTACTCTACCTCTACTCTACTCCACTGTACTCTACCTCTACTATACTCCACTGTTCTCTACCTCTACTGTACTCTACTGTACTCCACCTCTACTGTGCTCCACTGTACTCCACTGTACTCTAGCTCTAATGTGCTCCACTGTACTCTACCTCTACTGTGCTCTACTGTACTCTATCTCTACTGTGCTCTACTGTACTCTACCTCTACTATACTCCACTGTACTCTACCTCTACTGTGCTCCACTGTACTCTACCTCTACTGTGCTCCACTGTACACTACCTCTACTGTACTCCACTGTACTCTACCTCTACTGTGCTCCACTCTACTCTACCTCTACTGTGCTCCACTGTACTCTACCTCTACTGTGCTCTACTGTACTCTATCTCTACTGTGCTCCACTGTACTCTACCTCTACTGTACTCTACTCTACTCCACCTCTAATGTGCTCCACTCTACTCTACCTCTACTGTACTCCACTGTAGTCTACCTAAACTATACTCCAATGTACTCTACCTCCACTGTGCTCCACTGTACTCTACCTCAACTATACTCCACTGTACTCTATCTCTACTCTAATCCACTGTACTCTATCTCTACTCTACTCCACTCTACTCTATCTCTACTGTACTCCACTGCACTCTAACTCTACTCTACTCTACTGTACTCCACCTCTACTGTGCTCCACTGTACTCCACTGTACTCCAGCTCTACTGTGCTCCACTGTACTCTACCTCTACTGTACTCCACTGTACTCTACATCTAATGTGCTCCATTGTACTCTGCCTCTACTGTACTCCACTGTACTCTACCTCTACTGTACTCCACTGTACTCTACCTCTACTGTACTCCACTGTATTCTACCTCTACTGTGCTCTACTGTACTCTACCTCTACTGTACTCCACTGTACTCTACCTCTACTGTACTGTACTGTTCTCTACCTCTACTGTACTCTACTGTACTCAACCTCTACTGTGCTCCACTGTACTCCACTGTACTCTAGCTCTACTGTGCTCCACTGTACTCTACCTCTACTGTGCTCTACTGTACTCTATCTCTACTGTGCTCCACTGTACTCTACCTCTACTGTACTCCACTGTACTCCACCTCTACAGTGCTCCACTGTACTCTACCTCTAATGTATTCCACTGTACTCTACCTCTACTCTGCTCTACTGTACTCTATCTCTATTGTGCTCTACTGTACTCTACCTCTACTGTACTCCACTGTACTCTACCTCTACTGTACTGTACTGTTCTCTACCTCTACTGTACTCTACTGTACTCCACCTCTACTGTGCTCCACTGTACTCCACTGTACTCTAGCTCTACTGTGCTCCACTGTACTCTACCTCTACTGTGCTCTACTGTACTCTATCTCTACTGTGCTCCACTGTACTCTACCTCTACTGTACTCCACTGTACTCCACCTCTACAGTGCTCCACTGTACTCTACCTCTACTGTACTCCACTGTACTCTACCTCTACTGTACTCCACTGTATTCTACCTCTACTGTGCTCTACTGTACTCTACCTCTACTGTACTCCACTGTACTCTACCTCTACTGTACTGTACTGTTCTCTACCTCTACTGTACTCTACTGTACTCCACCTCTACTGTGCTCCACTGTACTCCACTGTACTCTAGCTCTACTGTGCTCCACTCTACTCTACCTCTACTGTGCTCAGCTGTACTCTACCTCTACTGTGCTCCACTGTACTCTACCTCTACTATACTCCACTGCACTTATCTCTACTGTGTTCGACTGTACTCTATCTCTACTCTACTCCACTGTACTCTACCTCTACTGTACTCCACTGTACTCCACCTCTACAGTGCTCCACTGTACTCTACCTCTACTGTACTCCACTGTACTCTACCTCTACTCTGCTCTAATGTACTCTACCTCTACTCTACTCCACTGTACTCTACCTCTACTATACTCCACTGTACTCTACCTCTACTGTGCTCAACTGTACTCTATCTCTACTGTGCTCCACTGTACTCTACCTCTACTGTACTCCACTGTAGTCTACCTAAACTATACTCCACTGTACTCTACCTCAACTGTGCTCCACTGTACTCTACCTCAACTATACTCCACTGTACTCTACCTCAACTCTAATCCACTGTACTCTATCTCTACTCTACTCCACTCTACTCTATCTCTACTGTACTCCATTGTCAGATAAAACATGACAATCTGGGGCTCAGGTCAGGAAGCAGACAGACTGGCTAAACCGACCGTCTGCTAGCGGCCTCACGTCACCAAGGTCAGATAAATCCCATCACATAGAGTCTCTTTCACCTAGATGTCATCATATAGAGACTGTGTCTGTTCCCCGAATTTGGAACTCCAAAAAACGTCAGGTTAAAAATTTAATTGATGTTCAACAAATAAAAAACAGATATAATACAGATGAGCAAATGATAAAGCTTGGGTTGCTGAATATTCGATCCCTTACTTCAAAATCTCTCATAGTTAATGATATGATTTCAGATTATAATCTTGATATGCTGTGTTTGACAGAAACCTGGCTAAAACCAAACGATTACATTATTTTAAATGAGTCAACCCCACAAGATTACAGTTATAAACATGAACCTCGTCTGAAAGGCAAAGGGGGAGGTGTTGCTGTAATTTATAGTAATATTTTCAAAACCACTAAGAAATCTAGCTTTAAATATACTTCTTTTGAAGTATTGGTGCTTAATGTAAAAATATATAGTGTAAACGATAAATCACATTTGAGAATTATGCTGGCTACTGTATACAGGCCACCAGGGCACCATAAAGATTTTATCAAAGAATTTGCGGACTTCCTATCAGAATTAGTATTGGCTGCAGATAAAGTACTAATTGTTGGTGATTTTAATATACATGTAGATAATGAAAAAGATGCATTTGGATTGGCATTTAAAGACATTGTAAACTCAATTGGAGTTAGACAACACGTGTCAGGACCTACTCATCGTCGTAATCATACTCTAGATCTAATATTATCACATGGAATAGATGTTGATACCGTTGAAATTCTGCAGCAGAGCGATGACATCTCAGATCATTATCTAGTCTCATGTAAATTACATTTAGCCAAGGCTGCAAAGCCGACTCCGTGTTATAAATACGTTAGACCTATCACTTCTGCCACTAAAGATTGCTTTATCAATAATCTTCCTAATCAGTTTCATCATCTCAGCATCCCGGATAGCTTAGAAGAACTTGATATTGCAACAGAAACGTTTAACTCTCTCTTTTCCAGCACTTTAGACGCAGTTGCTCCGTTGCGCTTAAAGAAGATTAAAGAAAATAGTCCAACGCCGTGGTACAGCGAGCACACCCGGGCCCTTAAGAGAGCAGCCAGAAAAATGGAGCGCAACTGGAAAAAAACTAAACTAGAGGTATTTCGGATTTCATGGAAAGAGAGCTCGATTGCTTACAGAGAGGCTTTAAAAGCTGCTAGATCTGCTTATTTTTCAAACCTATTAGAAGAAAATAAACATAATCCAAGGTATTTATTTGAAACAGTGGCTAAACTAACGAAAAAGAAAGCTTCAAGCTCAGAAGTGTCCAAGCAACACAGCAGTGATGACTTTATGAACTTCTTCACTTATAAGATTGATAATATCAGGGACAAAATTATAACTATGCAACCGTCTACCACAGTATCGCATCAGGAAGTGCATTGTAGTCTCCCTGAGGAAAAATTTGATTCATTTGTTGCTATAGGAGAGGAAGAATTCTGCAAACTCGTTAATTCATCTAAATCGACAACTTGTATGTTAGATCCTATACCGACTAAGCTACTGAAAGAGATGTTTCCAGAGGTCATATATCCTCTTCTTAATATCATTAATTCATCTTTGTCTCTAGGATACGTACCAAAAACCTTTAAACTGGCTATGATAAAACCGCTTGTTAAAAAAACACAACTTGATCCTACAGAATTAGTCAATTACAGGCCGATCTCGAATCTGCCTTTTCTGTCAAAGATATTAGAAAAAGCAGTATCTTCACAACTGTGTTCCTTTCTAGAAAGAAATGATATCTGCGAGGATTTTCAGTCCGGATTTAGACCGTACCATAGCACTGAGACCGCTCTCATTAGAGTCACAAATGATTTGCTCTTATCATCCGATCGTGGTTGTATCTCTCTATTAGTGTTACTCGATCTTAGTGCTGCATTTGACACAATTGACCACAACATTCTTTTAAATAGACTAGAAAACTATGTGGGCATTAGTGGAATTGCACTAGCATGGTTTAAATCATACTTATCTGACCGTTATCAGTTTGTAGCAGTAAATGAAGAGATGTCTTATCGATCACAAGTTCAGTATGGCGTACCACAAGGCTCAGTACTAGGACCGCTGCTGTTCACTCTGTACATGCTACCATTAGGAGATATCATTAGGAAACATGGAGTTAGCTTTCACTGTTATGCCGATGATACTCAGCTGTATATTTCTTCAAAACCCAACGAAACTTACCAATTCACAAAATTAACGGAATGCATAGCTGATATAAAAAATTGGATGACTAGTAATTTCCTACTACTAAATTCTGAAAAGACAGAGATTCTAATTATTGGACAAAAAACTTCCACACGTAATAACCCAGAATACTGTCTAACACTTGATGGCTGCTCTGTCAAGTCTTCGTCGTCGGTTAGGAACCTGGGTGTGCTCTTTGAGACCAACCTTTCTTTTGAAAGCCACGTGTCTAGTATCTGTAAAACTGCATTTTTCCATCTTAAAAATATATCTAAAATACGCCATATGCTCTCATTGGGAAATGCGGAACAATTAGTCCATGCGTTCATGACCTCAAGGCTAGATTATTGTAATGCTCTACTGGGTGGTTGCCCTGCACGCTTAATAAATAAACTACAGCTAGTTCAAAACGCCGCAGCTCGAGTTCTTACCAGAACCAGGAAATATGACCATATTAGCCCGGTTCTGTCAACACTGCATTGGCTCCCTATTAAACATCGTATAAATTTTAAAATATTGTTGATTACCTACAAAGCACTAAATGGTTTAGCTCCGCAGTACTTGAGCGAGCTCTTAACGTATTATAGTCCTTCACGTCCATTGCGATCTCAAAATTCCAGTCAGTTGATAATACCTAGAATATCTAAATCGACTGCAGGCGGTAGATCCTTTTCCTATTTAGCACCAAAACTTTGGAACAGTCTTCCTACCATTGTCCGGGAAGCAGACACACTCTGTCAGTTCAAAGCTAGACTAAAAACACATCTCTTTGACCTAGCATACACATAACGCACTATAGACTTCTATAAATTCAATGTTAGGCTGCATAGATTAGGTCAGCCGGAACTGGGAACACTTCCGTTAAATCTTGATGTACTCGCTACATCATAAGAAGAATGGCATCTACGCTAATATTAGTGTCTTTGTTTATCCCGAGGTTTTCCCGCAGCCTGCCGGATCCAGGCCGTGTCCAGATCTGACGAAGGAGATCCGCCTGGACCCGATGACAATGCAGTGCTGAAGTATCCACTATCCTCTCCCTATGGAGGATCCCTTTCCCACTCTACAGATAAAGCGTTGTGAATTCCGGCTCGCGTACCCCGAAGTGATAAAATAAAACAAAATTCTGTATCAAAATTTATAGGCATGAAAAGTAGTTTGTTTAGGCTGGGTTGTATGAATTATAAACCTGCGCACATATTTTAAAAAGCACATAACTATAGAATCAATTCTGAATGAGCATGTGAACGCCGTCAGCGTTAATCACAGGTTCGCGTTTAAAAGTCTGATCATTTCGACGGAGGTGAATCAATCAAAGTTAACTTTAGCTGGAAATAACATTATTCAAGAACCGCTATAATGCCAAAACAATCTGTTACCTTAAATTATATGTTTATCTCTGTAAAGCTGCTTTGAAACAATCCATTGTTAAAAGCGCTATATAAATGAAGATGACTTGACTTGACTTGACTTGACTCCACTGTACTCTACATCTACTGTAATCCACTGTACTCTATTTCTACTGTACCCCACTGTACTCTACCTCTACTGTACTCTACTGTAGTCTACCTCAACTATACTCCAATGTACTCTACCTCTACTGTGCTCCACTGTACTCTACCTCTACTGTGCTCTACTGTACTCTATCTCTACTGTGCTCCACTGTACTCTACCTCTACTGTACTCCACTGTAGTCTACCTAAACTATACTCCACTCTACTCTATCTCCACTGTGCTCCACTGTACTCTACCTCAACTATACTCCACTGTACTCTATCTCTACTCTAATCCACTGTACTCTATCTCTACTCTACTCCACTCTACTCTATCTCTACTGTACTCCACTGTACTCTACCTCTACTCTTACTGTACTCCCCCTCTACTGTGCTCCACTGTACTCCACTGTACTCCAGCTCTACTGTGCTCCACTGTACTCTACATCTACTGTGCTCCACTGTACTCTATCTCTACTCTACTCCACTGTACTCTACCTCTACTGTACTGTACTGTTCTCTAAGTCTACTGTACTCTACTGTACTCCACCTCTACTGTGCTCCACTGTACTCCACTGTACTCTACCTCTACTGTGCTCCACTGTACTCTACCTCTACTGTACTCCACTGTACTCTACCTCTACTGTGCTCCACTGTACTCTACCTCTACTCTGCTCCACTGTACTTTATCTCTACTGTTCTCCACTGTACTCTACCTCCACAGTGCTCCACTGTGCTCTATCTCTACTGTACTCCACTGTACTCCACTGTACTCTACTCTGCTCTACTGTGCTCTACCTCTACTGTACTCCACTGTACTCTATCTCTACTGTACTCCACTGTAATCTATCTCTACTGTGCTCCACTGTACTATTCCTCTACTGTGCTCCACTGTACTCCACTGTACTCTATCTCTACTGTGATCCACTGTACTCTACCTCTGCTGTGCTCCACTGTACTCTATCTCTACTCTACTCCACTGTACTCTACCTCTACTGTTCTCCACTGTACTCTACCTCTACTGTACTCCACTCTACTCTACCTCTACTGTGCTCCACTGTACTCTACCTCTAATGTACTCCACTGTACTCTACCTCTACTGTACTCTTCTCTACTCCACCTCTAATGTGCTCCACTCTACTCTACCTCTACTGTACTCCACTGTACTCTACCTCTACTGTACTCCACTGTACTCTACCTCTACTATACTCCACTGCACTTATCTCTACAGGTTTCTACTGTACTCTACCTCTACTGTACTCCACTGTACTCTACCTCTACTCTGCTCTACTGTACTCTATCTCTACTGTGCTCCACTGTACTCTACCTCTACTGTGCTCCACTGTACTCTATCTCTACTGTACTCCACTGTACTCTACCTCTACAGTGCTCCACTCTGCTCTACCTCTACTGTACTCCGCTGTACTCTACCTCTACTCTGCTCTACTCTACTCTATCTCTAATGTACTCCACTGTACTCTATCTCTACTGTACTCCACTGTAGTCTACCTCAACTATACTCCCCTGTACTCTACCTCTACTGTGCTCCACTGTACTCTACATCTACTGTGCTCCACTGTACTCTACCTCTACTCTACTCCACTATACTCTACCTCTACTATACTCCACTGTACTCTACCTCTACTGTGCTCTACTGTACTCTACTTCTACTGTGCTCCACTGTACAATACCTCTATTGTAGTCCACTGTACTCTACCTCTACTGTGCTCCACTCTACTCTACCTCTACTGTGCTCCACTGTACTCTATCTCTACTGCACTCCACTGTACTTTACCTCTACAGTGCTCCACTGTGCTCTACCTCTACTCTACTCCACTGTACTCTACCTCTACTCTGCTCTACTGTACTCTATCTCTACTGTGCTCCATTGTACTCTACCTCTACTGTACTCCACTGTAGTCTACCTAAACTATACTCCACTGTACTCTACCTCCACTGTGCTCCACTGTACTCTACCTCAACTATACTCCACTGTACTCTATCTCTACTCTAATCCACTGTACTCTATCTCTACTCTACTCCACTCTACTCTATCTCTACTGTACTCCACTGTACTCTACCTCTACTCTACTCTACTGTACTCCACCTCTACTGTGCTCCACTGTACTCCACTGTACTCCAACTCTACTGTGCTCCACTGTACTCTACCTCTACTGTACTCCACTGTACTCTACATCTACTGTGCTCCACTGTACTCTGCCTCTACTGTAATCCACTGTACACTACCTCTCCTGTACTCCACTGTACTCTACCTCTACTGTACTCCACTGTATTCTACCTCTACTGTGCTCTACTGTACTCTACCTCTACTGTACTCCATTGTACTCTACCTCTACTGTACTGTACTGTTCTCTACCTCTACTGTGCTCCACTGTACTCTATCTCTACTGTACTCCACTGTACTCTACCTCTACAGTGCTCCACTCTGCTCTACCTCTACTGTACTCCGCTGTACTCTACCTCTACTCTGCTCTACTCTACTCTATCTCTAATGTACTCCACTGTACTCTATCTCTACTGTACTCCACTGTAGTCTACCTCAACTATACTCCCCTGTACTCTACCTCTACTGTGCTCCACTGTACTCTACATCTACTGTGCTCCACTGTACTCTACCTCTACTCTACTCCACTGTACTCTACCTCTACTGTTCTCTACCTCTACTGTACTCTACTGTACTCCACCTCTACTGTGCTCCACTGTACTCCACTGTACTCTAGCTCTAATGTGCTCCACTGTACTCTACCTCTACTGTGCTCTACTGTACTCTATCTCTACTGTGCTCCACTCTACTCTACCTCTACTGCACTCCACTGTACTCTACCTCTACAGTGCTCCACTGTGCTCTACCTCTACTCTACTCCACTGTACTCTACCTCTACTCTGCTCTACTGAACTCTATCTCTACTGTGCTCCACTGTACTCTACCTCTACTGTACTCCACTGTAGTCTACCTAAACTATACTCCACTGTACTCTACCTCCACTGTGCTCCACTGTACTCTACCTCAACTATACTCCACTGTACTCTATCTCTACTCTAATCCACTGTACTCTATCTCTACTCTACTCCACTCTACTCTATCTCTACTGTACTCCACTGTACTCTACCTCTACTCTACTCTACTGTACTCCACCTCTACTGTGCTCCACTGTACTCCACTGTACTCCAGCTCTACTGTGCTCCACTGTACTCTACCTCTACTGTACTCCACTGTACTCTACATCTACTGTGCTCCACTGTACTCTGCCTCTACTGTAATCCACTGTACTCTACCTCTACTGTACTCCACTGTACTCTACCTCTACTGTACTCCACTGTATTCTACCTCTACTGTGCTCTACTGTACTCTAACTCTACTGTACTCCACTGTATTCTACCTCTACTGTGCTCTACTGTACTCTACCTCTACTGTACTGTACTGTTCTCTACCTCTACTGTGCTCCACTGTACTCTATCTCTACTGTACTCCACTGTACTCTACCTCTACAGTGCTCCACTCTGCTCTACCTCTACTGTACTCCGCTGTACTCTACCTCTACTCTGCTCTACTCTACTCTATCTCTAATGTACTCCACTGTACTCTATCTCTACTGTACTCCACTGTAGTCTACCTCAACTATACTCCCCTGTACTCTACCTCTACTGTGCTCCACTGTACTCTACATCTACTGTGCTCCACTGTACTCTACCTCTACTCTACTCCACTGTACTCTACCTCTACTATACTCCACTGTTCTCTACCTCTACTGTACTCTACTGTACTCCACCTCTACTGTGCTCCACTGTACTCCACTGTACTCCAACTCTACTGTGCTCCACTGTACTCTACCTCTACTGTACTCCACTGTACTCTACATCTACTGTGCTCCACTGTACTCTGCCTCTACTGTAATCCACTGTACTCTACCTCTACTGTACTCCACTGTACTCTACCTCTACTGTACTCCACTGTATTCTACCTCTACTGTGCTCTACTGTACTCTACCTCTACTGTACTCCATTGTACTCTACCTCTACTGTACTGTACTGTTCTCTACCTCTACTGTGCTCCACTGTACTCTATCTCTACTGTACTCCACTGTACTCTACCTCTACAGTGCTCCACTCTGCTCTACCTCTACTGTACTCCGCTGTACTCTACCTCTACTCTGCTCTACTCTACTCTATCTCTAATGTACTCCACTGTACTCTATCTCTACTGTACTCCACTGTAGTCTACCTCAACTATACTCCCCTGTACTCTACCTCTACTGTGCTCCACTGTACTCTACATCTACTGTGCTCCACTGTACTCTACCTCTACTCTACTCCACTGTACTCTACCTCTACTATACTCCATTGTTCTCTACCTCTACTGTACTCTACTGTACTCCACTGTACTCTAGCTCTAATGTGCTCCACTGTACTCTACCTCTACTGTGCTCTACTGTACTCTATCTCTACTGTGCTCCACTCTACTCTACCTCTACTGCACTCCACTGTACTCTACCTCTACAGTGCTCCACTGTGCTCTACCTCTACTCTACTCCACTGTACTCTACCTCTACTCTGCTCTACTGAACTCTATCTCTACTGTGCTCCACTGTACTCTACCTCTACTGTACTCCACTGTAGTCTACCTAAACTATACTCCACTGTACTCTACCTCCACTGTGCTCCACTGTACTCTACCTCAACTATACTCCACTGTACTCTATCTCTACTCTAATCCACTGTACTCTATCTCTACTCTACTCCACTCTACTCTATCTCTACTGTACTCCACTGTACTCTACCTCTACTCTACTCTACTGTACTCCACCTCTACTGTGCTCCACTGTACTCCACTGTACTCCAGCTCTACTGTGCTCCACTGTACTCTACCTCTACTGTACTCCACTATACTCTACATCTACTGTGCTCCACTGTACTCTGCCTCTACTGTAATCCACTGTACTCTACCTCTACTGTACTCCACTGTACTCTACCTCTACTGTACTCCACTGTATTCTACCTCTACTGTGCTCTACTGTACTCTACCTCTACTGTACTCCATTGTACTCTACCTCTACTGTACTCTACTGTTCTCTACCTCTACTGTGCTCCACTGTACTCTATCTCTACTGTACTCCACTGTACTCTACCTCTACAGTGCTCCACTCTGCTCTACCTCTACTGTACTCCGCTGTACTCTACCTCTACTCTGCTCTACTCTACTCTATCTCTAATGTACTCCACTGTACTCTATCTCTACTGTACTCCACTGTAGTCTACCTCAACTATACTCCCCTGTACTCTACCTCTACTGTGCTCCACTGTACTCTACATCTACTGTGCTCCACTGTACTCTACCTCTACTCTACTCCACTGTACTCTACCTCTACTATACTATACTGTACTCCACCTCTACTGTGCTCTACTGTACTCCACTGTACTCTAGCTCTAATGTGCTCCACTGTACTCTATCTCTACTGTGCTCCACTGTACTCCACCTCTACAGTGCTCCACTCTGCTCTACCTCTACTGTACTCCGCTGTACTCTACCTCTACTCTGCTCTACTCTACTCTATCTCTAATGTACTCCACTGTACTCTATCTCTACTGTACTCCACTGTAGTCTACCTCAACTATACTCCCCTGTACTCTACCTCTACTGTGCTCCACTGTACTCTACATCTACTGTGCTCCACTGTACTCTACCTCTACTCTACTCCACTGTACTCTACCTCTACTATACTATACTGTACTCCACCTCTACTGTGCTCTACTGTACTCCACTGTACTCTAGCTCTAATGTGCTCCACTGTACTCTACCTCTACTGTGCTCTACTGTACTCTATCTCTACTGTGCTCCAGTCTACTCTACCTCTACTGTACTCCACTGTACTCCACCTCTACAGTGCTCCACTGTACTCTACCTCTACTGTATTCCACTGTACTCTACCTCTACTCTGCTCTACTGTACTCTATCTCTACTGTGCTCTACTGTACTCTACCTCTATTATACTCCACTGTACTCTACCTCTACTGTGCTCCACTGTACTCTACCACTACTGTGCTCCACTGTACACTACCTCTACTGTAGTCCACTGTACTCTACCTCTACTGTGCTCCACTCTACTCTACCTCTACTGTGCTCAGCTGTACTCTACCTCTACTGTGCTCCACTTTACTCTACCTCTACTATACTCCACTGCACTTATCTCTACTGTGTTCGACTGTACTCTTTCTCTACTGTACTCCACTGTACTCTATCTCTACTGTACTACACTGTACTCTTCCTCTACTGTGCTCCACTGTACTCTACCTCTACTGTGCTCTACTGTACTCTATCTCTACTCTGCTCCACTGTACTCTACCTCTACTGTACTCCACTGTACTCCACCTCTACAGTGCTCCACTGTACTCTACCTCTACTGTACTCCACTGTACTCTACCTCTACTCTGCACTACTGTACTATATCTCTACTGTTCTCCACTGTACTCCACCTCTACTGTACTCCACTGTAGTCTACCTAAACTATACTCCACTGTACTCTACCTCCACTGTGCTCCACTGTACTCTACCTCAACTATACTCCACTGTACTCTATCTCTACTCTAATCCACGGTACTCTATATCTACTCTACTCCACTCTACTCTATCTCTACTGTACTCCACTGTACTTCTCCTCTACTCTACTCTACTGTATTCCACCTCTACTGTGCTCCACTGTACTCCACTGTACTCCAGCTCTACTGTGCTCCATTGTACTCTACCTCTACTGTACTCCACTGTACTCTACATCTACTGTGCTCCACTGTACTCTACTTCTACTGTACTCCACTGTACTCTACCTCTACTGTACTCCACTGTACTCTACCTCTACTGTACTCCACTGTATTCTACCTCTACTGTGCTCTACTGTACTCTACCTCTACTGTGCTCTACTGTAGTCTACTCTATTGTGCTCTACTGTACTCTATTTCTACTGTACCCCACTGTGCTCTACCTCTACTGTGCTCAACTGTACTCTACCTCTACTGTGCTCCACTGTACTCTACCTCTACTGTGCTCCACTGTACTCTATCTCTAATGTACTCCACTGTACTCTACCTCTACAATGCTCCACTGTGCTCAACCTCTACTGTACTCCACTGTACTCTACCTCTACTCTGCTCTACTGTACTCTATCTTTACTGTGCTCCACTGTACTCTACCTCTACTGTACTCCACTGTAGTCTACCTCAACTATACTCCACTGTACTCTACCTCTACTGTGCTTCACTGTACTCTACCTCTACTGTGCTCCACTCTACTCTACCTCTACTGTGCTCCACTGTACTCTCCCTCTAATGTGCTCCACTGTACTCTATCTCTACTGTACTCCACTGTACTCTACCTCTTCAGTGCTCCACTGTGCTCTACCTCTACTGTACTCCAGTGTACTCTACTTCTACTCTGCTCTACTGTACTCTATCTCTACTGTACTCCACTGTACTCTACCTCTACTGTACTCCACTGTACTCTACCTCTACTGTACTCTACTCTACTCCACCTCTAATGTGCTCCACTCTACTCTACCTCTACTGTACTCCACTGTACTCTACCTCTACTGTACTCTACTCTACTCCACCTCTAATGTGCTCCACTCTACTCTACCTCTACTGTACTCCACTGTACTCTACCTCTACTCTGCTCTACTGTTCTCTATCTCTACTGTGCTCCACTGTACTCTACCTCTACTGTACTCCACTGTAGTCTACCTCAACTATACTCAACGGTACTCTACCTCTACTGTGCTCCACTGTACTCTACCTCTACTGTGCTCTACTGTACTCTATCTCTACTGTGCTCCACTGTACTCTACCTCTACTGTACTCCACTGTACTCCACCTCTACAGTGCTCCACTGTACTCTACCTCGACAATACTCCACTGTACTCTACCTCTACTCTGCTCTACTGTACTCTATCTCTACTGTGATCCACTGTACTCTACCTCTACTGTACTCCACTGTAGTCTGCCTCAACTATACTCCACTGTACTCTACCTCTAATGTACTCAACTGTACTCTACCTCTACTCTACCTCTACTGTACTCCACCTCTACTGTTCTCCACTGTACTCCACTGTACTCTACCTCTACTGTGCTCCACTGTACTCTACCTCTACTATACTCCACTGTACTCTATCTTTACTCTGCTCCACTCTACTCTACCTCAACTGTACTCCACTGTACTCTATCTCTACTGTTCTCCACTGTATTCTACCTCTACTGTGATCCACTTTACTCCACTGTACTCTATCTCTACTGTGATCCACTGTACTCTACCTCTGCTGTGCTCCACTGTACTCTATCTCTACTCTACTCTACTGTACTCCACCTCTACTGTGCTCCACTATACTCCACTGTACTCTTCCTCTACTGTACTCCACTGTACTCTATCTCTACTGTGCTCCACTATACTCTACCTCTACTGTGCTCTACTGTACTCTACTCTACTGTGCTCCACTGTACTCTATTTCTACTGTACCCCACTGTACTCTACCTCTACTGTGCTCCACTGTACTCTACCTCTACTGTGCTCCACTGTACACTACCTCTACTGTGCTCCACTGTACTCTACCTCTACTGTGCTCCACTGTACTCTACCTCTACTGTGCTCCACTGTACTCTACCTCTACTGTGCTCCACTGTACTCTATCTCTACTGTACTCCACTGTACTCTACCTCTACTGTGCTCCACTGTACTCTATCTCTACTGTACTCCACTGTACTCTACCTCTACAGTGCTCCACTGTGCTCTACCTCTACTGTACTCCACTGTACTCTACCTCTACTCTAATCTACTGTTCTCTACCTCTACTGTACTCCACTGTAGTCTACCTCAACTATACTCCACTGTACTCTACCTCTACTGTGCTCCACTGTAATCTACCTCTACTGTACTCCAATGTACTCTACCTCTACTATACTCCACTGTACTCTACCTCTACTGTGCTCTACTGTACTCTATCTCTACTTTGCTCACCTGTACTCTACGTCTACTGTACTCCACTGTACTCCACCTCTACAATGCTCCACTGTACTCTACCTCTACTTTACTCCACTGTACTCTACCTCTACTCTGCTCTATTGTACCCTATCTCTACTGTGCTCCACTGTACTCTACCTCTACTGTACTCCACTGTACTCCACCTCTACAGTGTTCTACTGTACTCTACCTCTACTGTACTCCACTGTACTCTACCTCTACTCTGCTCTACTGTACTCTATCTCTACTGTGCTCCACTGTACTCTACCTCTACTGTACTCCACTGTAGTCTACCTCAACTATACTCCACTGTACTCTACCTCTACTGTGCTCCACTGTACTCTACCTCAACTATACTCCACTGTACTCTATCTCTACTCTAATCCACTGTACTCTATCTCTACTCTACTCCACTCTACTCTATCTCTACTGTACTCCACTGTACTCTACCTCTACTCTACTCTACTGTACTCTATCTCTACTGTGCTCCACTGTACTCTACATCTACTCTACTCCACTGTACTCCACCTCTACAGTGCTCCACTGTACTCTACCTCTACTGTACTCCAGTATACTCTACCTCTACTCTGCTCTACTGTACTCTATCTCTACTCTGCTCTACTGTACTCTACCTCTATTATACTCCACTGTACTCTACCTCTACTGTGCTCCACTGTAATCTACCTCTACTGTGCTCCACTGTACACTACCTCTACTGTAGTCCACTGTACTCTACCTCTACTGTGCTCCACTCTACTCTACCTCTACTGTGCTCAGCTGTTTTCTACCTCTACTGTACTCCACTGTACTCTATCTCTTCTGTACTACACTGTACTCTACCTCTACTGTGCTCCACTGTAATCTACCTCTACTGTACTCCACTGTACTCTACCTCTACTATACTCCACTGTACTCTACCTCTACTGTGCTCTACTGTACTCTATCTCTACTTTGCTCACCTGTACTCTACGTCTACTGTACTCCACTGTACTCCACCTCTACAATGCTCCACTGTACTCTACCTCTACTTTACTCCACTGTACTCTACCTCTACTCTGCTCTATTGTACCCTATCTCTACTGTGCTCCACTGTACTCTACCTCTACTGTACTCCACTGTACTCCACCTCTACAGTGTTCTACTGTACTCTACCTCTACTGTACTCCACTGTACTCTACCTCTACTCTGCTCTACTGTACTCTATCTCTACTGTGCTCCACTGTACTCTACCTCTACTGTACTCCACTGTAGTCTACCTCAACTATACTCCACTGTACTCTACCTCTACTGTGCTCCACTGTACTCTACCTCAACTATACTCCACTGTACTCTATCTCTACTCTAATCCACTGTACTCTATCTCTACTCTACTCCACTCTACTCTATCTCTACTGTACTCCACTGTACTCTACCTCTACTCTACTCTACTGTACTCCACCTCTACTGTGCTCCACTGTACTCCACTGTACTCTAGCTCTACTGTGCTCCACTGTACTCTACCTCTACTGTGCTCTACTGTACTCTATCTCTACTGTGCTCCACTGTACTCTACATCTACTGTACTCCACTGTACTCCACCTCTACAGTGCTCCACTGTACTCTACCTCTACTGTACTCCAGTATACTCTACCTCTACTCTGCTCTACTGTACTCTATCTCTACTCTGCTCTACTGTACTCTACCTCTATTATACTCCACTGTACTCTACCTCTACTGTGCTCCACTGTAATCTACCTCTACTGTGCTCCACTGTACACTACCTCTACTGTAGTCCACTGTACTCTACCTCTACTGTGCTCCACTCTACTCTACCTCTACTGTGCTCAGCTGTTTTCTACCTCTACTGTACTCCACTGTACTCTATCTCTTCTGTACTACACTGTACTCTTCCTCTACTGTGCTCCACTGTACTCTACCTCTACTGTGCTCTACTGTACTCTATCTCTACTGTGCTCTACTGTACTCTACCTCTACTATACTCCACTGTACTCTACCTCTACTGTGCTCCACTGTACTCTACCTCTACTGTGCTCCACTGTACACTACCTCTACTGTACTCCACTGTACTCTACCTCTACTGTGCTCCACTCTACTCTACCTCTACTGTGCTCCACTGTACTCTACCTCTACTGTGCTCTACTGTACTCTATCTCTACTGTGCTCCACTGTACTCTACCTCTACTGTACTCTACTCTACTCCACCTCTAATGTGCTCCACTCTACTCTACCTCTACTGTACTCCACTGTACTCTACCTCTACTCTGCTCTAATGTACTCTATCTCTACTGTGCTCCACTGTACTCTACCTCTACTGTACTCTACTGTACTCTACCTCTACAGTGCTCCACTCTGCTCTACCTCTACTGTACTCCGCTGTACTCTACCTCTACTCTGCTCTACTCTACTCTATCTCTAATGTACTCCACTGTACTCTATCTCTACTGTACTCCACTGTAGTCTACCTCAACTATACTCCCCTGTACTCTACCTCTACTGTGCTCTACTGTACTCTACATCTACTGTGCTCCACTGTACTCTACCTCTACTCTACTCCACTGTACTCTACCTCTACTATACTCCACTGTTTTCTACCTCTACTGTACTCTACTGTACTCCACCTCTACTGTGCTCCACTGTACTCCACTGTACTCTAGCTCTAATGTGCTCCACTGTACTCTACCTCTACTGTGCTCTACTGTACTCTATCTCTACTGTGCTCCACTCTACTCTACCTCTACTGTACTCCACTGTACTCCACCTCTACAGTGCTCCACTGTACTCTACCTCTACTGTATTCCACTGTACTCTACCTCTACTCTGCTCTACTGTACTCTATCTCTACTGTGCTCTACTGTACTCTACCTCTATTATACTCCACTGTACTCTACCTCTACTGTGCTCCACTGTACTCTACCACTACTGTGCTCCACTCTACACTACCTCTACTGTAGTCCACTGTACTCTACCTCTACTGTGCTCCACTGTACTCTACCTCTACTGTGCTCAGCTGTACTCTACCTCTACTGTGCTCCACTGTACTCTACCTCTACTATACTCCACTGCACTTATCTCTACTGTGTTCGACTGTACTCTATCTCTACTGTACTCCACTGTACTCTATCTCTACTGTACTACACTGTACTCTTCCTCTACTCTGCTCCACTGTACTCTACCTCTACTGTGCTCTACTGTACTCTATCTCTACTCTGCTCCACTGTATTCTACCTCTACTGTACTCCACTGTACTCCACCTCTACAGTGCTCCACTGTACTCTACCTCTACTGTACTCCACTGTACTCTACCTCTACTCTGCTCTACTGTACTCTATCTCTACTGTGCTCCACTGTACTCCACCTCTACTGTACTCCACTGTAGTCTACCTAAACTATACTCCACTGTACTCTACCTCCACTGTGCTCCACTGTACTCTACCTCAACTATACTCCACTGTACTCTATCTCTACTCTAATCCACTGTACTCTATCTCTACTCTACTCCACTCTACTCTATCTCTACTGTACTCCACTGTACTCTACCTCTACTCTACTCTACTGTACTCCACCTCTACTGTGCTCCACTGTACTCCACTGTACTCCAGCTCTACTGTGCTCCACTGTACTCTACCTCTACTGTACTCCACTGTACTCTACATCTACTGTGCTCCACTGTACTCTACCTCTACTGTACTCCACTCTACTCTACCTCTACTGTACTCCACTGTACTCTACCTCTACTGTACTCCACTGTATTCTACCTCTACTGTGCTCTACTGTACTCTATCTCTACTGTACTCCACTGTACTCTACCTCTACTGTGCTCTACTGTACTCTATCTCTACTCTGCTCCACTGTACTCTATCTCTACTGTACTCCACTGTACTCTACCTCTACTGTAATCCACTGTACTCTACCTCTACTCTGCTCTACTGTACTCTATCTCTACTGTGCTCCACTGTACTCTTCCTCTACTGTACTCCACTGTAGTCTACCTAAACTATACTCCACTGTACTCTACCTCCACTGTGCTCCACTGTACTCTACCTCAACTATACTCCACTGTACTCTATCTCTACTCTAATCCACTGTACTCTATCTCTACTCTACTCCACTCTACTCTATCTCTACTGTACTCCACTGTACTCTATCTCTACTCTACTCTACTGTACTCCACCTCTACTGTGCTCCACTGTACTCCACTGTACTCCAGCTCTACTGTGCTCCACTGTACTCTACCTCTACTGTGCTCCACTGTACTCTACCTCTACTGTACTCCACTGTACTCTACCTCTACTGTACTCCACTGTACTCTATGTCTACTGTACTCCACTGTATTCTACCTCTACTGTGCTCTACTGTACTCTACCTCTACTGTGCTATACTGTACTCTACTCTATTGTGCTCCACTGTACTCTATTTCTACTGTACCCCACTGTACTCTACCTCTACTGTGCTCCACTGTACTCTACCTCTACTGTGCTCCACTGTACACTACCTCTACTGTACTCCACTGTACTCTACCTCTACTGTGCTCCACTGTACTCTACCTCTACTGTGCTCCACTGTACTCTACCTCTACTGTGCTCCACTGTACTCTATCTCTAATGTACTCCACTGTACTCTACCTCTACAGTGTTCCACTGTGCTCTACCTCTACTGTACTCCACTGTACTCTACCTCTACTCTGCTCTACTGTGCTCTACCTCTACTGTACTCCACTGTACTCTACCTCTACTCTTCTCTACTGTACTCTATCTCTACTGTGCTCCACTGTACTCTACCTCTACTGTACTCCACTGCAGTATACCTCAACTATACTCCAATGTACTCTACCTCTACTGTGCTCCACTGTACTCTACCTCTACTGTACTCCACTGTACTCTATCTCTACTGTACTCCACTGTAATCTATCTCTACTGTGCTCCACTGTACTATTCCTCTACTGTGCTCCACTGTACTCCACTCTACTCTACCTCTACTGTGCTCCACTGTACTCTACCTCTAATGTACTCAACTGTACTCTACCTCTACTGTACTCTTCTCTACTCCACCTCTAATGTGCTCCACTCTACTCTACCTCTACTGTACTCCACTGTACTCTACCTCTACTGTACTCCACTGTACTCTACCTCTACTATACTCCACTGCACTTATCTCTACAGTGTTCTACTGTACTCTACCTCTACTGTACTCCACTGTACTCTACCTCTACTCTGCTCTACTGTACTCTATCTCTACTGTGCTCCACTGTACTCTACCTCTACTGCGCTCCACTGTACTCTATCTCTACTACAGTGCTCCACTGTGCTCTACCTCTACTGTACTCCACTGTACTCTACCTCTACTCTGCTCTACTCTACTCTATCTCTACTGTACTCCACTGTACTCTATCTCTACTGTACTCCACTGTAGTCTACCTCAACTATACTCCCCTCTACTCTACCTCTACTGTGCTCCACTGTACTCTACATCTACTGTGCTCCACTGTACTCTACCTCTACTGTACTGTACTGTTCTCTACCTCTACTGTACTCTACTGTACTCCACCTCTACTGTGCTCCACTGTACTCCACTGTACTCTAGCTCTACTGTGCTCCACTGTACTCTACCTCTACTGTGCTCTACTGTACTCTATCTCTACTGTGCTCCACTGTACTCTACCTCTACTGTACTCCACTGTACTCCACCTCTACAGTGCTCCACTGTACTCTACCTCTACTGTATTCCACTGTACTCTACCTCTACTCTGCTCTACTGTACTCTATCTCTACTGTGCTCTACTGTACTCTACCTCTATTATACTCCACTGTACTCTACCTCTACTGTGCTCCACTGTACTCTACCTCTACTGTGCCCCACTGTACACTACCTCTACTGTAGTCCACTGTACTCTACCTCTACTGTGCTCCACTCTACTCTACCTCTACTGTGCTCAGCTGTACTCTACCTCTACTGTGCTCCACTGTACTCTACCTCTACTATACTCCACTGCACTTATCTCTACTGTGTTCGACTGTACTCTATCTCTACTGTACTCCACTGTACTCTATCTCTACTGTACTACACTGTACTCTTCCTCTACTGTGCTCAACTGTACTCTACCTCTACTGTGCTCTACTGTACTCTATCTCTACTCTGCTCCACTGTACTCTACCTCTACTGTATTCCACTGTACTCCATCTCTACAGTGCTCCACTGTACTCTACCTCTACTGTAATCCACTGTACTCTACCTCTACTGTAATCCACTGTACTCTACCTCTACTCTGCTCTACTGTACTCTATCTCTACTGTGCTCCACTGTACTCTACCTCTACTGTACTCCACTGTAGTCTACCTAAACTATACTCCACTGTACTCTACCTCCACTGTGCTCCACTGTACTCTACCTCAACTATACTCCACTGTACTCTATCTCTACTCTAATCCACTGTACTCTATCTCTACTCTTCTCCACTCTACTCTATCTCTACTGTACTCCACTGTACTCTACCTCTACTCTACTCTACTGTACTCCACCTCTACTGTGCTCCACTGTACTCCACTGTACTCCAGCTCTACTGTGCTCCACTGTACTCTACCTCTACTGTGCTCCACTGTACTCTACCTCTACTGTACTCCACTGTACTCTACCTCTACTGTACTCCACTGTACTCTACCTCTACTGTGCTCTACTGTACTCTACTCTATTGTGCTCCACTGTACTCTATTTCTACTGTACCCCACTGTACTCTACCTCTACTGTGCTCTACTGTACTCTACTCTATTGTGCTCCACTGTACTCTATTTCTACTGTACCCCACTGTACTCTACCTCTACTGTGCTCCACTGTACTCTACCTCTACTGTACTCCACTGTACTCCACCTCTACAGTGCTCCACAGTACTCTACCTCTACTGTACTCCACTGTACTCTACCTCTACTCTGCTCTATTGTACCCTATCTCTACTGTGCTCCACTGTACTCTACCTCTACTGTACTCCACTGTACTCCACCTCTACAGTGTTCTACTGTACTCTACCTCTACTGTACTCCACTGTACTCTACCTCTACTCTGCTCTACTGTACTCTATCTCTACTGTGCTCCACTGTACTCTACCTCTACTGTACTCCACTGTAGTCTACCTCAACTATACTCCACTGTACTCTACCTCTACTGTGCTCCACTGTACTCTACCTCAACTATACTCCACTGTACTCTATCTCTACTCTAATCCACTGTACTCTATCTCTACTCTACTCCACTCTACTCTACTCTACTGTACTCCACCTCTACTGTGCTCCACTGTACTTCACTGTACTCTAGCTCTACTGTGCTCCACTGTACTCTACCTCTACTGTGCTCTACGTTACTCTATCTCTACTGTGCTCCACTGTACTCCACCTCTACTGTACTCCACTGTACTCTACCTCTACTCTGCTCTACTGTACTCTATCTCTACTGTGCTCTACTGTACTCTACCTCTATTATACTCCACTGTACTCTACTTCTACTGTGCTACACTGTAATCTACCTCTACTGTGCTCCACTGTACACTACCTCTACTGTAGTCCACTGTACTCTACCTCTACTCTACTCTACTGTACTCTACCTCTACTGTGCTCCACTGTACTCCACTGTACTCCAGCTCTACTGTGCTCCACTGTACTCTACCTCTACTGTACTCCACTGTACTCTACATCTACTGTGCTCCACTGTACTCTACCTCTACTGTAATCCACTGTACTCTACCTCTACTGTGCTCTACTGTACTCCACCTCTACTGTACTCCACTGTACTCTACCTCTACTGTACTGTACTGTTCTCTACCTCTACTGTACTCTACTGTACTCCACCTCTACTGTGCTCCACTGTGCTCCACTGTACTCTACCTCTACTGTACTCCACTGTACTCCACCTCTACAATGCTCCACTGTACTCTACCTCTACTGTACTCCACTGTACTCTACCTCTACTGTGCTCTACTGTACTCTATCTCTACTCTGCTCCACTGTACTCTACCTCTACTGTACTCCACTGTACTCCACCTCTACAGTGCTCCACTGTACTCTACCTCTACTGTACTCCACTGTACTCTACCTCTACTCTGCTCTACTGTACTCTATCTCTACTGTGCTCCACTGTACTCCACCTCTACTGTACTCCACTGTAGTCTACCTAAACTATACTCCACTGTACTCTACCTCCACTGTGCTCCACTGTACTCTACCTCAACTATACTCCACTGTACTCTATCTCTACTCTAATCCACTGTACTCTATATCTACTCTACTCCACTCTACTCTATCTCTACTGTAGTCCACTGTACTTCTCCTCTACTCTACTCTACTGTACTCCACCTCTACTGTGCTCCACTGTACTCCACTGTACTACAACTCTACTGTGCTCCACTGTACTCTACCTCTACTGTACTCCACTGTACTCTACATCTACTGTGCTCCACTGTATTCTACCTCTACTGTACTCCACTGTACTCTACCTCTACTGTACTCCACTGTACTCTACCTCTACTGTACTCCACTGTATTCTACCTCTACTGTGCTCTACTGTACTCTACCTCTACTGTGCTCTACTGTACTCTACTCTATTGTGCGCCACTGTACTCTATTTCTACTGTACCCCACTGTGCTCCACCTCTACTGTGCTCAACTGTACTCTACCTCTACTGTGCTCCACTGTACACTACCTCTACTGTACTCCACTGTACTCTACCTCTACTGTGCTCCACTGTACTCTACCTCTACTGTGCTCCACTGTACTCTACCTCTACTGTGCTCCACTGTACTCTATCTCTAATGTACTCCACTGTACTCTACCTCTACAGTGCTCCACTGTGCTCTACCTCTACTGTACTCCAGTGTACTCTACCTCTACTCTGCTCTACTGTACTCTATCTCTACTGTGCTCCACTGTACTCTATCTCTACTGTACTCCACTGTAATCTATCTCTACTGTGCTCCACTGTACTATACCTCTACTGTGCTCCACTGTACTCCACTGTACTCTATCTCTACTGTGATCCACTGTACTCTACCTCTGCTGTGCTCCACTGTACTCTATCTCTACTCTACTCCACTGTACTCTACCTCTACTGTACTCCACTGTACTCTATCTCTACTGTACTCCACTGTAATCTATCTCTACTGTTTTCCACTGTACTATACCTCTACTGTGCTCCACTGTACTCCACTGTACTCTATCTCTACTGTGATCCACTGTACTCTACCTCTGCTGTGCTCCACTGTACTCTATCTCTACTCTACTCCACTGTACTCTACCTCTACTGTACTCCACTGTACTCTACCTCTACTGTACTCCACTCTACGCTACCTCTACTGTGCTCCACTTTACTCTACCTCTACTGTGCTCCACTGTACTCTACCTCTACTGTACTGTACTGTTCTCTACCTCTACTGTACTCTACTGTACTCCACCTCTACTGTGCTCCACTGTACTCCACTGTACTCTAGCTCTACTGTGCTCCACTGTACTCTACCTCTACTGTGCTCTACTGTACTCTATCTCTACTGTGCTCCACTGTACTCTACCTCTACGGTACTCCACTGTACTCCACCTCTACAGTGCTCCACTGTACTCTACCTCTACTGTATTCCACTGTACTCTACCTCTACTCTGCTCTACTGTACTCTATCTCTACTGTGCTCTACTGTACTCTACCTCTATTATACTCCACTGTACTCTACCTCTACTGTGCTCCACTGTACTCTACCTCTACTGTGCCCCACTGTACACTACCTCTACTGTAGTCCACTGTACTCTACCTCTACTGTGCTCCACTCTACTCTACCTCTACTGTGCTCAGCTGTACTCTACCTCTACTGTGCTCCACTGTACTCTACCTCTACTATACTCCACTGCACTTATCTCTACTGTGTTCGACTGTACTCTATCTCTACTGTACTCCACTGTACTCTATCTCTACTGTACTACACTGTACTCTTCCTCTACTGTGCTCAACTGTACTCTACCTCTACTGTGCTCTACTGTACTCTATCTCTACTCTGCTCCACTGTACTCTACCTCTACTGTATTCCACTGTACTCCACCTCTACAGTGCTCCACTGTACTCTACCTCTACTGTAATCCACTGTACTCTACCTCTACTGTAATCCACTGTACTCTACCTCTACTCTGCTCTACTGTACTCTATCTCTACTGTGCTCCACTGTACTCTACCTCTACTGTACTCCACTGTAGTCTACCTAAACTATACTCCACTGTACTCTACCTCCACTGTGCTCCACTGTACTCTACCTCAACTATACTCCACTGTACTCTATCTCTACTCTAATCCACTGTACTCTATCTCTACTCTTCTCCACTCTACTCTATCTCTACTGTACTCCACTGTACTCTACCTCTACTCTACTCTACTGTACTCCACCTCTACTGTGCTCCACTGTACTCCACTGTACTCCAGCTCTACTGTGCTCCACTGTACTCTACCTCTACTGTGCTCCACTGTACTCTACCTCTACTGTACTCCACTGTACTCTACCTCTACTGTACTCCACTGTACTCTACGTCTACTGTACTCCACTGTATTCTACCTCTACTGTGCTCTACTGTACTCTACCTCTACTGTGCTCTACTGTACTCTACTCTATTGTGCTCCACTGTACTCTATTTCTACTGTACCCCACTGTACTCTACCTCTACTGTGCTCCACTGTACTCTACCTCTACTGTGTTCCACTGTACACTACCTCTACTGTACTCCACTGTACTCTACCTCTACTGTGCTCCACTGTACTCTACCTCTACTGTGCTCCACTGTACTCTACCTCTACTGTGCTCCACTGTACTCTATCTCTAATGTACTCCACTGTACTCTACCTCTACAGTGCTCCACTGTGCTCTACCTCTACTGTACTCCACTGTACTCTACCTCTACTCTGCTCTACTGTGCTCTACCTCTACTGTACTCCACTGTACTCTACCTCTACTCTGCTCTACTGTACTCTATCTCTACTGTGCTCCACTGTACTCTACCTCTACTGTACTCCACTGCAGTCTACCTCAACTATACTCCACTGTACTCTACCTCTACTGTGCTCCACTGTACTCTACCTCTACTGTACTCCACTGTACTCTATCTCTACTGTACTCCACTGTAATCTATCTCTACTGTGCTCCACTGTACTATACCTCTACTGTGCTCCACTGTACTCCACTGTACTCTATCTCTACTGTGATCCACTGTACTCTACCTCTGCTGTGCTCCACTGTACTCTATCTCTACTCTACTCCACTGTACTCTACCTCTACTGTACTCCACTGCACTCTACCTCTACTGTACTCCACTCTACGCTACCTCTACTGTGCTCCACTGTACTCTACCTCTAATGTACTCCACTGTACTCTTCCTCTACTGTACTCTTCTCTACTCCACCTCTAATGTGCTCCACTCTACTCTACCTCTACTGTACTCCACTGTACTCTACCTCTACCGTACTCCACTGTACTCTACCTCTACTATACTCCACTGCACTTATCTCTACTGTGTTCGACTGTACTCTATCTCTGCTGTACTACACTGTACTCTTCCTCTACTGTGCTCCACTGTACTCTATCTCTACTGTGCTCTACTGTACTCTATCTTTACTGTGCTCTACTGTACTCTACCTCTACTATACTCCACTGTACTCTACCTCTACTGTTTTCCACTGTACTCTACCTCTACTGTGCTCCACTGTACACTACCGCTACTATAGTCCACTGTACTCTACCTCTACTGTGCTCCACTCTAGTCTACCTCTACTGTGCTCCACTGTACTCTACCTCTACTGTGCTCCACTGTACACTAGTGTTAATTTCGTTAACGAAAACTAAACGAAAATATTTTCGTCAACGCACATTTTTCACCGAACGAAAACTAGACGAGACGAGACTAAATCCCCACTAATAAACAATAACTGGGAGTAAATCAGAAATAATTTTCGTAGACTAATAAAGACGAGACGAAAATGCAGTTCGGTAAATAAAAGACTGGGCTAAAATCTATGGACATTTTAGTTCACGAACAAAGACGAGACGAAAATTACATATTATTATATGATATGGTTATGTCAAATCCTGTCTCCTCCTCCGCCTCCTCCTCGTCAGCTCTTCCGCCACACACCCACTTTCAAACCTGGAGCGGGCGGGCCGGGCACAGAGTAGCCTACTACACAACACATGGAGCAGACAGGAGCTGGATTCACGGCGAGGCGGCGACAGGTTAAAAGTAAAACATGCTTTGCACGGGGCTCGGGAGAAAGAGGATGAGAGAAAATGTTGAAATGTGAAATAATTTTAGGAAATGTTAAATATTATCTGCTGACAAAAAAGTAAAAGGTTAAAATGATGTCCTGACTAAAACTAGACTAAAATGTTGACAGTTTTTGTTGACTAAAACTAAACGAATAAAATGATGTTTTCTTGGACTAAAATAAAGACTAAAATGCTCGACTTATAGTCGACTAAAACTAGACTAAATAAAAATGGGATGATGTCGACTAAATGTGATAAAAACTAACAAGCGATGCTGAAACTGGACTAAAACTGAAACTAAATTTAAAAATGGCTGGTAAAATTAACACTACTGTACACTACCTCTACTGTACTCCACTGTACTCTACCTCTACTGTGCTCCACTGTACTCTACCTCTACTGTGCTCCACTGTACTCTATCTCTACTGTACTCCACTGTACTCTACCTCTACAGTGCTCCACTGTGCTCTACCTCTACTGTACTCCACTGTACTCTACCTCTACTCTAATCTACTGTTCTCTACCTCTACTGTACTCCACTGTACTCTACCTCTACTCTGCTCTACTGTACTCTATCTCTACTGTGCTCCACTGTACTCTACCTCTACTGCACTCCACTGTAGTCTACCTCAACTATACTCCACTGTACTCTACCTCTACTGTGCTCCACTGTAATCTACCTCTACTCTACTCCACTGTACTCTACCTCTACTATACTCCACTGTACTCTACCTCTACTGTGCTCTACTTTACTCTATCTCTACTATGCTCACCTGTACTCTACCTCTACTGTACTCCACTGTACTCCACCTCTACAGTGCTCCACAGTACTCTACCTCTACTGTACTCCACTGTACTCTACCTCTACTCTGCTCTATTGTACCCTATCTCTACTGTGCTCCACTGTACTCTACCTCTACTGTACTCCACTGTACTCCACCTCTACAGTGTTCTACTGTACTCTACCTCTACTGTACTCCACTGTACTCTACCTCTACTCTGCTCTACTGTACTCTATCTCTACTGTGCTCCACTGTACTCTACCTCTACTGTACTCCACTGTAGTCTACCTCAACTATACTCCACTGTACTTTACCTCTACTGTGCTCCACTGTACTCTACCTCAACTATACTCCACTGTACTCTATCTCTACTCTAATCCACTGTACTCTATCTCTACTCTACTCCACTCTACTCTACTCTACTGTACTCCACCTCTACTGTGCTCCACTGTACTTCACTGTACTCTAGCTCTACTGTGCTCCACTGTACTCTACCTCTACTGTGCTCTACGTTACTCTATCTCTACTGTGCTCCACTGTACTCCACCTCTACTGTACTCCACTGTACTCTACCTCTACTCTGCTCTACTGTACTCTATCTCTACTGTGCTCTACTGTACTCTACCTCTATTATACTCCACTGTACTCTACTTCTACTGTGCTACACTGTAATCTACCTCTACTGTGCTCCACTGTACACTACCTCTACTGTAGTCCATTGTACTCTACCTCTACTCTACTCTACTGTACTCTACCTCTACTGTGCTCCACTGTACTCCACTGTACTCCAGCTCTACTGTGCTCCACTGTACTCTACCTCTACTGTACTCCACTGTACTCTACATCTACTGTGCTCCACTGTACTCTACCTCTACTGTAATCCACTGTACTCTACCTCTACTGTGCTCTACTGTACTCCACCTCTACTGTACTCCACTGTACTCTACCTCTACCGTACTGGTCTGTTCTCTACCTCTACTGTACTCTACTGTACTCCACCTCTACTGTGCTCCACTGTGCTCCACTGTACTCTACCTCTACTGTACTCCACTGTACTCCACCTCTACAATGCTCCACTGTACTCTACCTCTACTGTACTCCACTGTACTCTACCTCTACTGTGCTCTACTGTACTCTATCTCTACTCTGCTCCACTGTACTCTACCTCTACTGTACTCCACTGTACTCCACCTCTACAGTGCTC
This sequence comes from Tiaroga cobitis, assembly GCA_030578255.1. Taxonomy (NCBI): domain Eukaryota; kingdom Metazoa; phylum Chordata; class Actinopteri; order Cypriniformes; family Leuciscidae; genus Tiaroga; species Tiaroga cobitis. The sequence continues at coordinate 697,271 of JAROOI010000056.1, read as the reverse complement.
CACTGTACTCTACCTCTACTGTACTCCACTGTACTCTACCTCTACTCTGCTCTACTGTACTCTATCTCTACTGTGCTCCACTGTACTCCACCTCTACTGTACTCCACTGTAGTCTACCTAAACTATACTCCACTGTACTCTACCTCCACTGTGCTCCACTGTACTCTACCTCAACTATACTCCACTGTACTCTATCTCTACTCTAATCCACTGTACTCTATCTCTACTCTACTCCACTCTACTCTATCTCTACTGTAGTCCACTGTACTTCTCCTCTACTCTACTCTACTGTACTCCACCTCTACTGTGCTCCACTGTACTCCACTGTACTACAACTCTACTGTGCTCCACTGTACTCTACCTCTACTGTACTCCACTGTACTCTACATCTACTGTGCTCCACTGTATTCTACCTCTACTGTACTCCACTGTACTCTACCTCTACTGTACTCCACTGTACTCTACCTCTACTGTACTCCACTGTATTCTACCTCTACTGTGCTCTACTGTACTCTACCTCTACTGTGCTCTACTGTACTCTACTCTATTGTGCGCCACTGTACTCTATTTCTACTGTACCCCACTGTGCTCCACCTCTACTGTGCTCAACTGTACTCTACCTCTACTGTGCTCCACTGTACACTACCTCTACTGTACTCCACTGTACTCTACCTCTACTGTGCTCCACTGTACTCTACCTCTACTGTGCTCCACTGTACTCTACCTCTACTGTGCTCCACTGTACTCTATCTCTAATGTACTCCACTGTACTCTACCTCTACAGTGCTCCACTGTGCTCTACCTCTACTGTACTCCACTGTACTCTACCTCTACTCTGCTCTACTGTACTCTATCTCTACTGTGCTCCACTGTACTCTATCTCTACTGTACTCCACTGTAATCTATCTCTACTGTGCTCCACTGTACTATACCTCTACTGTGCTCCACTGTACTCCACTGTACTCTATCTCTACTGTGATCCACTGTACTCTACCTCTGCTGTGCTCCACTGTACTCTATCTCTACTCTACTCCACTGTACTCTACCTCTACTGTACTCCACTGTACTCTATCTCTACTGTACTCCACTGTAATCTATCTCTACTGTTTTCCACTGTACTATACCTCTACTGTGCTCCACTGTACTCCACTGTACTCTATCTCTACTGTGATCCACTGTACTCTACCTCTGCTGTGCTCCACTGTACTCTATCTCTACTCTACTCCACTGTACTCTACCTCTACTGTACTCCACTGTACTCTACCTCTACTGTACTCCACTCTACGCTACCTCTACTGTGCTCCACTTTACTCTACCTCTACTGTGCTCCACTGTACTCTACCTCTACTGTGCTCCACTGTACACTACCTCTACTGTATTCCACTGTACTCTACCTCTACTGTGCTCCACTCTACTCTACCTCTACTGTGCTCCACTGTACTCCACTGTACTCTATCTCTACTGTACTCCACTGTACTCTACCTCTACAGTGCTCCACTGTGCTCTACCTCTACTGTACTCCAGTGTACTCTACTTCTACTCTGCTCTACTGTACTCTATCTCTACTGTACTCCACTGTACTCTACCTCTACTGTACTCCACTGTACTCTACCTCTACTGTACTCTACTCTTCTCCACCTCTAATGTGCTCCACTCTACTCTACCTCTACTGTACTCCACTGTACTCTACCTCTACTGTACTGTACTCTACTCCACCTCTAATGTGCTCCACTCTACTCTACCTCTACTGTACTCCACTGTACTCTACCTCTACTCTGCTCTACTGTACTCTATCTCTACTGTGCTCCACTGTACTCTACCTCTACTGTACTCCACTGTAGTCTACCTCAACTATACTCAACTGTACTCTACCTCTACTGTGCTCCACTGTACTCTACCTCTACTGTGCTCTACTGTACTCTATCTCTACTGTGCTCCACTGTACTCTACCTCTACAGTGCTCCACTGTACTCTACCTCTACAGTGCTCCACTGTACTCTACCTCTACTATGCTCAACTGTACTCTATCTCTACTGTGCTCCACTGTACTCTACCTCGACAATACTCCACTGTACTCTACCTCTACTCTGCTCTACTGTACTCTATCTCTACTGTGATCCACTGTACTCTACCTCTACTGTACTCCACTGTAGTCTGCCTCAACTATACTCCACTGTACTCTACCTCTACTGTACTCCACTGTACTCTACCTCTACTCTACCTCTACTGTACTCTACCTCTACTGTACTCCACTGTAATCTACCTCTACTGTGCTCTACTGTACTCTACCTCTACTGTACTCCACTGTACTCTACCTCTACTGTACTGTACTGTTATCTACCTCTACTGTACTCTACTGTACTCCACCTCTACTGTTCTCCACTTTACTCCACTGTACTCTACCTCTACTGTGCTCCACTGTACCCTACCTCTACCATACTCCACTGTACTCTATATCTACTGTGCTCCACTCTACTCTACCTCAACTGTACTCCACTGTACTCTATCTCTACTGTTCTCCACTGTATTCTACCTCTACTGTGATCCACTGTACTCCACTGTACTCTATCTCTACTGTGATCCACTCTACTCTACCTCTGCTGTGCTCCACTGTACTCTATCTCTACTCTACTCTACTCTACTCCACCTCTACTGTGCTCCACTGTACTCCACTGTACTCTTCCTCTACTGTACTCCACTGTACTCTATCTCTACTGTGCTCCACTATACTCTACCTCTACTGTGCTCTACTGTACTCTACTCTACTGTGCTCCACTGTACTCTATTTCTACTGTACCCCACTGTACTCTACCTCTACTGTGCTCCACTGTACTCTACCTCTACTGTGCTCCACTGTACTCTACCTCTACTGTGCTCCACTGTACTCTACCTCTACTGTGCTCCACTGTACTCTACCTCTACTGTGCTCCACTTTACTCTATCTCTACTGTTCTCCACTGTACTCTATCTCTACAGTGCTCCACTGTGCTCTACCTCTACTGTACTCCACTCTACTCTACCTCTACTCTAATCTACTGTTCTCTACCTCTACTGTACTCCACTGTACTCTACCTCTACTCTGCTCTACTGTACTCTATCTCTACTGTGATCCACTGTACTCTACCTCTACTGCACTCCACTGTAGTCTACCTCAACTATACTCCAATGTACTCTACCTCTACTGTGCTCCACTGTAATCTACCTCTACTGTACTCCACTGTACTCTACCTCTACTATACTCCACTGTACTCTACCTCTACTGTGCTCTACTGTACTCTATCTCTACTATGCTCACCTGTACTCTACGTCTACTGTACTCCACTCTACTCCACCTCTACAGTGCTCCACTGTACTCTACCTCTACTTTACTCCACTGTACTCTACCTCTACTCTGCTCTATTGTACCCTATCTCTACTGTGCTCCACTGTACTATACCTCTACTGTACTCCACTGTACTCCACCTCTACAGTGTTCTACTGTACTCTACCTCTACTTTACTCCACTGTACTCTACCTCTACTCTGCTCTACTGTACTCTATCTCTACTGTGCTCCACTGTACTCTACCTCTACTGTACTCCACTGTAGTCTACCTCAACTATACTCCACTGTACTCTACCTCTACTGTGCTCCACTGTACTCTACCTCAACTATACTCCACTGTACTCTATCTCTACTCTAATCCACTGTACTCTATCTCTACTCTACTCCACTCTACTCTATCTCTACTGTACTCCACTGTACTCTATCTCTACTCTACTCTACTGTACTCCACCTCTACTGTGCTCCACTGTACTCCACTGTACTCTAGCTCTACTGTGCTCCACTGTACTCTACCTCTACTGTGCTCCACTGTACTCTACCTCTACTGTACTCCACTGTACTCCACCTCTACAGTGCTCCACTGTACTCTACCTCTACTGTACTCCAATGTACTCTACCTCTACTCTGCTCTACTGTACTCTATCTCTACTGTGCTCTACTGTACTCTACCTCTACTATACTCCACTGTACTCTACCTCTACTGTGCTCCACTGTACTCTACCTCTACTGTGCTCCACTGTACACTACCTCTACTGTACTCCACTGTACTCTACCTCTACTGTGCTCCACTCTACTCTACCTCTACTGTGCTCCACTGTACTCTACCTCTACTGTGCTCTACTGTACTCTATCTCTACTGTGCTCCACTGTACTCTACCTCTACTGTACTCTACTCTACTCCACCTCTAATGTACTCCACTCTACTCTACCTCTACTGTACTCCACTGTACTCTACCTCTACTCTGCTCTACTGTACTCTATCTCTACTGTGCTCCACTGTACTCTACCTCTACTGTACTCTACTGTAGTCTACCTCAACTATACTCCACTGTACTCTACCTCTACTGTGCTCCACTGTACTCTACCTCTACTGTGCTCTACTGTACTCTATCTCTACTGTGCTCCACTCTACTCTACCTCTACTGTACTCCACTGTAGTCTACCTAAACTATACTCCACTCTACTCTACCTCCACTGTGCTCCACTGTACTCTACCTCAACTATACTCCACTGTACTCTATCTCTACTCTAATCCACTGTACTCTATCTCTACTCTACTCCACTCTACTCTATCTCTACTGTACTCCACTGTACTCTACCTCTACTCTACTCTACTGTACTCCACCTCTACTGTGCTCCACTGTACTCCACTGTACTCCAGCTCTACTGTGCTCCACTGTACTCTACATCTATTGTGCTCCACTGTACTCTACCTCTACTGTACTCCACTGTACTCTACCTCTACTGTACTCCACTGTACTCTACCTCTACTGTACTCCACTGTATTCTACCTCTACTGTGCTCTACTGTACTCTATCTCTACTGTACTTGAAGATTCAAAATTTCATCTTTTAATATTATTTTATTATTAAATATTATGTATCTGTATTATTATTCTTTATTAATATTCATAATCAGTTGTATCATCTTATGAAGTTTCAAAAGCATGAGTTTGAATGCATGAGGGAACTATAGATAGCATGGATCCATGGGATGATCATATGTCAGACAGGGGGAAGCTATATTTTGCTATGGGGTGTGTACAATGTAACATGTTCGACTGATGTAAGTGCATCACAGATGTAAACAACAAGGATAGTTCTTAATATGGAAGTGAATTGTGACATGTTAAACATAACGTGTACGTATGACATACGTTCTAATTTTAAGAAGCTCAGAGCAACATGTTTTGTTACCTTACAAGGAAGCTGTAAGACTCTCTGTGATGTATAAAAGCTCAATCTTACCGTACTACCTCAGAGAAACACGGAAACGCATAGACCTGGCATGAATACAACATCTTGAAGTTTCTCTCCTGACATATAAGAATAAAATCTTTCTTGGCAAGATAACTGGTGTCTGGTCCCGTAAATCAAATAATAACGGGGAAACAAAAGAGGCTTTAATTCCAAGTCTACATTTGGCGTCACGAAGAACAGGATTGCATCTTCAGGCATTTGTCTCAATCATTCAAGGTAAGACTTTTTCTATTCTGAATAATTCTAAGTCTGCCTGATGATTGGACATTGACTGAAACTGCTTAAAAGAACTGTGTTATTTAAAGTACCAGTTGTTTTGCCAATGAATATATGTGTCAGAAAAATAAAAATAATTTAAATAATTAGAATGTGGCTTATTTGAGTTGCTCTGGTCAGTAGACCTCTGAATATTGAATGATGCTGGGGAAGTCTTTTTCATTTTTGAAAAAACTGTAGAAAGTGGATCTTTTTTAGGAAAAAGACCATCTTAGTCAAATTTTGGAAATAGCTGTAAGGCGATTTAGCAATTAGCTTGTAAGGTGGTTGGAATATGGCGAGATTGCGATAAAGGGCAGATTTATCTCTAAAATATATCCAATACACGAAGAATCGTTTCAGAAGAAGACGAGGATAGTGTGACAAGCAGTGATTTATAGCGGTTTACAGTGGCGGGTCTGTGCTTGAAGTTAGTACAGTGCAGTATAAAAAAAATACAAATAAACCCTAAAACGTAAATACGCAGAGGATTGAACCCTTAGAAGAAGGGTATCAATGGAATAGATGCTAGAATTGCATGCATTCTGATTTTGACAATAAAGCTGTTCAGTGTTTGGAGGAAGAGACTGATCTGAGAGCAACTTTAGTGTGTATATGTATATATATGTATATGTGTGTATATGTGTGTATGTATATATATGTATATATATATATATATATAAATTAATCTGAATTAAGACAAACGAAAAAGAAAAACGGAAAATATTAGAGTTTTTTTTTGTTTTGTTTTTTTGTTTCCCAACCCCTTCTTTGTTCTTGAGAAATTAGAACAGGTGGAAAGGGAGAAAAGCAGAGGGAGCTAAGCAGAGTGAGAAAAGCAGAGGGCCTCCCCTGGAATTCACACACACACTCCCTCACAAAAATAGCCCTGCTGTTTGAGCACACAGACACAGAGTGACAAATAATTTGCAATGGCAGAAAGTGGATTTAACAGCAGAACAATATCTGCTTGGTACTTAGAAAGAAAACAGAAAAAGCAAGCTAAGTTTTTGAAAAAAGGACTGGACATTAACACATCTATGGATGTGCAGTTAAGCTGGCTTGAGTCCCAGAAGGACTCTATCAAGTCAAAAGTATTTCCAATCCTCGCCGCACATTGGATTTTGAAACAAGGTGGAATTTGTTGCGGTCTCAATGGGTGCCCAGTCCCACTTGTTGAAGCAATGAAGCCTCAAATTGAAGCATATAACAAATTGAACAAAATTATGTCTATTAAATGTTCAGATGGAGAAAATACAACCAATGATGATTCATTTGATCCAGATTGGACAAATATAATAACTGAAGCTGAAAAGAAATATTCACAAGCACCAGTGAAATCTGCAACAACTGTAACGCCTCCTCCTTACAACCCAATTTATCCAATTTTGCCTGAACAATATACAAATTCATCTAAACCTCTGACACAGCCTCAAGCTTCGAGATCAAATGGAGGTCCAGTTGACAAAATGTATATTGCATCTGCACAAGCAGCTCCGGTAATAACAAGATCTAAAACAGTTCAGCCAAACAGAGACATGCTGCGATGTACACCAGTTCGGAATTATGATTCTGACTGGGGTGATGAGACAAGAGATGACGACATGATCACAATTGACAAGATCGGTCCTGAATTTTCTTCACCTGTAATTAAAAGGGAAGGATCTGAAATGATGACAGAAGAGAGACCATTCACACCAGGAGAACGTCAAGCCATTCTCACAGCCTTGCCTCCTCTGAAGAGACAAGATCCAAACACAGAGTTTTGGCGAGAATTAGACTCATTGATTGAAGCACATCAAATGACATTAAGAGACATACACACCATTGTGAAAGCTAAAATCCCAAGAGACAGATGGGAACGCTTGCCAGCTTCGATAACAACCGCCCAATGGATAGATTTGTGGGTTGATGGCCAGGGACGACCCCTGGGTCTTTGGCAAGCATTAGATGTGTTCCGAAAAGAAATCCAGGAAATCTTGGGCAGTGGTAAAATTCCTTTCACATTAGTAACATTGATTAAGCAAAAGGATGATGAATCTCCAGATGAATATGCTCTACGTAAGTGGAATGCTTATGAGAGATGGGCTCTCTGTGCCAAGAAACAACCTGACAGAGATGATGTACAGTTCACTGACACACTTGTGGATGGACTTAGCACAAAATACCAACAAGCCTTATCACTTGGAGTCAACCCAGGTGAGACATTTGACCAAATTATGCAATGGGCTGGCCGCTTAGAGATGGCTATGAGATCAAATAAAGAAGAAGGAAACAAGCCATATCGAAGAGGAGTGGCAACAGCTCAATACAACAAGGACACAAAGAATAGGGTGATTTCCTGCAGCAACTGTGGAAAGCGTGGACACTCAAAAATAGATTGTTGGGCTAAAGGAGGTGGAGCAGAAGGTCAAGGTCCATCATTTAGACAGGTCAGTGCAAAAAACCATAATGAAACCCCTCAAGGGAAGACGTGGACTGAAGCACAAGTCCGTCAGCTCATTGAGGGAATTATGCGTCCGCAATAGGAATCAGCGGCCCCCTGTATTAGTAAGAAAAGAGACAATCGCCTTTTCGTTAATGCATTAATAGGGGGCCACCCATGTGACATCCTTGTTGACACAGGCGCAGCCATTTCAATAACAGATCTGAATCTACCTACAACAGAGGAAACTATGGATGTTGAAGGAGTTGGAGGAGGTATCACAAAATTCCGCAAAAGTATTCAAGTTCCACTGCAAATACATGAAGATGAAGTCTTATGGACATCTTTCTGGGTTGGGCCGAATTCACAAGGAAGCCTTATTGGCATGGACATTCTTCCATTGTTAAACATGATCATATTCACTGACAGTCGTCAAATCGCTACAACTGCTGGGATAATACCACACGAAGATCGCACATGTAATCTAAGGTCTGTTGGTACAGCAAAACCAATTATCAGAAACTGGAAGAAAGACGGTGTGTGGGGTCTTCTGTGCAGTTTATATCCGGATGTTTGGGCTAAACACAAATTGGATTGTGGTAAAGCCAACATTGATCCCATTGTTATTGAGGGACCGATACATGCCCCTCATAAACAATACCCCATCCGACCTGAAGCAAGACGAGCCGTGGAGGAGATAGTGGCAGACTTGGAAGCTGAAGGAATCATCAGACAAACTTCATCTACCACTAATAGTCCTGTCTGGCCTGTCAAGAAATCTGATAACTCATGGAGACTAACCATTGATTACACAAGACTTAACAGTGTAACACCAAAACCGCATCCTATTGTGGCCAATCCTGCCACCATTCTGAATGACATTCCAGGAAATGCTAAAATGTTTACGGTACTGGATGTACTGTCGGCTTTCTGGTCTATACCTATAGACAAAAGATCTCAAGAGAAATTAGCCTTCACAGTGGGCGCAAAACAGTATGTTTGGAACAGACTCCCACAAGGTCTTAATCTTTCTCCTGTTGTATTTCATAGAGCTTTGGACCAGTTCTTAACGGAGCAAAAAGCTGAAATTGAGAAATCAGGAAGTGTCTGCCTCCAATATGTTGATGACTTGTTAATTGCAAGCCCAGATGAAAACAGCCATGTATTTGCTCTGAATGTTGTCCTACAAGCCCTTAGGAAAGGGGGATTCAAAGTTAACCCCGATAAAGCACAGCTGGCCAAATCCAAGGTTATCTATTTGGGCCAAGAAATATCTGTGGAGGGAAGGAGAATGACAACAGAGCGTGTAGAGGCATTACGACAACTTCCAAAACCTCTAACAGTTACAGGAATGCGGAAGGTGATGGGACTTTTCAACTATTGTCGTCAGTATATACCTGATTTTGCTAGCATCACCAGCCCCCTCATCGACCTGTACAAGGGAGGAAAGCCTGGAGTGGAACAGATAAACTGGACACCAGAAGCTGAGGAAGCGTTTACTTCTATGAAAGAAAAACTGACTTCAGCCCCAGCATTGGGACTTCCTGACGGACGGTTGCATTTTCATTTGTGGACCAGGGTAGGAGATGAGACCTATTCAGCAGTACTGTGTCAAAAACCAGGTGATCGATACAGACCAGTTGGATACTTTTCCACAAAGATTCCTGTCCCTATGATTGGGCAACCACGATGTATACAAGCCCTCGATGGTGCCACATGGGCAGTGGATGCTGTTGAGAATCTGATAGGAGCACAAACTATCATATTGCACACTCCACACAGTATAGTGACGCTGTTGAACAACACGGACATCAAAACCATAACTGATGCAAGAAGAGCAAAATGGGAAGCAACTTTGTTGAACAAAGATTTAAGAGTGGAAATCATCAGGGACACGACTCTTAACCCTGCAACAATGATGCTGGAACCACACGAGGGAATACCACATGAGTGTGAAAAACAAGTAGAAGAAGATAGTCTTGGTCCAGTTAATCCAATCCCTCTTGAAAACCCAGACAAAGAGTTATGGGTTGATGGATCCAGTTATTATGTTGATGGAAAACGACATACTGGATGGGCTGTAGTGAAAGGAGATGGAACTGTTGTAAAGAAAGGAGCCCTTCCTGGGAAATTTTCAGCACAAGTAGCTGAACTTATAGCACTTACAGAAGCCTTTGAACTATCAGAAGGAGATCGAGTCAACATCTATACAGATAGTCGTTATGCTTTTGGCGTGGTCCATGACTACCTTGCTCTGTGGAAAAGACGTGGACTTATCACTAGCAGTGGGAGCGAAATACAACATGCTTCCATAATTCGTCGTTTGATTACAGCATGTTACTTACCCCGAGAAGCAGCCGTGATCAAAGTAAAATCACATCAATCTGACAAGTCCAAAGAAAGTCAAGGAAACACGGCAGCAGATGCAGCAGCTAGAGAAGCAGCTCTACTTCCTTTTACTCCTGTTACCTTGGTAAAGGAAAATAGCAAGGATAATCCTGAGCTCCATCTTCTGTCATATCAATTGGAGACAGATGAAGAGAAAGAACAATGGATGAAAGCGGGAGCGAAAGAGGATGATCAAGGTATCTGGAGAATTCCAACAGGACAAGTGGTGATGCCTATCGGAACAAGAAGAGAACTAATGCAGCTGTATCATGGAAAGGTACATGCTGGAGCAAAAGCAATGAAATCTCAAATCAGTGAGACTTGGTGGTGGCCAAGAATGATGAGAGACATTGATGATTACTGTAGGAGATGCTTGATATGCCTCAAAGCAAATGTAGGAAAATCTGTAAAGGTGCGAATGTCACATGCACCCAGACCAACAGGTCCATGGACACACCTTCAAATTGATTTCACAGGACCTTTATCACCCAGTGGAGGGTATCAATACATACTTGTAATCATGGACAGATTTACTAGATGGGTGGAAGCATACCCTACAAAATCCTGCACTGCTGAAGCGGCAGCACGAGTAATGGTGGAAGAAGTTTTTCCTCGCTGGGGCCTTCCATATGAACTTGATTCTGACAATGGAACTCATTTCACTGGGAAATTGATGAAGGAAGCAATGAAATTGATGGGAATTAAACAGAAATTCCACATTCCTTATAGGCCGGAAAGCTCAGGCCTGGTTGAACGAATGAATAGATCTTTGAAAACCGCTCTTACCAAAGCCATTCTGCAAACTGGCCAAGGCTGGCATAAGTTATTACCTGCTATTCTGTGGAACTTGAGAGCAACTCCAAACCGAGTTACAGGACTAACCCCTTTTGAACTAATGACGGGAAGAGCAATGGTTCTACCTCCTGATGCTCCGCCACCAGCGGGAACAGGAGGAGACTCTACTTTATTCCAAGAAAAGTTACGACGCTATCTCGCAATGCTAGACAAAGCTACTAAAGACAATAATAAGAAAGTGCGAGAAGCTCAAAAGCAATGGGATGAAAAACACACCACTACTGACATTCCACACATTCCCGAGTTAGGTAGTTTTGTTATGATCAAACGAATTGCTAGGAAAGGTTTAGAGCCTAGATGGGAAGGACCATATGAGATACTCCTAACTACTGATACAAGTGTTTGTCTCAAAGGGAAGGGTGTAGGAACAGATAGATGGTATCATTGGTCACAAGTTAAACCTTGCTTAGTGAATGAACAAGATGATAATGATGGCTTATGGCCTGAGATTGAGCAATGTTCATCCATTAGTTTTAAAGATTGGGAACAAAGAAGTGATGTTAATTATTTCTCTGCTTCCATTTCAGGAATCAGTTCCATTGACATTGATTAGAGATGGTTGCAAGTTATTCTCGATACCCAACGACGATGGTATGCTTATTTTTAATTTTACTTGGCATTTATCAAGAAAGCCAAGCCTTATGGACTCCTCGAGTTCAAGAAATCACTCGGAATGCAACTCTGAAATCTGGCCAACATTTTACTCTACCCTTTATTTCCAAATGGGGATTATGGGATTGGGTGCCACGCAATGATAAAGACCTTGCTAAATATCGTAAGGACGTCTTTGGAGGATGTAACTTTTACCACCAATGTTACAAAAGCAGAGTAATTTGGCCGGTAAAAGACGGGGGGTATACTGGTAGTGCTCAAAGACGAGACATTTGTTCAAAAGAACAATGTGAAGTTATAGGGTTAAACCTCATAACGTCTACTAATGTGGAAATTAATTTTGTTCTGAACCGTACCCACATGCTTACAATATGGGATTCATTGACCCAAGGGTGTATTTATCCCATAGTGTTGCCATGTGAAGGGTTTCTGGGGGATGCTTCCTCAAGAACAACAAGATTTAAGGGAAATTATGTACGAGTATGGCATTCAGAAGATGAGAATGAATATTGTGAGACTGAACTAGAAACTGGGGAAATCGGAAGGTGTTTTTATCTTTCTGCGGAAAAGACAAACAAAGCTGAAACATGCCCAAATACAACTATTGCACCAGCTCATGGTATTTTGTTGGCAAAAGAAACCAAAACCTTGATAAATGAAGCCCATATGGTGCGACAACGAATTAATTATAACTTAAACTCTCTTCTTACAGTTTTTGATCAGTCTTATTGTGGTAATTTTACACAAATAAGAAGTTGGTTGGACAAAGAAGTTAAATATTATACCTCTAAAAATCCTCTGAGTAGTAAAAATCGTAAAACTCGAAGTATATGGGGAGACATAGCGGGGGTATTTGGTTCTGTCAATTCAATTAGTAATACTGCTCAAATGAATCAACTAAGCGAGTATACTCAGTGGGTGGGAACAATGACTGGGAAAGGACTCACTGAGGCTCTTCAGGGTTCTCTACATATTATAGCAGCGGGTCAGCATCTTAATGATGCTGCAAAGGAATTGGCAGATGCATTAACAAAATCATCTAATTTTGAGACACATCGTGCGGCGTGTTTATTTTTAGCTCAGAATTTAAAGGATCAAATGGTAGAAGATATTCAAGTTATTCGAATGGGACAAGTTCCTGAGCGAATAGCAGAATCTTTGTTAGTGGTTTTCGGTAATCAACTTAATTTGACTTCTGCTAAACATATTCCATTAGTTAAAATCGCTATTAATGAAAATTCGTTGTCAGGTTCTGGAATGTTACCTTTGATTATGATATGGCCTCAATATGGGAAGCGCAATATTATGACAGTCAGGCAATTCCAATCTATGGGTGTTAGACAAGGAAATTCAGTAATTAGATTAGGAAGGAATGGATATTGGGCTGACGGCAATACACCGATGATTTCTACCACAGACTGTTGTGTTGAGGAACATGAGTGGGTAATTTGCTCATGCTCTACAATGTTTAGTCTATCTCTTAATGGTTCTGCTGTTTGGGAAGTAGTTCCTTTAGATCAAGCCACAGGTGCATGGCAGGTGTCAGAAGCACAGTGGTGTATATTACATGATGGAATAAGTGAAAATATGATATACGGGGGAAAGTTGTGTCCAATTCCTCCTGATCCATTTTGCCTTGAGATTCTCTATCCTCTTCACTTGGGTGGAATTCATGTTCCACATGTGCAACTGTTGCAGTTAGAGCCACAATGGTGGAATAATGATCTAGTAGAAGAACGGAATTATGACCTCTTTGAAATGGTTAGAAGAGTTAAAAAGAGTGTAAAAGCAGCTCAAGAGGAGGGAATTCAAGCAATGGGTCATGTTATTGTAGCAAATGGAGTAGCTAAATTAATGTCTGAAAGGAAACTACCACGAATCCTAGGGAATTTATCATGGTCCGATTGGATAGTTTTGACTATGGTAGGAGTTTTTGTCTTCATGCTAATAATCCAAGTCCTTATATGTGTTACTAGAAGGAAAAGTACCAAACCTGTCAAATTGATTATTTCTAACCAAATGGATAGAACTAAGAATGGGACATACAGCGTGAAATAAGAGATTTTATGCAAAACACTACCTCACAAACAATGAACATCCGCTTACTGATTTTCAACCCCAAGGGATAGGATCCTTTAACGTCAACGTTTATTTTAATTTCTTGTTTTGGTTCGGAACTGAAGGATTTAATTAATTAACAAGTTAATTAATTAATGAGTTCAGGCACGGGCAGAAGACTTATTAGTTTTTCTTTTCTTAGATGATTGGGGTTCATTTTAAAGACATACACATAGATATTAAAATACACATAGTATACGGGGACATAACATGGGTTGGGGTTTTGTTCTTTGTTTTGTTTCTCTGTTTCCATTCTTCTGTTCTTTCTGTCTATTTTCTTGGTCTGCTATTTCTTCTCCTCACTATCACTTCTATAGGTTGGCCACCTGGGAATGATGGTGTGGAACTGACGGCCGTAGTTCCAGTGGAGGGAGATGAAGATTCAAAATTTCATCTTTTAATATTATTTTATTATTAAATATTATGTATCTGTATTATTATTCTTTATTAATATTCATAATCAGTTGTATCATCTTATGAAGTTTCAAAAGCATGAGTTTGAATGCATGAGGGAACTATAGATAGCATGGATCCATGGGATGATCATATGTCAGACAGGGGGAAGCTATATTTTGCTATGGGGTGTGTACAATGTAACATGTTCGACTGATGTAAGTGCATCACAGATGTAAACAACAAGGATAGTTCTTAATATGGAAGTGAATTGTGACATGTTAAACATAACGTGTACGTATGACATACGTTCTAATTTTAAGAAGCTCAGAGCAACATGTTTTGTTACCTTACAAGGAAGCTGTAAGACTCTCTGTGATGTATAAAAGCTCAATCTTACCGTACTACCTCAGAGAAACACGGAAACGCATAGACCTGGCATGAATACAACATCTTGAAGTTTCTCTCCTGACATATAAGAATAAAATCTTTCTTGGCAAGATAACTGGTGTCTGGTCCCGTAAATCAAATAATAACGGGGAAACAAAAGAGGCTTTAATTCCAAGTCTACAGTACTCCACTGTACTCTACCTCTACTGTACTGTACTGTTCTCTAAGTCTACTGTACTCTACTGTACTCCACCTCTACTGTGCTCCACTGTACTCCACTGTACTCTACCTCTACTGTGCTCCACTGTACTCTACCTCTACTGTACTCCACTGTACTCTATCTCTACTGTGCTCCACTGTACTCTACCTCTACTGTACTCCACTGTACTCTATCTCTACTGTTCTCCACTGTACTCTACCTCTACTGTGCACCACTGTACTCCACTGTACTCTATCTCTACTGTGATCCACTGTACTCTACCTCTGCTGTGCTCCACTGTACTCTATCTCTACTCTACTCCACTGTACTCTATCTCTATTTTACTCCACTGTACTCTACCTCTACTGTACTCTACTGTACTCCACCTCTACTGTGCTCCACTGTACTCCACTGTACTCTTCCTCTACTGTACTCCACTGTACTCTCTCTCTACTGTGCTCCACTGTACTCTACCTCTACTCTGCTCTACTGTACTCTTCTCTACTGTGCTCCACTGTACTCTATTTCTACTGTACCCCACTGTACTCTACCTCTACTGTGCTCCACTGTACTCTACTGTGCTCTACTGTACTCTACCTCTACTCTGCTCCACTGTACTTTATCTCTACTGTACTCCACTGTACTCTACCTCCACAGTGCTCCACTGTGCTCTACCTCTACTGTACTCCACTGTACTCTACCTCTACTCTGCTCTACTGTGCTCTACCTCTACTGTACTCCACTGTACTCTACCTCTACTGTACTCCACTGTACTCCACCTCTACAGTGCTCCACTGTACTCTACCTCTACTGTACTCCAATGTACTCTACCTCTACTCTGCTCTACTGTACTCTATCTCTACTGTGCTCTACTGTACTCTACCTCTACTATACTCCACTGTACTCTACCTCTACTGTGCTCCACTGTACTCTACCTCTACTGTGCTCCACTGTACACTACCTCTACTGTACTCCACTGTACTCTACCTCTACTGTGCTCCACTCTACTCTACCTCTACTGTGCTCCACTGTACTCTACCTCTACTGTGCTCTACTGTACTCTATCTCTACTGTGCTCCACTGTACTCTACCTCTACTGTACTCTACTCTACTCCACCTCTAATGTACTCCACTCTACTCTACCTCTACTGTACTCCACTGTACTCTACCTCTACTCTGCTCTACTGTACTCTATCTCTACTGTGCTCCACTGTACTCTACCTCTACTGTACTCTACTGTAGTCTACCTCAACTATACTCCACTGTACTCTACCTCTACTGTGCTCCACTGTACTCTACCTCTACTGTGCTCTACTGTACTCTATCTCTACTGTGCTCCACTCTACTCTACCTCTACTGTACTCCACTGTAGTCTACCTAAACTATACTCCACTCTACTCTACCTCCACTGTGCTCCACTGTACTCTACCTCAACTATACTCCACTGTACTCTATCTCTACTCTAATCCACTGTACTCTATCTCTACTCTACTCCACTCTACTCTATCTCTACTGTACTCCACTGTACTCTACCTCTACTCTACTCTACTGTACTCCACCTCTACTGTGCTCCACTGTACTCCACTGTACTCCAGCTCTACTGTGCTCCACTGTACTCTACATCTATTGTGCTCCACTGTACTCTACCTCTACTGTACTCCACTGTACTCTACCTCTACTGTACTCCACTGTACTCTACCTCTACTGTACTCCACTGTATTCTACCTCTACTGTGCTCTACTGTACTCTATCTCTACTGTACTCCACTGTACTCTACCTCTACTGTACTGTACTGTTCTCTAAGTCTACTGTACTCTACTGTACTCCACCTCTACTGTGCTCCACTGTACTCCACTGTACTCTACCTCTACTGTGCTCCACTGTACTCTACCTCTACTGTACTCCACTGTACTCTATCTCTACTGTGCTCCACTGTACTCTACCTCTACTGTACTCCACTGTACTCTATCTCTACTGTTCTCCACTGTACTCTACCTCTACTGTGCACCACTGTACTCCACTGTACTCTATCTCTACTGTGATCCACTGTACTCTACCTCTGCTGTGCTCCACTGTACTCTATCTCTACTCTACTCCACTGTACTCTATCTCTATTTTACTCCACTGTACTCTACCTCTACTGTACTCTACTGTACTCCACCTCTACTGTGCTCCACTGTACTCCACTGTACTCTTCCTCTACTGTACTCCACTGTACTCTCTCTCTACTGTGCTCCACTGTACTCTACCTCTACTCTGCTCTACTGTACTCTTCTCTACTGTGCTCCACTGTACTCTATTTCTACTGTACCCCACTGTACTCTACCTCTACTGTGCTCCACTGTACTCTACTGTGCTCTACTGTACTCTACCTCTACTCTGCTCCACTGTACTTTATCTCTACTGTACTCCACTGTACTCTACCTCCACAGTGCTCCACTGTGCTCTACCTCTACTGTACTCCACTGTACTCTACCTCTACTCTGCTCTACTGTGCTCTACCTCTACTGTACTCCACTGTACTCTATCTCTACTGTACTCCACTGTAATCTATCTCTACTGTGCTCCACTGTACTATTCCTCTACTGTGCTCCACTGTACTCCACTGTCATCTATCTCTACTGTGATCCACTGTACTCTACCTCTGCTGTGCTCCACTGTACTCTATCTCTACTCTACTCCACTGTACTCTACCTCTACTGTTCTCCACTGTACTCTACCTCTACTGTACTCCACTCTACTCTACCTCTACTGTGCTCGACTGTACTCTACCTCTAATGTACTCCACTGTACTCTACCTCTACTGTACTCTTCTCTACTCCACCTCTAATGTGCTCCACTCTACTCTACCTCTACTGTACTCCACTGTACTCTACCTCTACTGTACTCCACTGTACTCTACCTCTACTATACTCCACTGCACTTATCTCTACAGTTTTCTACTGTACTCTACCTCTACTGTACTCCACTGCACTCTACCTCTACTCTGCTCTACTGTACTCTATCTCTACTGTGCTTCACTGTACTCTACCTCTACTGTGCTCCACTGTACTCTATCTCTACTGTACTCCACTGTACTCTACCTCTACAGTGCTCCACTGTGCTCTACCTCTACTGTACTCCACTGTACTCTACCTCTACTCCGATCTACTCTACTCTATCTCTACTGTACTCCACTGTACGCTATCTCTACTGTACTCCACTGTAATCTACCTCAACTATACTCCCCTGTACTCTACCTCTACTGTGCTCCACTGTACTCTAAATCTACTGTGCTCCACTGTACTCTACCTCTACTCTACTGCACTGTACTCTACCTCTACTATACTCCACTGTACTCTACCTCTACAGTGCTCGACTGTACTCTACCTCTACTGTACTCCAATGTACTCTACCTCTACTGTGCTCCACTGTACTCTACCTCTACTGTGCTCCACTGTACTCTACCTCTACTGTGCTCCACTGTACAATACCTCTACTGTATTCCACTGTACTCCACCTCTACAGTGCTCCACTGTACTCTACCTCTACTGTAATCCACTGTACTCTACCTCTACTGTAATCCACTGTACTCTACCTCTACTCTGCTCTACTGTACTCTATCTCTACTGTGCTCCACTGTACTCTACCTCTACTGTACTCCACTGTAGTCTACCTAAACTATACTCCACTGCACTCTACCTCCACTGTGCTCCACTGTACTCTACCTCAACTATACTCCACTGTACTCTATCTCTACTCTAATCCACTGTACTCTATCTCTACTCTTCTCCACTCTACTCTATCTCTACTGTACTCCACTGTACTCTACCTCTACTCTACTCTACTGTACTCCACCTCTACTGTGCTCCACTGTACTCCACTGTACTCCAGCTCTACTGTGCTCCACTGTACTCTACCTCTACTGTGCTCCACTGTACTCTACCTCTACTGTACTCCACTGTACTCTACCTCTACTGTACTCCACTGTACTCTACGTCTACTGTACTCCACTGTATTCTACCTCTACTGTGCTCTACTGTACTCTACCTCTACTGTGCTCTACTGTACTCTATTCTATTGTGCTCCACTGTACTCTATTTCTACTGTACCCCACTGTACTCTACCTCTACTGTGATCCACTGTACTCTACCTCTACTGTGTTCCACTGTACACTACCTCTACTGTACTCCACTGTACTCTACCTCTACTGTGCTCCACTGTACTCTACCTCTACTGTGCTCCACTGTACTCTACCTCTACTGTGCTCCACTGTACTCTATCTCTAATGTACTCCACTGTACTCTACCTCTACAGTGCTCCACTGTGCTCTACCTCTACTGTACTCCACTGTACTCTACCTCTACTCTGCTCTACTGTGCTCTACCTCTACTGTACTCCACTGTACTCTACCTCTACTCTGCTCTACTGTACTCTATCTCTACTGTGCTCCACTGTACTCTACCTCTACTGTACTCCACTGCAGTCTACCTCAACTATACTCCACTGTACTCTACCTCTACTGTGCTCCACTGTACTCTACCTCTACTGTACTCCACTGTACTCTATCTCTACTGTACTCCACTGTAATCTATCTCTACTGTGCTCCACTGTACTATACCTCTACTGTGCTCCACTGTACTCCACTGTACTCTATCTCTACTGTGATCCACTGTACTCTACCTCTGCTGTGCTCCACTGTACTCTATCTCTACTCTACTCCACTGTACTCTACCTCTACTGTACTCCACTGCACTCTACCTCTACTGTACTCCACTCTACGCTACCTCTACTGTGCTCCACTGTACTCTACCTCTAATGTACTCCACTGTACTCTTCCTCTACTGTACTCTTCTCTACTCCACCTCTAATGTGCTCCACTCTACTCTACCTCTACTGTACTCCACTGTACTCTACCTCTACCGTACTCCACTGTACTCTACCTCTACTATACTCCACTGCACTTATCTCTACTGTGTTCGACTGTACTCTATCTCTGCTGTACTACACTGTACTCTTCCTCTACTGTGCTCCACTGTACTCTATCTCTACTGTGCTCTACTGTACTCTATCTTTACTGTGCTCTACTGAACTCTACCTCTACTATACTCCACTGTACTCTACCTCTACTGTTTTCCACTGTACTCTACCTCTACTGTGCTCCACTGTACACTACCGCTACTATAGTCCACTGTACTCTACCTCTACTGTGCTCCACTCTAGTCTACCTCTACTGTGCTCCACTGTACTCTACCTCTACTGTGCTCCACTGTACACTAGTGTTAATTTCGTTAACGAAAACTAAACGAAAATATTTTCATCAACGCACATTTTTCACCGAACGAAAACTAGACGAGACGAGACTAAATCCCCACTAATAAACAATAACTGGGAGTAAATCAGAAATAATTTTCGTAGACTAATAAAGACGAGACGAAAATGCAGTTCGGTAAATAAAAGACTGGGCTAAAATCTATGGACATTTTAGTTCACGAACAAAGACGAGACGAAAATTACATATTATTATATGATATGGTTATGTCAAATCCTGTCTCCTCCTCCGCCTCCTCCTCGTCAGCTCTTCCGCCACACACCCACTTTCAAACCTGGAGCGGGCGGGCCGGGCACAGAGTAGCCTACTACACAACACATGGAGCAGACAGGAGCTGGATTCACGGCGAGGCGGCGACAGGTTAAAAGTAAAACATGCTTTGCACGGGGCTCGGGAGAAAGAGGATGAGAGAAAATGTTGAAATGTGAAATAATTTTAGGAAATGTTAAATATTATCTGCTGACAAAAAAGTAAAAGGTTAAAATGATGTCCTGACTAAAACTAGACTAAAATGTTGACAGTTTTTGTTGACTAAAACTAAACGAATAAAATGATGTTTTCTTGGACTAAAATAAAGACTAAAATGCTCGACTTATAGTCGACTAAAACTAGACTAAATAAAAATGGGATGATGTCGACTAAATGTGATAAAAACTAACAAGCGATGCTGAAACTGGACTAAAACTGAAACTAAATTTAAAAATGGCTGGTAAAATTAACACTACTGTACACTACCTCTACTGTACTCCACTGTACTCTACCTCTACTGTGCTCCACTGTACTCTACCTCTACTGTGCTCCACTGTACTCTATCTCTACTGTACTCCACTGTACTCTACCTCTACAGTGCTCCACTGTGCTCTACCTCTACTGTACTCCACTGTACTCTACCTCTACTCTAATCTACTGTTCTCTACCTCTACTGTACTCCACTGTACTCTACCTCTACTCTGCTCTACTGTACTCTATCTCTACTGTGCTCCACTGTACTCTACCTCTACTGCACTCCACTGTAGTCTACCTCAACTATACTCCACTGTACTCTACCTCTACTGTGCTCCACTGTAATCTACCTCTACTCTACTCCACTGTACTCTACCTCTACTATACTCCACTGTACTCTACCTCTACTGTGCTCTACTTTACTCTATCTCTACTATGCTCACCTGTACTCTACCTCTACTGTACTCCACTGTACTCCACCTCTACAGTGCTCCACAGTACTCTACCTCTACTGTACTCCACTGTACTCTACCTCTACTCTGCTCTACTGTACTCTATCTCTACTGTGCTCTACTGTACTCTACCTCTATTATACTCCACTGTACTCTACCTCTACTTTGCTCCACTGTACTCTACCTCTACTGTGCTCTACTGTACTCTATCTCTACTGTGCTCTACTGTACTCTACCTCTACTATACTCCACTGTACTCTACCTCTACTGTGCTACACTGTACTCTACCTCTACTGTGCTCCAATGTACACTACCTCTACTGTACTCCACTGTACTCTACCTCTACTATACTCCACTGTACTCTACCTCTACTGTGCTCCACTGTACTCTACCTCTACTGTGCTCCACTGTACACTACCTCTACTGTACTCCACTGTACTCTACCTGTACTGTGCTCCACTCTACTCTACCTCTACTGTGCTCCACTGTACTCTACCTCTACTGTACTCCACTGTACTCTACCTCTACTCCGATCTACTCTACTCTATCTCTACTGTACTCCACTGTACGCTATCTCTACTGTACTCCACTGTAATCTACCTCAACTATACTCCCCTGTACTCTACCTCTACTGTGCTCCACTGTACTCTAAATCTACTGTGCTCCACTGTACTCTACCTCTACTCTACTGCACTGTACTCTACCTCTACTATACTCCACTGTACTCTACCTCTACAGTGCTCGACTGTACTCTACCTCTACTGTACTCCAATGTACTCTACCTCTACTGTGCTCCACTGTACTCTACCTCTACTGTGCTCCACTGTACTCTACCTCTACTGTGCTCCACTGTACAATACCTCTATTGTAGTCCACTGTACTCTACCTCTACTGTGCTCCACTCTACTCTACCTGTACTGTGCTCCACTGTACTCTATCTCTACTCTAATCCACTGTACTCTATCTCTACTCCACTCCACTCTACTCTATCTCTACTGTACTCCACTGTACTCTACCTCTACTCTGCTCTATTGTACCCTATCTCTACTGTGCTCCACTGTACTCTACCTCTACTGTACTCCACTGTACTCCACCTCTACAGTGTTCTACTGTACTCTACCTCTACTGTACTCCACTGTACTCTACCTCTACTCTGCTCTACTGTACTCTATCTCTACTGTGCTCCACTGTACTCTACCTCTACTGTACTCCACTGTAGTCTACCTCAACTATACTCCACTGTACTCTACCTCTACTGTGCTCCACTGTACTCTACCTCAACTATACTCCACTGTACTCTATCTCTACTCTAATCCACTGTACTCTATCTCTACTCTACTCCACTCTACTCTACTCTACTGTACTCCACCTCTACTGTGCTCCACTGTACTTCACTGTACTCTAGCTCTACTGTGCTCCACTGTACTCTACCTCTACTGTGCTCTACGTTACTTTATCTCTACTGTGCTCCACTGTACTCCACCTCTACTGTACTCCACTGTACTCTACCTCTACTCTGCTCTACTGTACTCTATCTCTACTGTGCTCTACTGTACTCTACCTCTATTATACTGCACTGTACTCTACTTCTACTGTGCTACACTGTAATCTACCTCTACTGTGCTCCACTGTACACTACCTCTACTGTAGTCCACTGTACTCTACCTCTACTCTACTCTACTGTACTCTACCTCTACTGTGCTCCACTGTACTCCACTGTACTCCAGCTCTACTGTGCTCCACTGTACTCTACCTCTACTGTACTCCACTGTACTCTACATCTACTGTGCTCCACTGTACTCTACCTCTACTGTAATCCACTGTACTCTACCTCTACTGTGCTCTACTGTACTCCACCTCTACTGTACTCCACTGTACTCTACCTCTACTGTACTGTACTGTTCTCTACCTCTACTGTACTCTACTGTACTCCACCTCTACTGTGCTCCACTGTGCTCCACTGTACTCTACCTCTACTGTACTCCACTGTACTCCACCTCTACAATGCTCCACTGTACTCTACCTCTACTGTACTCCACTGTACTCTACCTCTACTGTGCTCTACTGTACTCTATCTCTACTCTGCTCCACTGTACTCTACCTCTACTGTACTCCACTGTACTCCACCTCTACAGTGCTCCACTGTACTCTACCTCTACTGTACTCCACTGTACTCTACCTCTACTCTGCTCTACTGTACTCTATCTCTACTGTGCTCCACTGTACTCCACCTCTACTGTACTCCACTGTAGTCTACCTAAACTATACTCCACTGTACTCTACCTCCACTGTGCTCCACTGTACTCTACCTCAACTATACTCCACTGTACTCTATCTCTACTCTAATCCACTGTACTCTATCTCTACTCTACTCCACTCTACTCTATCTCTACTGTAGTCCACTGTACTTCTCCTCTACTCTACTCTACTGTACTCCACCTCTACTGTGCTCCACTGTACTCCACTGTACTACAACTCTACTGTGCTCCACTGTACTCTACCTCTACTGTACTCCACTGTACTCTACATCTAATGTGCTCCACTGTATTCTACCTCTACTGTACTCCACTGTACTCTACCTCTACTGTACTCCACTGTACTCTACCTCTACTGTACTCCACTGTATTCTACCTCTACTGTGCTCTACTGTACTCTACCTCTACTGTGCTCTACTGTACTCTACTCTATTGTGCGCCA
Source organism: Tiaroga cobitis (assembly GCA_030578255.1). Lineage (NCBI taxonomy): Eukaryota > Metazoa > Chordata > Actinopteri > Cypriniformes > Leuciscidae > Tiaroga > Tiaroga cobitis. Next base: position 673,151 of record JAROOI010000056.1, on the reverse strand, counting down.
CTGTACTCTATTTCTACTGTACCCCACTGTGCTCCACCTCTACTGTGCTCAACTGTACTCTACCTCTACTGTGCTCCACTGTACACTACCTCTACTGTACTCCACTGTACTCTACCTCTACTGTGCTCCACTGTACTCTACCTCTACTGTGCTCCACTGTACTCTACCTCTACTGTGCTCCACTGTACTCTATCTCTAATGTACTCCACTGTACTCTACCTCTACAGTGCTCCACTGTGCTCTACCTCTACTGTACTCCACTGTACTCTACCTCTACTCTGCTCTACTGTACTCTATCTCTACTGTGCTCCACTCTACTCTATCTCTACTGTACTCCACTGTAATCTATCTCTACTGTGCTCCACTGTACTATACCTCTACTGTGCTCCACTGTACTCCACTGTACTCTATCTCTACTGTGATCCACTGTACTCTACCTCTACTGTGCTCCACTGTACTCCACTGTACTCTATCTCTACTGTGATCCACTGTACTCTACCTCTGCTGTGCTCCACTTTACTCTACCTCTACTGTGCTCCACTGTACTCTACCTCTACTGTGCTCCACTGTACACTACCTCTACTGTATTCCACTGTACTCTACCTCTACTGTGCTCCACTCTACTCTACCTCTACTGTGCTCCACTGTACTCCACTGTACTCTATCTCTACTGTACTCCACTGTACTCTACCTCTACAGTGCTCCACTGTGCTCTACCTCTACTGTACTCCAGTGTACTCTACTTCTACTCTGCTCTACTGTACTCTATCTCTACTGTACTCCACTGTACTCTACCTCTACTGTACTCCACTGTACTCTACCTCTACTGTACTCTACTCTTCTCCACCTCTAATGTGCTCCACTCTACTCTACCTCTACTGTACTCCACTGTACTCTACCTCTACTGTACTCTACTCTACTCCACCTCTAATGTGCTCCACTCTACTCTACCTCTACTGTACTCCACTGTACTCTACCTCTACTCTGCTCTACTGTACTCTATCTCTACTGTGCTCCACTGTACTCTACCTCTACTGTACTCCACTGTAGTCTACCTCAACTATACTCAACTGTACTCTACCTCTACTGTGCTCCACTGTACTCTACCTCTACTGTGCTCTACTGTACTCTATCTCTACTGTGCTCCACTGTACTCTACCTCTACAGTGCTCCACTGTACTCTACCTCTACAGTGCTCCACTGTACTCTACCTCTACTATGCTCTACTGTACTCTATCTCTACTGTGCTCCACTGTACTCTACCTCGACAATACTCCACTGTACTCTACCTCTACTCTGCTCTACTGTACTCTATCTCTACTGTGATCCACTGTACTCTACCTCTACTGTACTCCACTGTAGTCTGCCTCAACTATACTCCACTGTACTCTACCTCTACTGTACTCCACTGTACTCTACCTCTACTCTACCTCTACTGTACTCTACCTCTACTGTACTCCACTGTAATCTACCTCTACTGTGCTCTACTGTACTCTACCTCTACTGTACTCCACTGTACTCTACCTCTACTGTACTGTACTGTTATCTACCTCTACTGTACTCTACTGTACTCCACCTCTACTGTTCTCCACTTTACTCCACTGTACTCTACCTCTACTGTGCTCCACTGTACCCTACCTCTACCATACTCCACTGTACTCTATATCTACTGTGCTCCACTCTACTCTACCTCAACTGTACTCCACTGTACTCTATCTCTACTGTTCTCCACTGTATTCTACCTCTACTGTGATCCACTGTACTCCACTGTACTCTATCTCTACTGTGATCCACTCTACTCTACCTCTGCTGTGCTCCACTGTACTCTATCTCTACTCTACTCTACTCTACTCCACCTCTACTGTGCTCCACTGTACTCCACTGTACTCTTCCTCTACTGTACTCCACTGTACTCTATCTCTACTCTGCTCCACTATACTCTACCTCTACTGTGCTCTACTGTACTCTACTCTACTGTGCTCCACTGTACTCTATTTCTACTGTACCCCACTGTACTCTACCTCTACTGTGCTCCACTGTACTCTACCTCTACTGTGCTCCACTGTACTCTACCTCTACTGTGCTCTACTGTACTCTATCTCTACTGTGCTCCACTGTACTCTACCTCTACAGTGCTCCACTGTACTCTACCTCTACAGTGCTCCACTGTACTCTACCTCTACTATGCTCTACTGTACTCTATCTCTACTGTGCTCCACTGTACTCTACCTCGACAATACTCCACTGTACTCTACCTCTACTGTGCTCCACTGTACTCTACCTCTACTGTGCTCCACTGTACTCTACCTCTACTGTGCTCCACTGTACTCTACCTCTACTGTACTCCACTGTACTCTACCTCTACTCTGCTCTACTGTACTCTATCTCTACTGTGCTCCACTCTACTCTACCTCTACTGTACTCCACTGTAGTCTACCTAAACTATACTCCACTCTACTCTACCTCCACTGTGCTCCACTGTACTCTACCTCAACTATACTCCACTGTACTCTATCTCTACTCTAATCCACTGTACTCTATCTCTACTCTACTCCACTCTACTCTATCTCTACTGTACTCCACTGTACTCTACCTCTACTCTACTCTACTGTACTCCACCTCTACTGTGCTCCACTGTACTCCACTGTACTCCAGCTCTATTGTGCTCCACTGTACTCTACATCTATTGTGCTCCACTGTACTCTACCTCTACTGTACTCCACTGTACTCTACCTCTACTGTACTCCACTGTACTCTACCTCTACTGTACTCCACTGTATTCTACCTCTACTGTGCTCTACTGTACTCTATCTCTACTGTACTCCACTGTACTCTACCTCTACTGTACTGTACTGTTCTCTAAGTCTACTGTACTCTACTGTACTCCACCTCTACTGTGCTCCACTGTACTCCACTGTACTCTACCTCTACTGTGCTCCACTGTACTCTACCTCTACTGTACTCCACTGTACTCTATCTCTACTGTGCTCCACTGTACTCTACCTCTACTGTACTCCACTGTACTCTATCTCTACTGTTCTCCACTGTACTCTACCTCTACTGTGCACCACTGTACTCCACTGTACTCTATCTCTACTGTGATCCACTGTACTCTACCTCTGCTGTGCTCCACTGTACTCTATCTCTACTCTACTCCACTGTACTCTATCTCTATTTTACTCCACTGTACTCTACCTCTACTGTACTCTACTGTACTCCACCTCTACTGTGCTCCACTGTACTCCACTGTACTCTTCCTCTACTGTACTCCACTGTACTCTATCTCTACTGTGCTCCACTGTACTCTACCTCTACTCTGCTCTACTGTACTCTTCTCTACTGTGCTCCACTGTACTCTATTTCTACTGTACCCCACTGTACTCTACCTCTACTGTGCTCCACTGTACTCTACTGTGCTCTACTGTACTCTACCTCTACTCTGCTCCACTGTACTTTATCTCTACTGTACTCCACTGTACTCTACCTCCACAGTGCTCCACTGTGCTCTACCTCTACTGTACTCCACTGTACTCTACCTCTACTCTGCTCTACTGTGCTCTACCTCTACTGTACTCCACTGTACTCTATCTCTACTGTACTCCACTGTAATCTATCTCTACTGTGCTCCACTGTACTATTCCTCTACTGTGCTCCACTGTACTCCACTGTCATCTATCTCTACTGTGATCCACTGTACTCTACCTCTGCTGTGCTCCACTGTACTCTATCTCTACTCTACTCCACTGTACTCTACCTCTACTGTTCTCCACTGTACTCTACCTCTACTGTACTCCACTCTACTCTACCTCTACTGTGCTCCACTGTACTCTACCTCTAATGTACTCCACTGTACTCTACCTCTACTGTACTCTTCTCTACTCCACCTCTACTGTTCTCCACTGTACTCTACCTCTACTGTACTCCACTGCAGTCTACCTCAACTATACTCCACTGTACTCTACCTCTACTGTGCTCCACTGTACTCTACCTCTACTGTACTCCACTGTACTCTATCTCTACTGTACTCCACTGTAATCTATCTCTACTGTGCTCCACTGTACTATACCTCTACTGTGCTCCACTGTACTCCACTGTACTCTATCTCTACTGTGATCCACTGTACTCTACCTCTGCTGTGCTCCACTGTACTCTATCTCTACTCTACTCCACTGCACTCTACCTCTACTGTACTCCACTCTACGCTACCTCTACTGTGCTCCACTGTACTCTACCTCTAATGTACTCCACTGTACTCTTCCTCTACTGTACTCTTCTCTACTCCACCTCTAATGTGCTCCACTCTACTCTACCTCTACTGTACTCCACTGTACTCTACCTCTACCGTACTCCACTGTACTCTACCTCTACTATACTCCACTGCACTTATCTCTACTGTGTTCGACTGTACTCTATCTCTGCTGTACTACACTGTACTCTTCCTCTACTGTGCTCCACTGTACTCTATCTCTACTGTGCTCTACTGTACTCTATCTTTACTGTGCTCTACTGTACTCTACCTCTACTATACTCCACTGTACTCTACCTCTACTGTTTTCCACTGTACTCTACCTCTACTGTGCTCCACTGTACACTACCGCTACTATAGTCCACTGTACTCTACCTCTACTGTGCTCCACTCTAGTCTACCTCTACTGTGCTCCACTGTACTCTACCTCTACTGTGCTCCACTGTACACTAGTGTTAATTTCGTTAACGAAAACTAAACGAAAATATTTTCATCAACGCACATTTTTCACCGAACGAAAACTAGACGAGACGAGACTAAATCCCCACTAATAAACAATAACTGGGAGTAAATCAGAAATAATTTTCGTAGACTAATAAAGACGAGACGAAAATGCAGTTCGGTAAATAAAAGACTGGGCTAAAATCTATGGACATTTTAGTTCACGAACAAAGACGAGACGAAAATTACATATTATTATATGATATGGTTATGTCAAATCCTGTCTCCTCCTCCGCCTCCTCCTCGTCAGCTCTTCCGCCACACACCCACTTTCAAACCTGGAGCGGGCGGGCCGGGCACAGAGTAGCCTACTACACAACACATGGAGCAGACAGGAGCTGGATTCACGGCGAGGCGGCGACAGGTTAAAAGTAAAACATGCTTTGCACGGGGCTCGGGAGAAAGAGGATGAGAGAAAATGTTGAAATGTGAAATAATTTTAGGAAATGTTAAATATTATCTGCTGACAAAAAAGTAAAAGGTTAAAATGATGTCCTGACTAAAACTAGACTAAAATGTTGACAGTTTTTGTTGACTAAAACTAAACGAATAAAATGATGTTTTCTTGGACTAAAATAAAGACTAAAATGCTCGACTTATAGTCGACTAAAACTAGACTAAATAAAAATGGGATGATGTCGACTAAATGTGATAAAAACTAACAAGCGATGCTGAAACTGGACTAAAACTGAAACTAAATTTAAAAATGGCTGGTAAAATTAACACTACTGTACACTACCTCTACTGTACTCCACTGTACTCTACCTCTACTGTGCTCCACTGTACTCTACCTCTACTGTGCTCCACTGTACTCTATCTCTACTGTACTCCACTGTACTCTACCTCTACAGTGCTCCACTGTGCTCTACCTCTACTGTACTCCACTGTACTCTACCTCTACTCTAATCTACTGTTCTCTACCTCTACTGTACTCCACTGTACTCTACCTCTACTCTGCTCTACTGTACTCTATCTCTACTGTGCTCCACTGTACTCTACCTCTACTGCACTCCACTGTAGTCTACCTCAACTATACTCCACTGTACTCTACCTCTACTGTGCTCCACTGTAATCTACCTCTACTCTACTCCACTGTACTCTACCTCTACTATACTCCACTGTACTCTACCTCTACTGTGCTCTACTTTACTCTATCTCTACTATGCTCACCTGTACTCTACCTCTACTGTACTCCACTGTACTCCACCTCTACAGTGCTCCACAGTACTCTACCTCTACTGTACTCTACTGTACTCTACCTCTACTCTGCTCTACTGTACTCTATCTCTACTGTGCTCTACTGTACTCTACCTCTATTATACTCCACTGTACTCTACCTCTACTTTGCTCCACTGTACTCTACCTCTACTGTGCTCTACTGTACTCTATCTCTACTGTGCTCTACTGTACTCTACCTCTACTATACTCCACTGTACTCTACCTCTACTGTGCTACACTGTACTCTACCTCTACTGTGCTCCAATGTACACTACCTCTACTGTACTCCACTGTACTCTACCTCTACTATACTCCACTGTACTCTACCTCTACTGTGCTCCACTGTACTCTACCTCTACTGTGCTCCACTGTACACTACCTCTACTGTACTCCACTGTACTCTACCTGTACTGTGCTCCACTCTACTCTACCTCTACTGTGCTCCACTGTACTCTACCTCTACTGTACTCCACTGTACTCTACCTCTACTCCGATCTACTCTACTCTATCTCTACTGTACTCCACTGTACGCTATCTCTACTGTACTCCACTGTAATCTACCTCAACTATACTCCCCTGTACTCTACCTCTACTGTGCTCCACTGTACTCTAAATCTACTGTGCTCCACTGTACTCTACCTCTACTCTACTGCACTGTACTCTACCTCTACTATACTCCACTGTACTCTACCTCTACAGTGCTCGACTGTACTCTACCTCTACTGTACTCCAATGTACTCTACCTCTACTGTGCTCCACTGTACTCTACCTCTACTGTGCTCCACTGTACTCTACCTCTACTGTGCTCCACTGTACAATACCTCTATTGTAGTCCACTGTACTCTACCTCTACTGTGCTCCACTCTACTCTACCTCTACTGTGCTCCACTGTACTCTATCTCTACTCTAATCCACTGTACTCTATCTCTACTCCACTCCACTCTACTCTATCTCTACTGTACTCCACTGTACTCTACCTCTACTCTGCTCTATTGTACCCTATCTCTACTGTGCTCCACTGTACTCTACCTCTACTGTACTCCACTGTACTCCACCTCTACAGTGTTCTACTGTACTCTACCTCTACTGTACTCCACTGTACTCTACCTCTACTCTGCTCTACTGTACTCTATCTCTACTGTGCTCCACTGTACTCTACCTCTACTGTACTCCACTGTAGTCTACCTCAACTATACTCCACTGTACTCTACCTCTACTGTGCTCCACTGTACTCTACCTCAACTATACTCCACTGTACTCTATCTCTACTCTAATCCACTGTACTCTATCTCTACTCTACTCCACTCTACTCTACTCTACTGTACTCCACCTCTACTGTGCTCCACTGTACTTCACTGTACTCTAGCTCTACTGTGCTCCACTGTACTCTACCTCTACTGTGCTCTACGTTACTCTATCTCTACTGTGCTCCACTGTACTCCACCTCTACTGTACTCCACTGTACTCTACCTCTACTCTGCTCTACTGTACTCTATCTCTACTGTGCTCTACTGTACTCTACCTCTATTATACTGCACTGTACTCTACTTCTACTGTGCTACACTGTAATCTACCTCTACTGTGCTCCACTGTACACTACCTCTACTGTAGTCCACTGTACTCTACCTCTACTCTACTCTACTGTACTCTACCTCTACTGTGCTCCACTGTACTCCACTGTACTCCAGCTCTACTGTGCTCCACTGTACTCTACCACTACTGTACTCCACTGTACTCTACATCTACTGTGCTCCACTGTACTCTACCTCTACTGTAATCCACTGTACTCTACCTCTACTGTGCTCTACTGTACTCCACCTCTACTGTACTCCACTGTACTCTACCTCTACTGTACTGTACTGTTCTCTACCTCTACTGTACTCTACTGTACTCCACCTCTACTGTGCTCCACTGTGCTCCACTGTACTCTACCTCTACTGTACTCCACTGTACTCCACCTCTACAATGCTCCACTGTACTCTACCTCTACTGTACTCCACTGTACTCTACCTCTACTGTGCTCTACTGTACTCTATCTCTACTCTGCTCCACTGTACTCTACCTCTACTGTACTCCACTGTACTCCACCTCTACAGTGCTCCACTGTACTCTACCTCTACTGTACTCCACTGTACTCTACCTCTACTCTGCTCTACTGTACTCTATCTCTACTGTGCTCCACTGTACTCCACCTCTACTGTACTCCACTGTAGTCTACCTAAACTATACTCCACTGTACTCTACCTCCACTGTGCTCCACTGTACTCTACCTCAACTATACTCCACTGTACTCTATCTCTACTCTAATCCACTGTACTCTATCTCTACTCTACTCCACTCTACTCTATCTCTACTGTAGTCCACTGTACTTCTCCTCTACTCTACTCTACTGTACTCCACCTCTACTGTGCTCCACTGTACTCCACTGTACTACAACTCTACTGTGCTCCACTGTACTCTACCTCTACTGTACTCCACTGTACTCTACATCTACTGTGCTCCACTGTATTCTACCTCTACTGTACTCCACTGTACTCTACCTCTACTGTACTCCACTGTACTCTACCTCTACTGTACTCCACTGTATTCTACCTCTACTGTGCTCTACTGTACTCTACCTCTACTGTGCTCTACTGTACTCTACTCTATTGTGCGCCACTGTACTCTATTTCTACTGTACCCCACTGTGCTCCACCTCTACTGTGCTCAACTGTACTCTACCTCTACTGTGCTCCACTGTACACTACCTCTACTGTACTCCACTGTACTCTACCTCTACTGTGCTCCACTGTACTCTACCTCTACTGTGCTCCACTGTACTCTACCTCTACTGTGCTCCACTGTACTCTATCTCTAATGTACTCCACTGTACTCTACCTCTACAGTGCTCCACTGTGCTCTACCTCTACTGTACTCCACTGTACTCTACCTCTACTCTGCTCTACTGTACTCTATCTCTACTGTGCTCCACTGTACTCTATCTCTACTGTACTCCACTGTAATCTATCTCTACTGTGCTCCACTGTACTATACCTCTACTGTGCTCCACTGTACTCCACTGTACTCTATCTCTACTGTGATCCACTGTACTCTACCTCTACTGTGCTCCACTGTACTCCACTGTACTCTATCTCTACTGTGATCCACTGTACTCTACCTCTGCTGTGCTCCACTTTACTCTACCTCTACTGTGCTCCACTGTACTCTACCTCTACTGTGCTCCACTGTACACTACCTCTACTGTATTCCACTGTACTCTACCTCTACTGTGCTCCACTCTACTCTACCTCTACTGTGCTCCACTGTACTCCACTGTACTCTATCTCTACTGTACTCCACTGTACTCTACCTCTACAGTGCTCCACTGTGCTCTACCTCTACTGTACTCCAGTGTACTCTACTTCTACTCTGCTCTACTGTACTCTATCTCTACTGTACTCCACTGTACTCTACCTCTACTGTACTCCACTGTACTCTACCTCTACTGTACTCTACTCTTCTCCACCTCTAATGTGCTCCACTCTACTCTACCTCTACTGTACTCCACTGTACTCTACCTCTACTGTACTCTACTCTACTCCACCTCTAATGTGCTCCACTCTACTCTACCTCTACTGTACTCCACTGTACTCTACCTCTACTCTGCTCTACTGTACTCTATCTCTACTGTGCTCCACTGTACTCTACCTCTACTGTACTCCACTGTAGTCTACCTCAACTATACTCAACTGTACTCTACCTCTACTGTGCTCCACTGTACTCTACCTCTACTGTGCTCTACTGTACTCTATCTCTACTGTGCTCCACTGTACTCTACCTCTACAGTGCTCCACTGTACTCTACCTCTACTGTGCTCCACTGTACTCCACTGTACTCTACCTCTACTGTGCTCCACTGTACTCTACCTCTACTGTACTCCACTGTACTCTATCTCTACTGTGCTCCACTGTACTCTACCTCTACTGTACTCCACTGTACTCTATCTCTACTGTTCTCCACTGTACTCTACCTCTACTGTGCACCACTGTACTCCACTGTACTCTATCTCTACTGTGATCCACTGTACTCTACCTCTGCTGTGCTCCACTGTACTCTATCTCTACTCTACTCCACTGTACTCTATCTCTATTTTACTCCACTGTACTCTACCTCTACTGTACTCTACTGTACTCCACCTCTACTGTGCTCCACTGTACTCCACTGTACTCTTCCTCTACTGTACTCCACTGTACTCTATCTCTACTGTGCTCCACTGTACTCTACCTCTACTCTGCTCTACTGTACTCTTCTCTACTGTGCTCCACTGTACTCTATTTCTACTGTACCCCACTGTACTCTACCTCTACTGTGCTCCACTGTACTCTACTGTGCTCTACTGTACTCTACCTCTACTCTGCTCCACTGTACTTTATCTCTACTGTACTCCACTGTACTCTACCTCCACAGTGCTCCACTGTGCTCTACCTCTACTGTACTCCACTGTACTCTACCTCTACTCTGCTCTACTGTGCTCTACCTCTACTGTACTCCACTGTACTCTATCTCTACTGTACTCCACTGTAATCTATCTCTACTGTGCTCCACTGTACTATTCCTCTACTGTGCTCCTCTGTACTCCACTGTCATCTATCTCTACTGTGATCCACTGTACTCTACCTCTGCTGTGCTCCACTGTACTCTATCTCTACTCTACTCCACTGTACTCTACCTCTACTGTTCTCCACTGTACTCTACCTCTACTGTACTCCACTCTACTCTACCTCTACTGTGCTCCACTGTACTCTACCTCTAATGTACTCCACTGTACTCTACCTCTACTGTACTCTTCTCTACTCCACCTCTACTGTTCTCCACTGTACTCTACCTCTACTGTACTCCACTGCAGTCTACCTCAACTATACTCCACTGTACTCTACCTCTACTGTGCTCCACTGTACTCTACCTCTACTGTACTCCACTGTACTCTATCTCTACTGTACTCCACTGTAATCTATCTCTACTGTGCTCCACTGTACTATACCTCTACTGTGCTCCACTGTACTCCACTGTACTCTATCTCTACTGTGATCCACTGTACTCTACCTCTGCTGTGCTCCACTGTACTCTATCTCTACTCTACTCCACTGCACTCTACCTCTACTGTACTCCACTCTACGCTACCTCTACTGTGCTCCACTGTACTCTACCTCTAATGTACTCCACTGTACTCTTCCTCTACTGTACTCTTCTCTACTCCACCTCTAATGTGCTCCACTCTACTCTACCTCTACTGTACTCCACTGTACTCTACCTCTACCGTACTCCACTGTACTCTACCTCTACTATACTCCACTGCACTTATCTCTACTGTGTTCGACTGTACTCTATCTCTGCTGTACTACACTGTACTCTTCCTCTACTGTGCTCCACTGTACTCTATCTCTACTGTGCTCTACTGTACTCTATCTTTACTGTGCTCTACTGTACTCTACCTCTACTATACTCCACTGTACTCTACCTCTACTGTTTTCCACTGTACTCTACCTCTACTGTGCTCCACTGTACACTACCGCTACTATAGTCCACTGTACTCTACCTCTACTGTGCTCCACTCTAGTCTACCTCTACTGTGCTCCACTGTACTCTACCTCTACTGTGCTCCACTGTACACTAGTGTTAATTTCGTTAACGAAAACTAAACGAAAATATTTTCATCAACGCACATTTTTCACCGAACGAAAACTAGACGAGACGAGACTAAATCCCCACTAATAAACAATAACTGGGAGTAAATCAGAAATAATTTTCGTAGACTAATAAAGACGAGACGAAAATGCAGTTCGGTAAATAAAAGACTGGGCTAAAATCTATGGACATTTTAGTTCACGAACAAAGACGAGACGAAAATTACATATTATTATATGATATGGTTATGTCAAATCCTGTCTCCTCCTCCGCCTCCTCCTCGTCAGCTCTTCCGCCACACACCCACTTTCAAACCTGGAGCGGGCGGGCCGGGCACAGAGTAGCCTACTACACAACACATGGAGCAGACAGGAGCTGGATTCACGGCGAGGCGGCGACAGGTTAAAAGTAAAACATGCTTTGCACGGGGCTCGGGAGAAAGAGGATGAGAGAAAATGTTGAAATGTGAAATAATTTTAGGAAATGTTAAATATTATCTGCTGACAAAAAAGTAAAAGGTTAAAATGATGTCCTGACTAAAACTAGACTAAAATGTTGACAGTTTTTGTTGACTAAAACTAAACGAATAAAATGATGTTTTCTTGGACTAAAATAAAGACTAAAATGCTCGACTTATAGTCGACTAAAACTAGACTAAATAAAAATGGGATGATGTCGACTAAATGTGATAAAAACTAACAAGCGATGCTGAAACTGGACTAAAACTGAAACTAAATTTAAAAATGGCTGGTAAAATTAACACTACTGTACACTACCTCTACTGTACTCCACTGTACTCTACCTCTACTGTGCTCCACTGTACTCTACCTCTACTGTGCTCCACTGTACTCTATCTCTACTGTACTCCACTGTACTCTACCTCTACAGTGCTCCACTGTGCTCTACCTCTACTGTACTCCACTGTACTCTACCTCTACTCTAATCTACTGTTCTCTACCTCTACTGTACTCCACTGTACTCTACCTCTACTCTGCTCTACTGTACTCTATCTCTACTGTGCTCCACTGTACTCTACCTCTACTGCACTCCACTGTAGTCTACCTCAACTATACTCCACTGTACTCTACCTCTACTGTGCTCCACTGTAATCTACCTCTACTCTACTCCACTGTACTCTACCTCTACTATACTCCACTGTACTCTACCTCTACTGTGCTCTACTTTACTCTATCTCTACTATGCTCACCTGTACTCTACCTCTACTGTACTCCACTGTACTCCACCTCTACAGTGCTCCACAGTACTCTACCTCTACTGTACTCCACTGTACTCTACCTCTACTCTGCTCTACTGTACTCTATCTCTACTGTGCTCTACTGTACTCTACCTCTATTATACTCCACTGTACTCTACCTCTACTTTGCTCCACTGTACTCTACCTCTACTGTGCTCTACTGTACTCTATCTCTACTGTGCTCTACTGTACTCTACCTCTACTATACTCCACTGTACTCTACCTCTACTGTGCTACACTGTACTCTACCTCTACTGTGCTCCAATGTACACTACCTCTACTGTACTCCACTGTACTCTACCTCTACTATACTCCACTGTACTCTACCTCTACTGTGCTCCACTGTACTCTACCTCTACTGTGCTCCACTGTACACTACCTCTACTGTACTCCACTGTACTCTACCTGTACTGTGCTCCACTCTACTCTACCTCTACTGTGCTCCACTGTACTCTACCTCTACTGTACTCCACTGTACTCTACCTCTACTCCGATCTACTCTACTCTATCTCTACTGTACTCCACTGTACGCTATCTCTACTGTACTCCACTGTAATCTACCTCAACTATACTCCCCTGTACTCTACCTCTACTGTGCTCCACTGTACTCTAAATCTACTGTGCTCCACTGTACTCTACCTCTACTCTACTGCACTGTACTCTACCTCTACTATACTCCACTGTACTCTACCTCTACAGTGCTCGACTGTACTCTACCTCTACTGTACTCCAATGTACTCTACCTCTACTGTGCTCCACTGTACTCTACCTCTACTGTGCTCCACTGTACTCTACCTCTACTGTGCTCCACTGTACAATACCTCTATTGTAGTCCACTGTACTCTACCTCTACTGTGCTCCACTCTACTCTACCTCTACTGTGCTCCACTGTACTCTATCTCTACTCTAATCCACTGTACTCTATCTCTACTCCACTCCACTCTACTCTATCTCTACTGTACTCCACTGTACTCTACCTCTACTCTGCTCTATTGTACCCTATCTCTACTGTGCTCCACTGTACTCTACCTCTACTGTACTCCACTGTACTCCACCTCTACAGTGTTCTACTGTACTCTACCTCTACTGTACTCCACTGTACTCTACCTCTACTCTGCTCTACTGTACTCTATCTCTACTGTGCTCCACTGTACTCTACCTCTACTGTACTCCACTGTAGTCTACCTCAACTATACTCCACTGTACTCTACCTCTACTGTGCTCCACTGTACTCTACCTCAACTATACTCCACTGTACTCTATCTCTACTCTAATCCACTGTACTCTATCTCTACTCTACTCCACTCTACTCTACTCTACTGTACTCCACCTCTACTGTGCTCCACTGTACTTCACTGTACTCTAGCTCTACTGTGCTCCACTGTACTCTACCTCTACTGTGCTCTACGTTACTCTATCTCTACTGTGCTCCACTGTACTCCACCTCTACTGTACTCCACTGTACTCTACCTCTACTCTGCTCTACTGTACTCTATCTCTACTGTGCTCTACTGTACTCTACCTCTATTATACTGCACTGTACTCTACTTCTACTGTGCTACACTGTAATCTACCTCTACTGTGCTCCACTGTACACTACCTCTACTGTAGTCCACTGTACTCTACCTCTACTCTACTCTACTGTACTCTACCTCTACTGTGCTCCACTGTACTCCACTGTACTCCAGCTCTACTGTGCTCCACTGTACTCTACCTCTACTGTACTCCACTGTACTCTACATCTACTGTGCTCCACTGTACTCTACCTCTACTGTAATCCACTGTACTCTACCTCTACTGTGCTCTACTGTACTCCAACTCTACTGTACTCCACTGTACTCTACCTCTACTGTACTGTACTGTTCTCTACCTCTACTGTACTCTACTGTACTCCACCTCTACTGTGCTCCACTGTGCTCCACTGTACTCTACCTCTACTGTACTCCACTGTACTCCACCTCTACAATGCTCCACTGTACTCTACCTCTACTGTACTCCACTGTACTCTACCTCTACTGTGCTCTACTGTACTCTATCTCTACTCTGCTCCACTGTACTCTACCTCTACTGTACTCCACTGTACTCCACCTCTACAGTGCTCCACTGTACTCTACCTCTACTGTACTCCACTGTACTCTACCTCTACTCTGCTCTACTGTACTCTATCTCTACTGTGCTCCACTGTACTCCACCTCTACTGTACTCCACTGTAGTCTACCTAAACTATACTCCACTGTACTCTACCTCCACTGTGCTCCACTGTACTCTACCTCAACTATACTCCACTGTACTCTATCTCTACTCTAATCCACTGTACTCTATCTCTACTCTACTCCACTCTACTCTATCTCTACTGTAGTCCACTGTACTTCTCCTCTACTCTACTCTACTGTACTCCACCTCTACTGTGCTCCACTGTACTCCACTGTACTACAACTCTACTGTGCTCCACTGTACTCTACCTCTACTGTACTCCACTGTACTCTACATCTACTGTGCTCCACTGTATTCTACCTCTACTGTACTCCACTGTACTCTACCTCTACTGTACTCCACTGTACTCTACCTCTACTGTACTCCACTGTATTCTACCTCTACTGTGCTCTACTGTACTCTACCTCTACTGTGCTCTACTGTACTCTACTCTATTGTGCGCCACTGTACTCTATTTCTACTGTACCCCACTGTGCTCCACCTCTACTGTGCTCAACTGTACTCTACCTCTACTGTGCTCCACTGTACACTACCTCTACTGTACTCCACTGTACTCTACCTCTACTGTGCTCCACTGTACTCTACCTCTACTGTGCTCCACTGTACTCTACCTCTACTGTGCTCCACTGTACTCTATCTCTAATGTACTCCACTGTACTCTACCTCTACAGTGCTCCACTGTGCTCTACCTCTACTGTACTCCACTGTACTCTACCTCTACTCTGCTCTACTGTACTCTATCTCTACTGTGCTCCACTGTACTCTATCTCTACTGTACTCCACTGTAATCTATCTCTACTGTGCTCCACTGTACTATACCTCTACTGTGCTCCACTGTACTCCACTGTACTCTATCTCTACTGTGATCCACTGTACTCTACCTCTACTGTGCTCCACTGTACTCCACTGTACTCTATCTCTACTGTGATCCACTGTACTCTACCTCTGCTGTGCTCCACTTTACTCTACCTCTACTGTGCTCCACTGTACTCTACCTCTACTGTGCTCCACTGTACACTACCTCTACTGTATTCCACTGTACTCTACCTCTACTGTGCTCCACTCTACTCTACCTCTACTGTGCTCCACTGTACTCCACTGTACTCTATCTCTACTGTACTCCACTGTACTCTACCTCTACAGTGCTCCACTGTGCTCTACCTCTACTGTACTCCAGTGTACTCTACTTCTACTCTGCTCTACTGTACTCTATCTCTACTGTACTCCACTGTACTCTACCTCTACTGTACTCCACTGTACTCTACCTCTACTGTACTCTACTCTTCTCCACCTCTAATGTGCTCCACTCTACTCTACCTCTACTGTACTCCACTGTACTCTACCTCTACTGTACTCAACTCTACTCCACCTCTAATGTGCTCCACTCTACTCTACCTCTACTGTACTCCACTGTACTCTACCTCTACTCTGCTCTACTGTACTCTATCTCTACTGTGCTCCACTGTACTCTACCTCTACTGTACTCCACTGTAGTCTACCTCAACTATACTCAACTGTACTCTACCTCTACTGTGCTCCACTGTACTCTACCTCTACTGTGCTCTACTGTACTCTATCTCTACTGTGCTCCACTGTACTCTACCTCTACAGTGCTCCACTGTACTCTACCTCTACAGTGCTCCACTGTACTCTACCTCTACTATGCTCTACTGTACTCTATCTCTACTGTGCTCCACTGTACTCTACCTCGACAATACTCCACTGTACTCTACCTCTACTCTGCTCTACTGTACTCTATCTCTACTGTGATCCACTGTACTCTACCTCTACTGTACTCCACTGTAGTCTGCCTCAACTATACTCCACTGTACTCTACCTCTACTGTACTCCACTGTACTCTACCTCTACTCTACCTCTACTGTACTCTACCTCTACTGTACTCCACTGTAATCTACCTCTACTGTGCTCTACTGTACTCTACCTCTACTGTACTCCACTGTACTCTACCTCTACTGTACTGTACTGTTATCTACCTCTACTGTACTCTACTGTACTCCACCTCTACTGTTCTCCACTTTACTCCACTGTACTCTACCTCTACTGTGCTCCACTGTACCCTACCTCTACCATACTCCACTGTACTCTATATCTACTGTGCTCCACTCTACTCTACCTCAACTGTACTCCACTGTACTCTATCTCTACTGTTCTCCACTGTATTCTACCTCTACTGTGATCCACTGTACTCCACTGTACTCTATCTCTACTGTGATCCACTCTACTCTACCTCTGCTGTGCTCCACTGTACTCTATCTCTACTCTACTCTACTCTACTCCACCTCTACTGTGCTCCACTGTACTCCACTGTACTCTTCCTCTACTGTACTCCACTGTACTCTATCTCTACTGTGCTCCACTATACTCTACCTCTACTGTGCTCTACTGTACTCTACTCTACTGTGCTCCACTGTATTCTATTTCTACTGTACCCCACTGTACTCTACCTCTACTGTGCTCCACTGTACTCTACCTCTACTGTGCTCCACTGTACTCTACCTCTACTGTGCTCTACTGTACTCTATCTCTACTGTGCTCCACTGTACTCTACCTCTACAGTGCTCCACTGTACTCTACCTCTACAGTGCTCCACTGTACTCTACCTCTACTATGCTCTACTGTACTCTATCTCTACTGTGCTCCACTGTACTCTACCTCGACAATACTCCACTGTACTCTACCTCTACTGTGCTCCACTGTACTCTACCTCTACTGTGCTCCACTGTACTCTACCTCTACTGTGCTCCACTGTACTCTACCTCTACTGTACTCCACTGTACTCTACCTCTACTCTGCTCTACTGTACTCTATCTCTACTGTGCTCCACTCTACTCTACCTCTACTGTACTCCACTGTAGTCTACCTAAACTATACTCCACTCTACTCTACCTCCACTGTGCTCCACTGTACTCTACCTCAACTATACTCCACTGTACTCTATCTCTACTCTAATCCACTGTACTCTATCTCTACTCTACTCCACTCTACTCTATCTCTACTGTACTCCACTGTACTCTACCTCTACTCTACTCTACTGTACTCCACCTCTACTGTGCTCCACTGTACTCCACTGTACTCCAGCTCTATTGTGCTCCACTGTACTCTACATCTATTGTGCTCCACTGTACTCTACCTCTACTGTACTCCACTGTACTCTACCTCTACTGTACTCCACTGTACTCTACCTCTACTGTACTCCACTGTATTCTACCTCTACTGTGCTCTACTGTACTCTATCTCTACTGTACTCCACTGTACTCTACCTCTACTGTACTGTACTGTTCTCTAAGTCTACTGTACTCTACTGTACTCCACCTCTACTGTGCTCCACTGTACTCCACTGTACTCTACCTCTACTGTGCTCCACTGTACTCTACCTCTACTGTACTCCACTGTACTCTATCTCTACTGTGCTCCACTGTACTCTACCTCTACTGTACTCCACTGTACTCTATCTCTACTGTTCTCCACTGTACTCTACCTCTACTGTGCACCACTGTACTCCACTGTACTCTATCTCTACTGTGATCCACTGTACTCTACCTCTGCTGTGCTCCACTGTACTCTATCTCTACTCTACTCCACTGTACTCTATCTCTATTTTACTCCACTGTACTCTACCTCTACTGTACTCTACTGTACTCCACCTCTACTGTGCTCCACTGTACTCCACTGTACTCTTCCTCTACTGTACTCCACTGTACTCTATCTCTACTGTGCTCCACTGTACTCTACCTCTACTCTGCTCTACTGTACTCTTCTCTACTGTGCTCCACTGTACTCTATTTCTACTGTACCCCACTGTACTCTACCTCTACTGTGCTCCACTGTACTCTACTGTGCTCTACTGTACTCTACCTCTACTCTGCTCCACTGTACTTTATCTCTACTGTACTCCACTGTACTCTACCTCCACAGTGCTCCACTGTGCTCTACCTCTACTGTACTCCACTGTACTCTACCTCTACTCTGCTCTACTGTGCTCTACCTCTACTGTACTCCACTGTACTCTATCTCTACTGTACTCCACTGTAATCTATCTCTACTGTGCTCCACTGTACTATTCCTCTACTGTGCTCCACTGTACTCCACTGTCATCTATCTCTACTGTGATCCACTGTACTCTACCTCTGCTGTGCTCCACTGTACTCTATCTCTACTCTACTCCACTGTACTCTACCTCTACTGTTCTCCACTGTACTCTACCTCTACTGTACTCCACTCTACTCTACCTCTACTGTGCTCCACTGTACTCTACCTCTAATGTACTCCACTGTACTCTACCTCTACTGTACTCTTCTCTACTCCACCTCTAATGTGCTCCACTCTACTCTACCTCTACTGTACTCCACTGTACTCTACCTCTACTGTACTCCAATGTACTCTACCTCTACTATACTCCACTGCACTTATCTCTACAGTTTTCTACTGTACTCTACCTCTACTGTACTCCACTGCACTCTACCTCTACTCTGCTCTACTGTACTCTATCTCTACTGTGCTCCACTGTTCTCTACCTCTACTGTGCTCCACTGTACTCTATCTCTACTGTACTCCACTGTACTCTACCTCTACAGTGCTCCACTGTGCTCTACCTCTACTGTACTCCACTGTACTCTACCTCTACTCCGATCTACTCTACTCTATCTCTACTGTACTCCACTGTACGCTATCTCTACTGTACTCCACTGTAATCTACCTCAACTATACTCCCCTGTACTCTACCTCTACTGTGCTCCACTGTACTCTAAATCTACTGTGCTCCACTGTACTCTACCTCTACTCTACTGCACTGTACTCTACCTCTACTATACTCCACTGTACTCTACCTCTACAGTGCTCGACTGTACTCTACCTCTACTGTACTCCAATGTACTCTACCTCTACTGTGCTCCACTGTACTCTACCTCTACTGTGCTCCACTGTACTCTACCTCTACTGTGCTCCACTGTACAATACCTCTATTGTAGTCCACTGTACTCTACCTCTACTGTGCTCCACTCTACTCTACCTCTACTGTGCTCCACTGTACTCTATCTCTACTCTAATCCACTGTACTCTATCTCTACTCCACTCCACTCTACTCTATCTCTACTGTACTCCACTGTATTCTACCTCTACTCTACTCTACTGTACTCCACCTCTACTGTGCTCCACTGTACTCCACTGTACTCTAGCTCTACTGTGCTCCACTGTACTCTACCTCTACTGTGCTCTACTGTACTCTATCTCTACTGTGCTCCACTGTACTCTACCTCTACTGTACTCCACTGTACTCCACCTCTACAGTGCTCCACTGTACTCTAACTCTACTGTACTCCAATCTACTCTACCTCTACTCTGCTCTACTGTACTCTATCTCGACTGTGCTCTACTGTACTCTACCTCTATTATACTCCACTGTACTCTACCTCTACTGTGCTCCACTGTACTCTACCTCTACTGTGCTCCACTGTACTCCACTGTACTCTACCTCTACTGTGCTCCACTCTACTCTACCTCTACTGTGCTCCACTGTACTCTACCTCTACTGTGCTCTACTGTACTCTATCTCTACTGTGCTCCACTGTACTCTACCTCTACTGTACTCTACTCTACTCCACCTCTAATGTGCTCAACTGTACTCCACTGTACTCTACCTCTACTGTGCTCCACTCTACTCTACCTCTACTGTGCTCCACTGTACTCTACCTCTACTGTGCTCTACTGTACTCTATCTCTACTGTGCTCCACTGTACTCTACCTCTACTGTACTCTACTCTACTCCACCTCTAATGTGCTCAACTCTACTCTACCTCTACTGTACTCCACTGTACTCTACCTCTACTCTGCTCTACTGTACTCTATCTCTACTGTGCTCCACTGTACTCTACCTCTACTGTACTCTACTGTAGTCTACCTCAACTATACTCCACTGTACTCTACCTCTACTGTGCTCCACTGTACTCTACCTCTACTGTGCTCTACTGTACTCTATCTCTACTGTGCTCCACTGTACTCTACCTCTACTGTACTCCACTGTAGTCTACCTAAACTATACTCCACTCTACTCTACCTCCACTGTGCTCCACTGTACTCTACCTCAACTATACTCCACTGTACTCTATCTCTAATCTAATCCACTGTACTCTATCTCTACTCTACTCCACTGTGCTCTATCTCTACTGTACTCCACTGTACTCTACCTCTACTCTACTCTACTGTACTCCACCTCTACTGTGCTCCACTGTACTCCACTGTACTCCAGCTCTACTGTGCTCCACTGTACTCTACATCTACTGTGCTCCACTGTACTCTACCTCTACTGTACTCCACTTTACTCTACCTCTACTGTACTCCACTGTACTCTACCTCTACTATACTCCACTGTACTCTACCTCTACTGTGCTCTACTGTACTCTATCTCTACTGTACTCCACTGTACTCTACCTCTACTGTACTGTACTGTTCTCTAAGTCTACTGTACTCTACTGTACTCCACCTCTACTGTGCTCCACTGTACTCCACTGTACTCTACCTCTACTGTGCTCCACTGTACTCTACCTCTACTGTACTCCACTGTACTCTATCTCTACTGTGCTCCACTGTACTCTACCTCTACTGAACTCCACTGTACTCTACCTCTACTGTTCTCCACTGTACTCTACCTCTACTGTGCACCACTCTACTCCACTGTACTCTATCTCTACTGTGATCCACTGTACTCTACCTCTGCTGTGCTCCACTGTACTCTATCTCTACTCTACTCCACTGTACTCTCTCTATTTTACTCCACTGTACTCTACCTCTACTGTACTCTACTGTACTCCACCTCTACTGTGCTCCACTGTACTCCACTGTACTCTTCCTCTACTGTACTCCACTGTACTCTATCTCTACTGTGCTCCACTGTACTCTACCTCTACTGTGCTCTACTGTACTCTTCTCTACTGTGCTCCACTGTACTCTATTTCTACTGTACCCCACTGTACTCTACATCTACTGTGCTCCACTGTACTCTACCTCTACTGTGCTCCACTGTACACTACCTCTACTCTACTCCACTGTACTCTACCTCTACTGTGCTCCACTGTACTCTACCTCTACTGTGCTCCACTGTACTCTACCTCTACTCTGCTCCACTGTACTTTATCTCTACTGTACTCCACTGTACTCTACCTCCACAGTGTTCCACTGTGCTCTACCTCTACTGTACTCCACTGTACTCTACCTCTACTCTGCTCTACTGTGCTCTACCTCTACTGTACTCCACTGTACTCTATCTCTACTGTACTCCACTGTAATCTATCTCTACTGTGCTCCACTGTACTATTCCTCTACTGTGCTCCACTGTACTCCACTGTCATCTATCTCTACTGTGATCCACTGTACTCTACCTCTGCTGTGCTCCACTGTACTCTATCTCTACTCTACTCCACTGTACTCTACCTCTACTGTTCTCCACTGTACTCTACGTCTACTGTACTCCACTCTACCTCTACTGTGCTCCACTGTACTCTACCTCTAATGTACTCCACTGTACTCTACCTCTACTGTACTCTTCTCTACTCCACCTCTAATGTGCTCCACTCTACTCTACCTCTACTGTACTCCACTGTACTCTACCTCTACTGTACTCCACTGTACTCTACCTCTACTATACTCCACTGCACTTATCTCTACAGTGTTCTACTGTACTCTACCTCTACTGTACTCCACTGTACTCTACCTCTACTCTGCTCTACTGTACTCTATCTCTACTGTGCTCCACTGTACTCTACCTCTACTGTGCTCCACTGTACTCTATCTCTACTGTACTCCACTGTACTCTACCTCTACAGTGCTCCACTGTGCTCTACCTCTACTGTACTCCACTGTACTCTACCTCTACTCCGCTCTACTCTACTCAATCTCTACTGTACTCCACTGTACGCTATCTCTACTGTACTCCACTGTAGTCTACCTCAACTATACTCCCCTGTACTCTACCTCTACTGTGCTCCACTGTACTCTACATCTACTGTGCTCCACTGTACTCTACCTCTACTCTACTGCACTGTACTCTACCTCTACTATACTCCACTGTACTCTACCTCTACAGTGCTCCACTGTACTCTACCTCTACTGTACTCCAATGTACTCTACCTCTACTGTGCTCCACTGTACTCTACCTCTACTGTGCTCCACTGTACAATACCTCTATTGTATTCCACTGTACTCCACTGTCATCTATCTCTACTGTGATCCACTGTACTCTACCTCTGCTGTGCTCCACTGTACTCTATCTCTACTCTACTCCACTGTACTCTACCTCTACTGTTCTCCACTGTACTCTACGTCTACTGTACTCCACTCTACCTCTACTGTGCTCCACTGTACTCTACCTCTAATGTACTCCACTGTACTCTACCTCTACTGTACTCTTCTCTACTCCACCTCTAATGTGCTCCACTCTACTCTACCTCTACTGTACTCCACTGTACTCTACCTCTACTGTACTCCACTGTACTCTACCTCTACTATACTCCACTGCACTTATCTCTACAGTGTTCTACTGTACTCTACCTCTACTGTACTCCACTGTACTCTACCTCTACTCTGCTCTACTGTACTCTATCTCTACTGTGCTCCACTGTACTCTACCTCTACTGTGCTCCACTGTACTCTATCTCTACTGTACTCCACTGTACTCTACCTCTACAGTGCTCCACTGTGCTCTACCTCTACTGTACTCCACTGTACTCTACCTCTACTCCGCTCTACTCTACTCAATCTCTACTGTACTCCACTGTACGCTATCTCTACTGTACTCCACTGTAGTCTACCTCAACTATACTCCCCTGTACTCTACCTCTACTGTGCTCCACTGTACTCTACATCTACTGTGCTCCACTGTACTCTACCTCTACTCTACTGCACTGTACTCTACCTCTACTATACTCCACTGTACTCTACCTCTACAGTGCTCCACTGTACTCTACCTCTACTGTACTCCAATGTACTCTACCTCTACTGTGCTCCACTGTACTCTACCTCTACTGTGCTCCACTGTACAATACCTCTATTGTATTCCACTGTACTCTACCTCTACTGTGCTCCACTCTACTCTACCTCTATTGTGCTCCACTGTACTCTATCTCTACTCTAATCCACTGTACTCTATCTCTACTCTACTCCACTCTACTCTATCTCTACTGTACTCCACTGTACTCTACCTCTACTCTACTCTACTGTACTCCACCTCTACTGTGCTCCACTGTACTCCACTGTACTCTAACTCTACTGTGCTCCACTGTACTCTACCTCTACTGTGCTCTACTGTACTCTATCTCTACTGTGCTCCACTGTACTCTACCTCTACTGTACTCCACTGTACTCCACCTCTACAGTGCTCCACTGTACTCTAACTCTACTGTACTCCACTGTACTCTACCTCTACTGTGCTCTACTGTACTCTACCTCTACTGTACTCCACTGTACTCTATCTCTACTGTGCTCCACTGTACTCTACCTCTACTGTACTCCACTGTACTCTATCTCTACTGTTCTCCACTGTACTCTACCTCTACTGTGCACCACTGTACTCCACTGTACTCTATCTCTACTGTGATCCACTGTACTCTACCTCTGCTGTGCTCCACTGTACTCTATCTCTACTCTACTCCACTGTACTCTATCTCTATTTTACTCCACTGTACTCTACCTCTACTGTACTCTATTGTACTCCACCTCTACTGTGCTCCACTGTACTCCACTGTACTCTTCCTCTACTGTACTCCACTGTACTCTATCTCTACTGTGCTCCACTGTACTCTACCTCTACTCTGCTCTACTGTACTCTTCTCTACTGTGCTCCGCTGTACTCTATTTCTACTGTACCCCACTGTACTCAATTCAAGCTTTATTTGTCATTGCATAAATACAGTGTATTAACACAACGAAATTCCAAGTGCTACTCCAGATCAGTGCTTTAGACAAAATACACACTAATAGATAAATATAACAGACAAACAAACACCCCCCATCCCTTTATCCCCTCCCTCCCCGACAACACACACCCTCCCACACACATATGTGTACAATAGCAGCGGTTTCGATATAGCAGCAGGTTTCAGCATACAAGTTAAGATATTCGCAGATGAGATCATGTCTAGAGGCAATGTGGTTGGTCATGACAGGAGGATAGTGAGAGGAGGAATTTCCTTTATTCCACAGGGTTATTGTTTGTTCAATGAACGTATGGCCCAGGGGAAAAAGCTCTTTGTTAGTCTGGCAGTGCGTACTCTCATTGACCTATAGCGCCTGCCAGAGGGAAGCAGGTTGAACAGGTGGTGGGCAGGGTGGACAGTGTCTTTGAGAATAGATCTAGTCCGATTGAGGCAGCGGGAGTTGGCAAGCTCTTCCAGGGAGGGAAGGGGGCAACCTATGGTCTTTTGGGCTGAACCTATGACCCTCTGCAGAGTCCTCCTGTCTGCCACCGAACATCCCGCATACCATACTATGATACAATAAGTGAGTACA
Organism: Tiaroga cobitis; assembly: GCA_030578255.1. Lineage (NCBI taxonomy): Eukaryota > Metazoa > Chordata > Actinopteri > Cypriniformes > Leuciscidae > Tiaroga > Tiaroga cobitis. The sequence goes on along the minus strand of JAROOI010000056.1, from coordinate 647,535 downwards.
CTTTCAATGATTGCCCGGTAAAAGGACACCAGCAGCTTCTGTTCAAGATGGTTTTTCCTGAGAATTCTCAGGAAGTGTAGTCGCTGTTGGGCCTTTTTTGTTATTGCTTTAGCATTTATGAACCAAGAGAGGTCTTCAGAAATGTGTACTCCCAAAAATTTAAAAGATGAGACCCTTTCCACGCATTCGGCATTTAGATGGAGTGGAGCGTGGGCTGTGCTGTTTCGTCTGAAGTCTATGATGATCTCTTTGGTTTTTGTTGTATTCAACAGTAAGTTATTTGATGAGCACCAGTATGACAGTTGCTGGACCTCGTCTCTGTACTCTGTCTCATCCCCACCTGAGATTAGACCAACCACCGTGGTGTCATCTGCAAATTTTATGATAAGGTTGGAGGGGTGAGAAGGGGAGCAGTCAGATGTATAAAGGAGTGGGCTCAACACACAGCCTTGAGGGGAGCCAGTGCTGATTGTAAGGGGACAGGAGAGATGATGACCAAGTCTCACTTGTTGTGATCTGTTTGAGAGGAAGTCTTTTATCCAAGCGCAGGTGGAGGGAGGGAGGTGTAAGCCCAAAAGTTTTTTAATCAGAATGTCCGGAATTATTGTATTAAAGGCAGAGCTGAAATCTATGAAGAGTAGTCTTACATAGCTGCCAGGGTGTTCGAGGTGACTCAACGTGGAGTGAAGGGTGATGGCAATAGCATCCTCAGTAGAGCGGTTTGCCCTATAGGCAAACTGGTGAGGGTCTAATGATGGTGGAAGGCAGGCCTTGATGTGCTGGGCAACCAACCTTTCCAGGCACTTCATTACAAGTGATGTTAGTGCGATGGGCCTAAAGTCGTTCAGGCTTTTCCATACTGATGTTTTTGGAACTGGAATGATGATGGCGGATTTCCAGCAAGATGGAACTATGGCTCGGGTCAGAGAGATGTTGAAGATCTTGGTGAAAATCCCCGTTAGTTGGTCTGCACAGGCCCTGAGTACTTTCCCTGGTACTCCGTCGGGTCCAGCCGCCTTCCTCGGGTTCACTTCCCTTAGTGCTCTCCTCACCTGATGTTCCTGGAGGGATAGTGAGGTGCAGGTGAAGGATGGGGGAGGAGTTGATGGACCATTCACCTCGAACCGGACAAAGAAACTGTTTAATTCCTCTGCCATTGTAACATCAGGGGGGTTAGATATGATGTTGTAGCCCTTGTAGTTTGAAATGTGTTGTAATCCCTGCCACACTTGACGCGGGTTCTTGTCCACGATGTATCCCTCTATTTTCCTTTTGTATGTTGCCTTAGCAGCCCTAATGCCCTTCCTTAGATTAGCTCTAGCTGAGCTGTACTGAGCCCTGTCCCCTGACCTAAATGCTGTGTTATGATCCTTAATAAGGAGCCGCACTTCACTTGTCATCCAGGGTTTCTGGTTAGGGAAAACCCTGATCTGTTTCGAGACGGTTGCATTTTCAATACAGAATGTAATGTAGGATAGGACAGTGTCTGTATGCTCCTCCTCATCCTGGTTTTCAAATAGACTCCACTCTGTGGTTGAGAAGCAGTCTTGGAGCTGGAAGAGGGCATCCTCTGACCAGGTGTTAATCGTTCTAATGGTGGGCTTATTTTTCCTGATGTGAGGGGTGTAGGCAGGTATGAGATGCAGTGAGAGGTGGTCTGACAGTCCAACGTGTGGCTGGGACACTGCTTTGTATGCATGCTTAATATTACAGTAAACATGGTCAAGTGTGCTGCTCTCCCTGGTGGCACACTTCACATATTGGGTGAATTTAGGGAGGACAGTTTTTAAGCATGCCCGGTTAAAATCTCCTGCTACAATATGTACCCCATCTGGGTGCGCCTGCAGCTGTTTACTTATACACCCATGAAGATCGCTGAGGGCTATATTAACGTTAGCATCCGGAGGGATGTACACGGCCGTGATGGTTACTACAGTTATCTCCCTAGGTAAGTAAAAGGGGCGGCAGATGACGGTTAACGCCTCAAGATGGGGGGAGCAATATTTATATATTACATTGCTTTGTGAACACCAGTCATTGTTAACATAGACACAGAGTCCACCTCCTCTGTTCTTACCGGAGTCACTGTTCCTGTCCTGTCGATAGATGGTGCGGCCTGCTAACTGTACAGCATTATCAGGGATAGCAGGGTGGAGCCAGGTTTCGGACAGAATCATCACACAACAATCCCGGACAAAGTTGTTAGTTGCTATCCGTAACTCCAGGTCATCCATTTTATGCACGATGGATCTTACATTTGTGAGGAAAACACTGGGAAGAGAGGGCTTGTGTGGATACTTCTTTAGCCGCGATAGCAGGCCGGCTCGGCATCCTCGCTTCTGCTTCCTGTTCTTCCGCCGTCGACGCTGCCTGCGGGAGCCTGTGACAATCCACGGGGATCCCGGTGTCCTCGATATTTCGAGCGGTATGTTGTTTTCTTGTTGAAAATAGTCCGTGATTGGAACACTACTTCGTACACCAATGCTGATCAGGTTCGTACGACTATATACAGATTGTGCTTGGCAGAGTTCGCCATACATTAGCCACATAACACCTATTAAACATACTAAAAAGCACCGAACGAGAGAGCACAAAGCCGCTGCACTTGCGCGCGCCGCCATTTTGACTCTACCTCTACTGTGCTCCACTGTACTCTACCTCTACTGTGCTCCACTGTACACTACCTCCACTGTACTCCACTGTACTCTACCTCTACTGTGCTCCAATGTACTCTACCTCTACTGTGCTCCACTGTACTCTACCTCTACTCTGCTCCACTGTACTTTATCTCTACTGTACTCCACTGTACTCTACCTCCACAGTGCTCCACTGTGCTCTACCTCTACTGTACTCCACTGTACTCTACCTCTACTCTGCTCTACTGTGCTCTACCTCTACTGTACTCCACTGTACTCTATCTCTACTGTACTCCACTGTAATCTATCTCTACTGTGCTCCACTGTACTATTCCTCTACTGTGCTACACTGTACTCAACTGTCATCTATCTCTACTGTGATCCACTGTACTCTACCTCTGCTGTGCTCCACTGTACTCTATCTCTACTCTACTCCACTGTACTCTACCTCTACTGTTCTCCACTGTACTCTACCTCTACTGTACTCCACTCTACTCTACCTCTACTGTGCTCCACTGTACTCTACCTCTAATGTACTCCACTGTACTCTACCTCTACTGTACTCTTCTCTACTCCACCTCTAATGTGCTCCACTCTACTCTACCTCTACTGTACTCCACTGTACTCTACCTCTACTGTACTCCACTGTACTCTACCTCTACTATACTCCACTGCACTTATCTCTACAGTTTTCTACTGTACTCTACCTCTACTGTACTCCACTGTACTCTACCTCTACTCTGCTCTACTGTACTCTATCTCTACTGTGCTCCACTGTACTCTACCTCTACTGTGCTCCACTGTACTCTATCTCTACTGTACTCCACTGTACTCTACCTCTACAGTGCTCCACTGTGCTCTACCTCTACTGTACTCCACTGTACTCTACCTCTACTCCGCTCTACTCTACTCTATCTCTACTGTACTCCACTGTACGCTATCTCTACTGTACTCCACTGTAGTCTACCTCAACTATACTCCCCTGTACTCTACCTCTACTGTGCTCCACTGTACTCTAAATCTACTGTGCTCCACTGTACTCTACCTCTACTCTACTGCACTGTACTCTACCTCTACTATACTCCACTGTACTCTACCTCTACAGTAATCCACTGTACTCTACCTCTACTGTACTCCAATGTACTCTACCTCTACTGTGCTCCACTGTACTCTACCTCTACTGTGCTCCACTGTACTCTACCTCTACTGTGCTCCACTGTACAATACCTCTATTGTAGTCCACTGTACTCTACCTCTACTGTGCTCCACTCTACTCTACCTCTACTGTGCTCCACTGTACTCTATCTTTACTCTAATCCACTGTACTCTATCTCTACTCTACTCCACTCTACTCTATCTCTACTGTACTCCACTGTACTCTACCTCTACTCTACTCTACTGTACTCCACCTCTACTGTGCTCCACTGTATTCCACTGTACTCTAGCTCTACTGTGCTCCACTGTACTCTACCTCTACTGTGCTCTACTGTACTCTATCTCTACTGTGCTCCACTGTACTCTACCTCTACTGTACTCCACTGTACTCCACCTCTACAGTGCTCCACTGTACTCTAACTCTACTGTACTCCAATGTACTCTACCTCTACTCTGCTCTACTGTACTCTATCTCTACTGTGCTCTACTGTACTCTACCTCTATTATACTCCACTGTACTCTACCTCTACTGTGCTCCACTGTACTCTACCTCTACTGTGCTCCACTGTACAATACCTCTATTGTATTCCACTGTACTCTACCTCTACTGTGCTCCACTCTACTCTACCTCTATTGTGCTCCACTGTACTCTATCTCTACTCTAATCCACTGTACTCTATCTCTACTCTACTCCACTCTACTCTATCTCTACTGTACTCCACTGTACTCTACCTCTACTCTACTCTACTGTACTCCACCTCTACTGTGCTCCACTGTACTCCACTGTACTCTAGCTCTACTGTGCTCCACTGTACTCTACCTCTACTGTGCTCTACTGTACTCTATCTCTACTGTGCTCCACTGTACTCTACCTCTACTGTACTCCACTGTACTCCACCTCTACAGTGCTCCACTGTACTCTAACTCTACTGTACTCCACTGTACTCTACCTCTACTGTGCTCTACTGTACTCTACCTCTACTGTACTCCACTGTACTCTATCTCTACTGTGCTCCACTGTACTCTACCTCTACTGTACTCCACTGTACTCTATCTCTACTGTTCTCCACTGTACTCTACCTCTACTGTGCACCACTGTACTCCACTGTACTCTATCTCTACTGTGATCCACTGTACTCTACCTCTGCTGTGCTCCACTGTACTCTATCTCTACTCTACTCCACTGTACTCTATCTCTATTTTACTCCACTGTACTCTACCTCTACTGTACTCTATTGTACTCCACCTCTACTGTGCTCCACTGTACTCCACTGTACTCTTCCTCTACTGTACTCCACTGTACTCTATCTCTACTGTGCTCCACTGTACTCTACCTCTACTCTGCTCTACTGTACTCTTCTCTACTGTGCTCCGCTGTACTCTATTTCTACTGTACCCCACTGTACTCAATTCAAGCTTTATTTGTCATTGCATAAATACAGTGTATTAACACAACGAAATTCCAAGTGCTACTCCAGATCAGTGCTTTAGACAAAATACACACTAATAGATAAATATAACAGACAAACAAACACCCCCCATCCCTTTATCCCCTCCCTCCCCGACAACACACACCCTCCCACACACATATGTGTACAATAGCAGCGGTTTCGATATAGCAGCAGGTTTCAGCATACAAGTTAAGATATTCGCAGATGAGATCATGTCTAGAGGCAATGTGGTTGGTCATGACAGGAGGATAGTGAGAGGAGGAATTTCCTTTATTCCACAGGGTTATTGTTTGTTCAATGAACGTATGGCCCAGGGGAAAAAGCTCTTTGTTAGTCTGGCAGTGCGTACTCTCATTGACCTATAGCGCCTGCCAGAGGGAAGCAGGTTGAACAGGTGGTGGGCAGGGTGGACAGTGTCTTTGAGAATAGATCTAGTCCGATTGAGGCAGCGGGAGTTGGCAAGCTCTTCCAGGGAGGGAAGGGGGCAACCTATGGTCTTTTGGGCTGAACCTATGACCCTCTGCAGAGTCCTCCTGTCTGCCACCGAACATCCCGCATACCATACTATGATACAATAAGTGAGTACACTTTCAATGATTGCCCGGTAAAAGGACACCAGCAGCTTCTGTTCAAGATGGTTTTTCCTGAGAATTCTCAGGAAGTGTAGTCGCTGTTGGGCCTTTTTTGTTATTGCTTTAGCATTTATGAACCAAGAGAGGTCTTCAGAAATGTGTACTCCCAAAAATTTAAAAGATGAGACCCTTTCCACGCATTCGGCATTTAGATGGAGTGGAGCGTGGGCTGTGCTGTTTCGTCTGAAGTCTATGATGATCTCTTTGGTTTTTGTTGTATTCAACAGTAAGTTATTTGATGAGCACCAGTATGACAGTTGCTGGACCTCGTCTCTGTACTCTGTCTCATCCCCACCTGAGATTAGACCAACCACCGTGGTGTCATCTGCAAATTTTATGATAAGGTTGGAGGGGTGAGAAGGGGAGCAGTCAGATGTATAAAGGAGTGGGCTCAACACACAGCCTTGAGGGGAGCCAGTGCTGATTGTAAGGGGACAGGAGAGATGATGACCAAGTCTCACTTGTTGTGATCTGTTTGAGAGGAAGTCTTTTATCCAAGCGCAGGTGGAGGGAGGGAGGTGTAAGCCCAAAAGTTTTTTAATCAGAATGTCCGGAATTATTGTATTAAAGGCAGAGCTGAAATCTATGAAGAGTAGTCTTACATAGCTGCCAGGGTGTTCGAGGTGACTCAACGTGGAGTGAAGGGTGATGGCAATAGCATCCTCAGTAGAGCGGTTTGCCCTATAGGCAAACTGGTGAGGGTCTAATGATGGTGGAAGGCAGGCCTTGATGTGCTGGGCAACCAACCTTTCCAGGCACTTCATTACAAGTGATGTTAGTGCGATGGGCCTAAAGTCGTTCAGGCTTTTCCATACTGATGTTTTTGGAACTGGAATGATGATGGCGGATTTCCAGCAAGATGGAACTATGGCTCGGGTCAGAGAGATGTTGAAGATCTTGGTGAAAATCCCCGTTAGTTGGTCTGCACAGGCCCTGAGTACTTTCCCTGGTACTCCGTCGGGTCCAGCCGCCTTCCTCGGGTTCACTTCCCTTAGTGCTCTCCTCACCTGATGTTCCTGGAGGGATAGTGAGGTGCAGGTGAAGGATGGGGGAGGAGTTGATGGACCATTCACCTCGAACCGGACAAAGAAACTGTTTAATTCCTCTGCCATTGTAACATCAGGGGGGTTAGATATGATGTTGTAGCCCTTGTAGTTTGAAATGTGTTGTAATCCCTGCCACACTTGACGCGGGTTCTTGTCCACGATGTATCCCTCTATTTTCCTTTTGTATGTTGCCTTAGCAGCCCTAATGCCCTTCCTTAGATTAGCTCTAGCTGAGCTGTACTGAGCCCTGTCCCCTGACCTAAATGCTGTGTTATGATCCTTAATAAGGAGCCGCACTTCACTTGTCATCCAGGGTTTCTGGTTAGGGAAAACCCTGATCTGTTTCGAGACGGTTGCATTTTCAATACAGAATGTAATGTAGGATAGGACAGTGTCTGTATGCTCCTCCTCATCCTGGTTTTCAAATAGACTCCACTCTGTGGTTGAGAAGCAGTCTTGGAGCTGGAAGAGGGCATCCTCTGACCAGGTGTTAATCGTTCTAATGGTGGGCTTATTTTTCCTGATGTGAGGGGTGTAGGCAGGTATGAGATGCAGTGAGAGGTGGTCTGACAGTCCAACGTGTGGCTGGGACACTGCTTTGTATGCATGCTTAATATTACAGTAAACATGGTCAAGTGTGCTGCTCTCCCTGGTGGCACACTTCACATATTGGGTGAATTTAGGGAGGACAGTTTTTAAGCATGCCCGGTTAAAATCTCCTGCTACAATATGTACCCCATCTGGGTGCGCCTGCAGCTGTTTACTTATACACCCATGAAGATCGCTGAGGGCTATATTAACGTTAGCATCCGGAGGGATGTACACGGCCGTGATGGTTACTACAGTTATCTCCCTAGGTAAGTAAAAGGGGCGGCAGATGACGGTTAACGCCTCAAGATGGGGGGAGCAATATTTATATATTACATTGCTTTGTGAACACCAGTCATTGTTAACATAGACACAGAGTCCACCTCCTCTGTTCTTACCGGAGTCACTGTTCCTGTCCTGTCGATAGATGGTGCGGCCTGCTAACTGTACAGCATTATCAGGGATAGCAGGGTGGAGCCAGGTTTCGGACAGAATCATCACACAACAATCCCGGACAAAGTTGTTAGTTGCTATCCGTAACTCCAGGTCATCCATTTTATGCACGATGGATCTTACATTTGTGAGGAAAACACTGGGAAGAGAGGGCTTGTGTGGATACTTCTTTAGCCGCGATAGCAGGCCGGCTCGGCATCCTCGCTTCTGCTTCCTGTTCTTCCGCCGTCGACGCTGCCTGCGGGAGCCTGTGACAATCCACGGGGATCCCGGTGTCCTCGATATTTCGAGCGGTATGTTGTTTTCTTGTTGAAAATAGTCCGTGATTGGAACACTACTTCGTACACCAATGCTGATCAGGTTCGTACGACTATATACACATTGTGCTTGGCAGAGTTCGCCATACATTAGCCACATAACACCTATTAAACATACTAAAAAGCACCGAACGAGAGAGCACAAAGCCGCTGCACTTGCGCGCGCCGCCATTTTGACTCTACCTCTACTGTGCTCCACTGTACTCTACCTCTACTGTGCTCCACTGTACACTACCTCCACTGTACTCCACTGTACTCTACCTCTACTGTGCTCCAATGTACTCTACCTCTACTGTGCTCCACTGTACTCTACCTCTACTCTGCTCCACTGTACTTTATCTCTACTGTACTCCACTGTACTCTACCTCCACAGTGCTCCACTGTGCTCTACCTCTACTGTACTCCACTGTACTCTACCTCTACTCTGCTCTACTGTGCTCTACCTCTACTGTACTCCACTGTACTCTATCTCTACTGTACTCCACTGTAATCTATCTCTACTGTGCTCCACTGTACTATTCCTCTACTGTGCTACACTGTACTCAACTGTCATCTATCTCTACTGTGATCCACTGTACTCTACCTCTGCTGTGCTCCACTGTACTCTATCTCTACTCTACTCCACTGTACTCTACCTCTACTGTTCTCCACTGTACTCTACCTCTACTGTACTCCACTCTACTCTACCTCTACTGTGCTCCACTGTACTCTACCTCTAATGTACTCCACTGTACTCTACCTCTACTGTACTCTTCTCTACTCCACCTCTAATGTGCTCCACTCTACTCTACCTCTACTGTACTCCACTGTACTCTACCTCTACTGTACTCCACTGTACTCTACCTCTACTATACTCCACTGCACTTATCTCTACAGTTTTCTACTGTACTCTACCTCTACTGTACTCCACTGTACTCTACCTCTACTCTGCTCTACTGTACTCTATCTCTACTGTGCTCCACTGTACTCTACCTCTACTGTGCTCCACTGTACTCTATCTCTACTGTACTCCACTGTACTCTACCTCTACAGTGCTCCACTGTGCTCTACCTCTACTGTACTCCACTGTACTCTACCTCTACTCCGCTCTACTCTACTCTATCTCTACTGTACTCCACTGTACGCTATCTCTACTGTACTCCACTGTAGTCTACCTCAACTATACTCCCCTGTACTCTACCTCTACTGTGCTCCACTGTACTCTAAATCTACTGTGCTCCACTGTACTCTACCTCTACTCTACTGCACTGTACTCTACCTCTACTATACTCCACTGTACTCTACCTCTACAGTGCTCCACTGTACTCTACCTCTACTGTACTCCAATGTACTCTACCTCTACTGTGCTCCACTGTACTCTACCTCTACTGTGCTCCACTGTACTCTACCTCTACTGTGCTCCACTGTACAATACCTCTATTGTAGTCCACTGTACTCTACCTCTACTGTGCTCCACTCTACTCTACCTCTACTGTGCTCCACTGTACTCTATCTTTACTCTAATCCACTGTACTCTATCTCTACTCTACTCCACTCTACTCTATCTCTACTGTACTCCACTGTACTCTACCTCTACTCTACTCTACTGTACTCCACCTCTACTGTGCTCCACTGTATTCCACTGTACTCTAGCTCTACTGTGCTCCACTGTACTCTACCTCTACTGTGCTCTACTGTACTCTATCTCTACTGTGCTCCACTGTACTCTACCTCTACTGTACTCCACTGTACTCCACCTCTACAGTGCTCCACTGTACTCTAACTCTACTGTACTCCAATGTACTCTACCTCTACTCTGCTCTACTGTACTCTATCTCTACTGTGCTCTACTGTACTCTACCTCTATTATACTCCACTGTACTCTACCTCTACTGTGCTCCACTGTACTCTACCTCTACTGTGCTCCACTGTACACTACCTCTACTGTAGTCCACTGTACTCTACCTCTACTGTGCTCCACTCTACTCTACCTCTACTGTGCTCAGCTGTACTCTACCTCTACTGTACTCCACTGTACTCTATCTCTTCTGTACTACACTGTACTCTTCCTCTACTGTGCTCCACTGTACTCTACCTCTACTGTGCTCCACTGTACTCTACCTCTAGTGTGCTCCACTGTACTCTACCTCTACTGTGCTCTACTGTACTCTATCTCTACTGTGCTCTACTGTACTCTACCTCTACTATACTCCACTGTACTCTACCTCTACTGTGCTCCACTGTACTCTACCTCTACTGTGCTCCACTGTACACTACCTCTACTGTACTCCACTGTACTCTACCTCTACTGTGCTCCACTCTACTCTACCTCTACTGTGCTCCACTGTACTCTACGTGTACTGTGCTCTACTGTACTCTATCTCTACTGTGCTCCACTGTACTCTACCTCTACTGTACTCTACTCTACTCCACCTCTAATGTGCTCCACTCTACTCTACCTCTACTGTACTCCACTGTACTCTACCTCTACTCTGCTCTACTGTACTCTATCTCTACTGTGCTCCACTGTACTCTACCTCTACTGTACTCTACTGTAGTCTACCTCAACTATACTCCACTGTACTCTACCTCTACTGTGCTCCACTGTACTCTACCTCTACTGTGCTCTACTGTACTCTATCTCTACTGTGCTCCACTGTACTCTACCTCTACTGTACTCCACTGTAGTCTACCTAAACTATACTCCACTCTACTCTACCTCCACTGTGCTCCACTGTACTCTACCTCAACTATACTCCACTGTACTCTATATCTACTCTAATCCACTGTACTCTATCTCTACTCTACTCCACTCTACTCTATCTCTACTGTACTCCACTGTACTCTACCTCTACTCTACTCTACTGTACTCCACCTCTACTGTGCTCCACTGTACTCCACTGTACTCTAGCTCTACTGTGCTCCACTGTACTCTACCTCTACTGTGCTCTACTGTACTCTATCTCTACTGTGCTCCACTGTACTCTACCTCTACTGTACTCCACTGTACTCCACCTCTACAGTGCTCCACTGTACTCTACCTCTACTGTACTCCAATGTACTCTACCTCTACTCTGCTCTACTGTACTCTATCTCTACTGTACTCCACCTCTACAGTGCTCCACTGTACTCTACCTCTACTGTACTCCAATGTACTCTACCTCTACTCTGCTCTACTGTACTCTACCTCTATTATACTCCACTGTACTCTACCACTACTGTGCTCCACTGTACTCTACCTCTACTGTGCTCCACTGTACACTACCTCTACTGTAGTCCAATGTACTCTACCTCTACTGTGCTCCACTCTACTCTACCTCTACTGTGCTCAGCTGCACTCTACCTCTACTGTACTCCACTGTACTCTATCTCTTCTGTACTACACTGTACTCTTCCTTTACTGTGCTCCACTGTACTCTACCTCTACTGTGCTCTACTGTACTCTATCTCTACTGTGCTCTACTGTACTCTACCTCTACTATACTCCACTGTACTCTACCTCTACTGTGCTCCACTGTACTCTACCTCTACTGTGCTCCACTGTACACTACCTCTACTGTACTCCACTGTACTCTACCTCTACTGTGCTCCACTCTACTCTACCTCTACTGTGCTCCACTGTACTCTACCTCTACTGTGCTCTACTGTACTCTATCTCTACTGTGCTCCACTGTACTCTACCTCTACTGTACTCTACTCTACTCCACCTCTAATGTGCTCCACTCTACTCTACCTCTACTGTACTCCACTGTACTCTACCTCTACTCTGCTCTACTGTACTCTATCTCTACTGTGCTCCACTGTACTCTACCTCTACTGTACTCTACTGTAGTCTACCTCAACTATACTCCACTGTACTCTACCTCGACTGTGCTCCACTGTACTCTACCTCTACTGTGCTCTACTGTACTCTATCTCTACTGTGCTCCACTGTACTCTACCTCTACTGTACTCCACTGTAGTCTACCTAAACTATACTCCACTCTACTCTACCTCCACTGTGCTCCACTGTACTCTACCTCAACTATACTCCACTGTACTCTATCTCTACTCTAATTCACTGTACTCTCTCTACTCTACTCCACTGTGCTCTATCTCTACTGTACTCCACTGTACTCTACCTCTACTCTACTCTACTGTACTCCACCTCTACTGTGCTCCACTGTACTCCACTGTACTCCAGCTCTACTGTGCTCCACTGTACTCTACATCTACTGTGCTCCAATTTACTCTACCTCTACTGTACTCCACTGTACTCTACCTCTACTGTACTCCACTGTACTCTACCTCTACTATACTCCACTGTACTCTACCTCTACTGTGCTCTACTGTACTCTATCTCTACTGTACTCCACTGTACTCTACCTCTACTGTACTGTACTGTTCTCTAAGTCTACTGTACTCTACTGTACTCCACCTCTACTGTGCTCCACTGTACTCCACTGTACTCTACCTCTACTGTGCTCTACTGTACTCTACCTCTACTGTACTCCACTGTACTCTATCTCTACTGTGCTCCACTGTACTCTACCTCTACTGTACTCCACTGTACTCTATCTCTACTGTTCTCCACTGTACTCTACCTCTACTGTGCACCACTGTACTCCACTGTACTCTATCTCTACTGTGATCCACTGTACTCTACCTCTGCTGTGCTCCACTGTACTCTATCTCTACTCTACTCCACTGTACTCTCTCTATTTTACTCCACTGTACTCTACCTCTACTGTACTCTACTGTACTCCACCTCTACTGTGCTCCACTGTACTCCACTGTACTCTTCCTCTACTGTACTCCACTGTACTCTATCTCTACTGTGCTCCACTGTACTCTACCTCTACTGTGCTCTACTGTACTCTTCTCTACTGTGCTCCACTGTACTCTATTTCTACTGTACCCCACTGTACTCTACATCTACTGTGCTCCACTGTACTCTACCTCTACTGTGCTCCACTGTACACTACCTCTACTGTACTCCACTGTACTCTACCTCTACTGTGCTCCACTGTACTCTACCTCTACTGTGCTCCACTGTACTCTACCTCTACTCTGCTCCACTGTACTTTATCTCTACTGTACTCCACTGTACTCTACCTCCACAGTGCTCCACTGTGCTCTACCTCTACTGTACTCCACTGTACTCTACCTCTACTCTGCTCTACTGTGCTCTACCTCTACTGTACTCCACTGTACTCTATCTCTACTGTACTCCACTGTAATCTATCTCTACTGTGCTCCACTGTACTATTCCTCTACTGTGCTCCACTGTACTCCACTGTCATCTATCTCTACTGTGATCCACTGTACTCTACCTCTGCTGAGCTCCACTGTACTCTATCTCTACTCTACTCAACTGTACTCTACCTCTACTGTTATCCACTGTACTCTATCTCTACTGTACTCCACTCTACTCTACCTCTACTGTGCTCCACTCTACTCTACCTCTAATGTACTCCACTGTACTCTACCTCTACTGTACTCTTCTCTACTCCACCTCTAATGTGCTCCACTCTACTCTACCTCTACTGTACTCCACTGTACTCTACCTCTACTGTACTCCACTGTACTCTACCTCTACTGTTCTCCACTGTACTCTACCTCTACTGTACTCCACTGTACTCTACCTCTACTCTGCTCTACTGTACTCTTATCTCTACTGTGCTCCACTGTACTTTACCTCTACTGTGCTCCACTGTACTCTATCTCTACTGTACTCCACTGTACTCTACCTCTACAGTGCTCCACTGTGCTCTACCTCTACTGTACTCCACTGTACTCTACCTCTACTCCGCTCTACTCTACTCAATCTCTACTGTACTCCACTGTACGCTATCTCTACTGTACTCCACTGTAGTCTACCTCAACTATACTCCCCTGTACTCTACCTCTACTGTGCTCCACTGTACTCTACATCTACTGTGCTCCACTGTACTCTACCTCTACTCTACTGCACTGTACTCTACCTCTACTATACTCCACTGTACTCTACCTCTACAGTGCTCCACTGTACTCTACCTCTACTGTACTCCAATGTACTCTACCTCTACTGTGCTCCACTCTACTCTACCTCTACTGTGCTCCACTGTACAATACCTCTATTGTATTCCACTGTTCTCTACCTCTACTGTGCTCCACTCTACTCTACCTCTACTGTGCTCCACTGTACTCTATCTCTACTCTAATCCACTGTACTCTGTCTACTCTACTCCACTCTACTCTATCTCTACTGTACTCCACTGTACTCTACCTCTACTCTGCTCTACTGTACTCCACCTCTACTGTGCTCCACTGTACTCCACTGTACTCTAGCTCTACTGTGCTCCACTGTACTCTACCTCTACTGTGCTCTACTGTACTCTATCTCTACTGTGCTCCACTGTACTCTACCTCTACTGTACTCCACTGTACTCCACCTCTACAGTGCTCCACTGTACTCTAACTCTACTGTACTCCAATGTACTCTACCTCTACTCTGCTCTACTGTACTCTATCTCTACTGTGCTCTACTGTACTCTACCTCTATTATACTCCACTGTACTCTACCTCTACTGTGCTCCACTGTACTCTACCTCTACTGTGCTCCACTGTACACTACCTCTACTGTAGTCCACTGTACTCTACCTCTACTGTGCTCCACTCTACTCTACCTCTACTGTGCTCAGCTGTACTCTACCTCTACTGTACTCCACTGTACTCTATCTCTTCTGTACTACACTCTACTCTTCCTCTACTGTGCTCCACTGTACTCTACCTCTACTGTGCTCTACTGTACTCTATCTCTACTGTGCTCTACTGTACTCTACCTCTACTATACTCCACTGTACTCTACCTCTACTGTACTCCAGCCCGGTTCTGTCAACACTGCATTGGCTCCCTATTAAACATCGTATACATTTTAAAATATTGTTGATTACCTACAAAGCACTAAATGGTTTAGCTCCGCAGTACTTGAGCGAGCTCTTAACGCATTATAGTCCTTCACGTCTATTGCGATCTCAAAATTCCGGTCAGTTGATAATACCTAGAATATCTAAATCGACTGCAGGCGGTCGATCCTTTTCCTATTTAGCACCAAAACTTTGGAACAGTCTTCCTACCATTGTCCGGGAAGCAGACACACTCTGTCAGTTCAAAGCTAGACTAAAAACACATCTCTTTGACCTAGCATACACATAACGCACTATAGACTTCTATAAATTCAATGTTAGGCTGCATAGATTAGGTCAGCCGGAACTGGGAACACTTCCGTTAAATCTTGATGTACTCGCTACATCATAAGAAGAATGGCATCTACGCTAATATTAGTGTCTTTGTTTATCCCGAGGTTTTCCCGCAGCCTGCCGGATCCAGGCCGTGTCCAGATCTGACGAAGGAGATCCGCCTGGACCCGATGACAATGCAGTGCTGAAGTGTCCACTATCCTCTCCCTATGGAGGATCCCTTTCCCACTCTACAGATAAAGCGTTGTGAATTCCGGCTCGCGTACCCCGAAGTGATAAAATAAAACAAAATTCTGTATCAAAATTTATAGGCAAGAAAAGTAGTTTGTTTAGGCTGGGTTGTATGAATTATAAACCTGCGCACATATTTTAAAAAGCACATAACTATAGAATCAATTCTGAATGAGCATGTGAACGCCGTCAGCGTTAATCACAGGTTCGCGTTTAAAAGTCTGATCATTTCGACGGAGGTGAATCAATCAAAGTTAACTTTAGCTGGAAATAACATTATTCAAGAACCGCTATAATGCCAAAACAATCTGTTACCTTAAATTATATGTTTATCTCTGTAAAGCTGCTTTGAAACAATCCATTGTTAAAAGCGCTATATAAATGAAGATGACTTGACTTGACTTGACTCCACTGTACTCTACCTCTACTGTGCTCCACTGTACACTACCTCTACTGTACTCCACTGTACTCTACCTCTACTGTGCTCCACTCTACTCTACCTCTACTGTGCTCCACTGTACTCTACCTCTACTCTGCTCTACTGTACTCTATCTCTACTGTGCTCCACTGTACTCTACCTCTACTGTACTCTACTGTAGTCTACCTCAACTATACTCCACTGTACTCTACCTCGACTGTGCTCCACTGTACTCTACCTCTACTGTGCTCTACTGTACTCTACCACTACTGTGCTCCACTGTACTCTACCTCTACTGTGCTCCACTGTACACTACCTCTACTGTAGTCCAATGTACTCTACCTCTACTGTGCTCCACTCTACTCTACCTCTACTGTGCTCAGCTGCACTCTACCTCTACTGTACTCCACTGTACTCTATCTCTTCTGTACTACACTGTACTCTTCCTTTACTGTGCTCCACTGTACTCTACCTCTACTGTGCTCTACTGTACTCTATCTCTACTGTGCTCTACTGTACTCTACCTCTACTATACTCCACTGTACTCTACCTCTACTGTGCTCCACTGTACTCTACCTCTACTGTGCTCCACTGTACACTACCTCTACTCTACTCCACTGTACTCTACCTCTACTGTGCTCCACTCTACTCTACCTCTACTGTGCTCCACTGTACTCTACCTCTACTGTGCTCTACTGTACTCTATCTCTACTGTGCTCCACTGTACTCTACCTCTACTGTACTCTACTCTACTCCACCTTCAATGTGCTCCACTCTACTCTACCTCTACTGTACTCCACTGTACTCTACCTCTACTCTGCTCTACTGTACTCTATCTCTACTGTGCTCCACTGTACTCTACCTCTACTGTACTCTACTGTAGTCTACCTCAACTATACTCCACTGTACTCTACCTCGACTGTGCTCCACTGTACTCTACCTCTACTGTGCTCTACTGTACTCTATCTCTACTGTGCTCCACTGTACTCTACCTCTACTGTACTCCACTGTAGTCTACCTAAACTATACTCCACTCTACTCTACCTCCACTGTGCTCCACTGTACTCTACCTCAACTATACTCCACTGTACTCTATCTCTACTCTAATTCACTGTACTCTCTCTACTCTACTCCACTGTGCTCTATCTCTACTGTACTCCACTGTACTCTACCTCTACTCTACTCTACTGTACTCCACCTCTACTGTGCTCCACTGTACTCCACTGTACTCCAGCTCTACTGTGCTCCACTGTACTCTACATCTACTGTGCTCCAATTTACTCTACCTCTACTGTACTCCACTGTACTCTACCTCTACTGTACTCCACTGTACTCTACCTCTACTATACTCCACTGTACTCTACCTCTACTGTGCTCTACTGTACTCTATCTCTACTGTACTCCACTGTACTCTACCTCTACTGTACTGTACTGTTCTCTAAGTCTACTGTACTCTACTGTACTCCACCTCTACTGTGCTCCACTGTACTCCACTGTACTCTACCTCTACTGTGCTCTACTGTACTCTACCTCTACTGTACTCCACTGTACTCTATCTCTACTGTGCTCCACTGTACTCTACCTCTACTGTACTCCACTGTACTCTATCTCTACTGTTCTCCACTGTACTCTACCTCTACTGTGCACCACTGTACTCCACTGTACTCTATCTCTACTGTGATCCACTGTACTCTACCTCTGCTGTGCTCCACTGTACTCTATCTCTACTCTACTCCACTGTACTCTCTCTATTTTACTCCACTGTACTCTACCTCTACTGTACTCTACTGTACTCCACCTCTACTGTGCTCCACTGTACTCCACTGTACTCTTCCTCTACTGTACTCCACTGTACTCTATCTCTACTGTGCTCCACTGTACTCTACCTCTACTGTGCTCTACTGTACTCTTCTCTACTGTGCTCCACTGTACTCTATTTCTACTGTACCCCACTGTACTCTACATCTACTGTGCTCCACTGTACTCTACCTCTACTGTGCTCCACTGTACACTACCTCTACTGTACTCCACTGTACTCTACCTCTACTGTGCTCCACTGTACTCTACCTCTACTGTGCTCCACTGTACTCTACCTCTACTCTGCTCCACTGTACTTTATCTCTACTGTACTCCACTGTACTCTACCTCCACAGTGCTCCACTGTGCTCTACCTCTACTGTACTCCACTGTACTCTACCTCTACTCTGCTCTACTGTGCTCTACCTCTACTGTACTCCACTGTACTCTATCTCTACTGTACTCCACTGTAATCTATCTCTACTGTGCTCCACTGTACTATTCCTCTACTGTGCTCCACTGTACTCCACTGTCATCTATCTCTACTGTGATCCACTGTACTCTACCTCTGCTGAGCTCCACTGTACTCTATCTCTACTCTACTCCACTGTACTCTACCTCTACTGTTATCCACTGTACTCTACCTCTACTGTACTCCAGTCTACTCTACCTCTACTGTGCTCCACTGTACTCTACCTCTAATGTACTCCACTGTACTCTACCTCTACTGTACTCTTCTCTACTCCACCTCTAATGTGCTCCACTCTACTCTACCTCTACTCTACTCCACTGTACTCTACCTCTACTGTACTCCACTGTACTCTACCTCTACTGTTCTCCACTGTACTCTACCTCTACTGTACTCCACTGTACTCTACCTCTACTCTGCTCTACTGTACTCTTATCTCTACTGTGCTCCACTGTACTTTACCTCTACTGTGCTCCACTGTACTCTATCTCTACTGTACTCCACTGTACTCTACCTCTACAGTGCTCCACTGTGCTCTACCTCTACTGTACTCCACTGTACTCTACCTCTACTCCGCTCTACTCTACTCAATCTCTACTGTACTCCACTGTACGCTATCTCTACTGTACTCCACTGTAGTCTACCTCAACTATACTCCCCTGTACTCTACCTCTACTGTGCTCCACTGTACTCTACATCTACTGTGCTCCACTGTACTCTACCTCTACTCTACTGCACTGTACTCTACCTCTACTATACTCCACTGTACTCTACCTCTACAGTGCTCCACTGTACTCTACCTCTACTGTACTCCAATGTACTCTACCTCTACTGTGCTCCACTGTACTCTACCTCTACTGTGCTCCACTGTACAATACCTCTATTGTATTCCACTGTTCTCTACCTCTACTGTGCTCCACTCTACTCTACCTCTACTGTGCTCCACTGTACTCTATCTCTACTCTAATCCACTGTACTCTATGTCTACTCTACTCCACTCTACTCTATCTCTACTGTACTCCACTGTACTCTACCTCTACTCTGCTCTACTGTACTCCACCTCTACTGTTCTCCACTGTACTCCACTGTACTCTAGCTCTACTGTGCTCCACTGTACTCTACCTCTACTGTGCTCTACTGTACTCTATCTCTACTGTGCTCCACTGTACTCTACCTCTACTGTACTCCACTGTACTCCACCTCTACAGTGCTCCACTGTACTCTAACTCTACTGTACTCCAATGTACTCTACCTCTACTCTGCTCTACTGTACTCTATCTCTACTGTGCTCTACTGTACTCTACCTCTATTATACTCCACTGTACTCTACCTCTACTGTGCTCCACTGTACTCTACCTCTACTGTGCTCCACTGTACACTACCTCTACTGTAGTCCACTGTACTCTACCTCTACTGTGCTCCACTCTACTCTACCTCTACTGTGCTCAGCTGTACTCTACCTCTACTGTACTCCACTGTACTCTATCTCTTCTGTACTACACTGTACTCTTCCTCTACTGTGCTCCACTGTACTCTACCTCTACTGTGCTCTACTGTACTCTATCTCTACTGTGCTCTACTGTACTCTACCTCTACTATACTCCACTGTACTCTACCTCTACTGTACTCCACTGTACTCTACCTCTACTGTGCTCCACTGTACACTACCTCTACTGTACTCCACTGTACTCTACCTCTACTGTGCTCCACTCTACTCTACCTCTACTGTGCTCCACTGTACTCTACCTCTACTGTGCTCTACTGTACTCTACATCTACTATGCTCCACTGTACTCTACCTCTACTGTACTCCACTCTACTCTACCTCTACTGTGCTCCACTGTACTCTACCTCTACTGTGCTCTACTGTACTCTATCTCTACTGTGCTCCACTGTACCCTACCTCTACTGTACTCTACTCTACTCCACCTCTAATGTGCTCCACTCTACTCTACCTCTACTGTACTCCACTGTACTCTACCTCTACTCTGCTCTACTGTACTCTATCTCTACTGTGCTCCACTGTACTCTACCTCTACTGTACTCTACTGTAGTCTACTTCAACTATACTCCACTGTACTCTACCTCTACTGTGCTCCACTGTACTCTACCTCTACTGTGCTCTACTGTACTCTATCTCTACTGTGCTCCACTGTACTCTACCTCTACTGTACTCCACTGTAGTCTATCTAAACTATACTCCACTCTACTCTACCTCCACTGTGCTCCACTGTACTCTACCTCAACTATACTCCACTGTACTCTATCTCTACTCTAATCCACTGTACTCTATCTCTACTCTACTCCACTCTACTCTATCTCTACTGTACTCCACTGTACTCTACCTCTACTCTACTCTACTGTACTCCACCTCTACTGTGCTCCACTGTACTCCACTGTACTCTAGCTCTACTGTGCTCCACTGTACTCTACCTCTACTGTGCTCTACTGTACTCTATCTCTACTGTGCTCCACTGTACTCTACCTCTACTGTACTCCACTGTACTCCACCTCTACAGTGCTCCACTGTACTCTAACTCTACTGTACTCCACTGTACTCTACCTCTACTGTGCTCTACTGTACTCTACCTCTACTGTACTCCACTGTACTCTATCTCTACTGTGCTCCACTGTACTCTACCTCTACTGTACTCCACTGTACTCTATCTCTACTGTTCTCCACTGTACTCTACCTCTACTGTGCACCACTGTACTCCACTGTACTCTATCTCTACTGTGATCCACTGTACTCTACCTCTGCTGTGCTCCACTGTACTCTATCTCTACTCTACTCCACTGTACTCTATCTCTATTTTACTCCACTGTACTCTACCTCTACTGTACTCTATTGTACTCCACCTCTACTGTGCTCCACTGTACTCCACTGTACTCTTCCTCTACTGTACTCCACTGTACTTTATCTCTACTGTGCTCCACTGTACTCTACCTCTACTCTGCTCTACTGTACTCTTCTCTACTGTGCTCCGCTGTACTCTATTTCTACTGTACCCCACTGTACTCAATTCAAGCTTTATTTGTCATTGCATAAATACAGTGTATTAACACAACGAAATTCCAAGTGCTACTCCAGATCAGTGCTTTAGACAAAATACACACTAATAGATAAATATAACAGACAAACAAACACCCCCCATCCCTTTATCCCCTCCCTCCCCGACAACACACACCCTCCCACACACATATGTGTACAATAGCAGCGGTTTCGATATAGCAGCAGGTTTCAGCATACAAGTTAAGATATTCGCAGATGAGATCATGTCTAGAGGCAATGTGGTTGGTCATGACAGGAGGATAGTGAGAGGAGGAATTTCCTTTATTCCACAGGGTTATTGTTTGTTCAATGAACGTATGGCCCAGGGGAAAAAGCTCTTTGTTAGTCTGGCAGTGCGTACTCTCATTGACCTATAGCGCCTGCCAGAGGGAAGCAGGTTGAACAGGTGGTGGGCAGGGTGGACAGTGTCTTTGAGAATAGATCTAGTCCGATTGAGGCAGCGGGAGTTGGCAAGCTCTTCCAGGGAGGGAAGGGGGCAACCTATGGTCTTTTGGGCTGAACCTATGACCCTCTGCAGAGTCCTCCTGTCTGCCACCGAACATCCCGCATACCATACTATGATACAATAAGTGAGTACACTTTCAATGATTGCCCGGTAAAAGGACACCAGCAGCTTCTGTTCAAGATGGTTTTTCCTGAGAATTCTCAGGAAGTGTAGTCGCTGTTGGGCCTTTTTTGTTATTGCTTTAGCATTTATGAACCAAGAGAGGTCTTCAGAAATGTGTACTCCCAAAAATTTAAAAGATGAGACCCTTTCCACGCATTCGGCATTTAGATGGAGTGGAGCGTGGGCTGTGCTGTTTCGTCTGAAGTCTATGATGATCTCTTTGGTTTTTGTTGTATTCAACAGTAAGTTATTTGATGAGCACCAGTATGACAGTTGCTGGACCTCGTCTCTGTACTCTGTCTCATCCCCACCTGAGATTAGACCAACCACCGTGGTGTCATCTGCAAATTTTATGATAAGGTTGGAGGGGTGAGAAGGGGAGCAGTCAGATGTATAAAGGAGTGGGCTCAACACACAGCCTTGAGGGGAGCCAGTGCTGATTGTAAGGGGACAGGAGAGATGATGACCAAGTCTCACTTGTTGTGATCTGTTTGAGAGGAAGTCTTTTATCCAAGCGCAGGTGGAGGGAGGGAGGTGTAAGCCCAAAAGTTTTTTAATCAGAATGTCCGGAATTATTGTATTAAAGGCAGAGCTGAAATCTATGAAGAGTAGTCTTACATAGCTGCCAGGGTGTTCGAGGTGACTCAACGTGGAGTGAAGGGTGATGGCAATAGCATCCTCAGTAGAGCGGTTTGCCCTATAGGCAAACTGGTGAGGGTCTAATGATGGTGGAAGGCAGGCCTTGATGTGCTGGGCAACCAACCTTTCCAGGCACTTCATTACAAGTGATGTTAGTGCGATGGGCCTAAAGTCGTTCAGGCTTTTCCATACTGATGTTTTTGGAACTGGAATGATGATGGCGGATTTCCAGCAAGATGGAACTATGGCTCGGGTCAGAGAGATGTTGAAGATCTTGGTGAAAATCCCCGTTAGTTGGTCTGCACAGGCCCTGAGTACTTTCCCTGGTACTCCGTCGGGTCCAGCCGCCTTCCTCGGGTTCACTTCCCTTAGTGCTCTCCTCACCTGATGTTCCTGGAGGGATAGTGAGGTGCAGGTGAAGGATGGGGGAGGAGTTGATGGACCATTCACCTCGAACCGGACAAAGAAACTGTTTAATTCCTCTGCCATTGTAACATCAGGGGGGTTAGATATGATGTTGTAGCCCTTGTAGTTTGAAATGTGTTGTAATCCCTGCCACACTTGACGCGGGTTCTTGTCCACGATGTATCCCTCTATTTTCCTTTTGTATGTTGCCTTAGCAGCCCTAATGCCCTTCCTTAGATTAGCTCTAGCTGAGCTGTACTGAGCCCTGTCCCCTGACCTAAATGCTGTGTTATGATCCTTAATAAGGAGCCGCACTTCACTTGTCATCCAGGGTTTCTGGTTAGGGAAAACCCTGATCTGTTTCGAGACGGTTGCATTTTCAATACAGAATGTAATGTAGGATAGGACAGTGTCTGTATGCTCCTCCTCATCCTGGTTTTCAAATAGACTCCACTCTGTGGTTGAGAAGCAGTCTTGGAGCTGGAAGAGGGCATCCTCTGACCAGGTGTTAATCGTTCTAATGGTGGGCTTATTTTTCCTGATGTGAGGGGTGTAGGCAGGTATGAGATGCAGTGAGAGGTGGTCTGACAGTCCAACGTGTGGCTGGGACACTGCTTTGTATGCATGCTTAATATTACAGTAAACATGGTCAAGTGTGCTGCTCTCCCTGGTGGCACACTTCACATATTGGGTGAATTTAGGGAGGACAGTTTTTAAGCATGCCCGGTTAAAATCTCCTGCTACAATATGTACCCCATCTGGGTGCGCCTGCAGCTGTTTACTTATACACCCATGAAGATCGCTGAGGGCTATATTAACGTTAGCATCCGGAGGGATGTACACGGCCGTGATGGTTACTACAGTTATCTCCCTAGGTAAGTAAAAGGGGCGGCAGATGACGGTTAACGCCTCAAGATGGGGGGAGCAATATTTATATATTACATTGCTTTGTGAACACCAGTCATTGTTAACATAGACACAGAGTCCACCTCCTCTGTTCTTACCGGAGTCACTGTTCCTGTCCTGTCGATAGATGGTGCAGCCTGCTAACTGTACAGCATTATCAGGGATAGCAGGGTGGAGCCAGGTTTCGGACAGAATCATCACACAACAATCCCGGACAAAGTTGTTAGTTGCTATCCGTAACTCCAGGTCATCCATTTTATGCACGATGGATCTTACATTTGTGAGGAAAACACTGGGAAGAGAGGGCTTGTGTGGATACTTCTTTAGCCGCGATAGCAGGCCGGCTCGGCATCCTCGCTTCTAATTCCTGTTCTTCCGCCGTCGACGCTGCCTGCGGGAGCCTGTGACAATCCACGGGGATCCCGGTGTCCTCGATATTTCGAGCGGTATGTTGTTTTCTTGTTGAAAATAGTCCGTGATTGGAACACTACTTCGTACACCAATGCTGATCAGGTTCGTACGACTATATACACATTGTGCTTGGCAGAGTTCGCCATACATTAGCCACATAACACCTATTAAACCAACTAAAAAGCACCGAACGAGAGAGCACAAAGCCGCTGCACTTGCGCGCGCCGCCATTTTGACTCTACCTCTACTGTGCTCCACTGTACTCTACCTCTACTGTGCTCCACTGTACACTACCTCCACTGTACTCCACTGTACTCTACCTCTACTGTGCTCCAATGTACTCTACCTCTACTGTGCTCCACTGTACTCTACCTCTACTCTGCTCCACTGTACTTTATCTCTACTGTACTCCACTGTACTCTACCTCCACAGTGCTCCACTGTGCTCTACCTCTACTGTACTCCACTGTACTCTACCTCTACTCTGCTCTACTGTGCTCTACCTCTACTGTACTCCACTGTACTCTATCTCTACTGTACTCCACTGTAATCTATCTCTACTGTGCTCCACTGTACTATTCCTCTACTGTGCTCCACTGTACTCAACTGTCATCTATCTCTACTGTGATCCACTGTACTCTACCTCTGCTGTGCTCCACTGTACTCTATCTCTACTCTACTCCACTGTACTCTACCTCTACTGTTCTCCACTGTACTCTACCTCTACTGTACTCCACTCTACTCTACCTCTACTGTGCTCCACTGTACTCTACCTCTAATGTACTCCACTGTACTCTACCTCTACTGTACTCTTCTCTACTCCACCTCTAATGTGCTCCACTCTACTCTACCTCTACTGTACTCCACTGTACTCTACCTCTACTGTACTCCACTGTACTCTACCTCTACTATACTCCACTGCACTTATCTCTACAGTTTTCTACTGTACTCTACCTCTACTGTACTCCACTGTACTCTACCTCTACTCTGCTCTACTGTACTCTATCTCTACTGTGCTCCACTGTACTCTACCTCTACTGTGCTCCACTGTACTCTATCTCTACTGTACTCCACTGTACTCTACCTCTACAGTGCTCCACTGTGCTCTACCTCTACTGTACTCCACTGTACTCTACCTCTACTCCGCTCTACTCTACTCTATCTCTACTGTACTCCACTGTACGCTATCTCTACTGTACTCCACTGTAGTCTACCTCAACTATACTCCCCTGTACTCTACCTCTACTGTGCTCCACTGTACTCTAAATCTACTGTGCTCCACTGTACTCTACCTCTACTCTACTGCACTGTACTCTACCTCTACTATACTCCACTGTACTCTACCTCTACAGTGCTCCACTGTACTCTACCTCTACTGTACTCCAATGTACTCTACCTCTACTGTGCTCCACTGTACTCTACCTCTACTGTGCTCCACTGTACTCTACCTCTACTGTGCTCCACTGTACAATACCTCTATTGTAGTCCACTGTACTCTACCTCTACTGTGCTCCACTCTACTCTACCTCTACTGTGCTCCACTGTACTCTATCTTTACTCTAATCCACTGTACTCTATCTCTACTCTACTCCACTCTACTCTATCTCTACTGTACTCCACTGTACTCTACCTCTACTCTACTCTACTGTACTCCACCTCTACTGTGCTCCACTGTATTCCACTGTACTCTAGCTCTACTGTGCTCAACTGTACTCTACCTCTACTGTGCTCTACTGTACTCTATCTCTACTGTGCTCCACTGTACTCTACCTCTACTGTACTCCACTGTACTCCACCTCTACAGTGCTCCACTGTACTCTAACTCTACTGTACTCCAATGTACTCTACCTCTACTCTGCTCTACTGTACTCTATCTCTACTGTGCTCTACTGTACTCTACCTCTATTATACTCCACTGTACTCTACCTCTTCTGTGCTCCACTGTACTCTACCTCTACTGTGCTCCACTGTACACTACCTCTACTGTAGTCCACTGTACTCTACCTCTACTGTGCTCCACTTTACTCTACCTCTACTGTGCTCAGCTGTACTCTACCTCTACTGTACTCCACTGTACTCTATCTCTTCTGTACTACACTGTACTCTACCTCTACTGTGCTCCACTGTACTCTACCTCTACTGTGCTCCACTGTACTCTACCTCTAGTGTGCTCCACTGTACTCTACCTCTACTGTGCTCCACTGTACTCTACCTCTACTGTGCTCCACTGTACTCTACCTCTACTGTGCTCCACTGTACACTACCTCTACTGTACTCCACTGTACTCTACCTCTACTGTGCTCCACTCTACTCTACCTCTACTGTGCTCCACTGTACTCTACCTGTACTGTGCTCTACTGTACTCTATCTCTACTGTGCTCCACTGTACTCTACCTCTACTGTACTCTACTCTACTCCACCTCTAATGTGCTCCACTCTACTCTACCTCTACTGTACTCCACTGTACTCTACCTCTACTCTGCTCTACTGTACTCTATCTCTACTGTGCTCCACTGTACTCTACCTCTACTGTACTCTACTGTAGTCTACCTCAACTATACTCCACTGTACTCTACCTCGACTGTGCTCCACTGTACTCTACCTCTACTGTGCTCTACTGTACTCTATCTCTACTGTGCTCCACTGTACTCTACCTCTACTGTACTCCACTGTAGTCTACCTAAACTATACTCCACTCTACTCTACCTCCACTGTGCTCCACTGTACTCTACCTCAACTATACTCCACTGTACTCTATCTCTACTCTAATCCACTGTACTCTCTCTACTCTACTCCACTGTGCTCTATCTCTACTGTACTCCACTGTACTCTACCTCTACTCTACTCTACTGTACTCCACCTCTACTGTGCTCCACTGTACTCCACTGTACTCCAGCTCTACTGTGCTCCACTGTACTCTACATCTACTGTGCTCCACTGTACTCTACCTCTACTGTACTCCACTGTACTCTACCTCTACTGTACTCCACTGTACTCTACCTCTACTATACTCCACTGTACTCTACCTCTACTGTGCTCTACTGTACTCTATCTCTACTGTACTCCACTGTACTCTACCTCTACTGTACTGTACTGTTCTCTAAGTCTACTGTACTCTACTGTACTCCACCTCTACTGTGCTCCACTGTACTCCACTGTACTCTACCTCTACTGTGCTCCACTGTACTCTACCTCTACTGTACTCCACTGTACTCTATCTCTACTGTGCTCCACTGTACTCTACCTCTACTGTACTCCACTGTACTCTATCTCTACTGTTCTCCACTGTACTCTACCTCTACTGTGCACCACTGTACTCCACTGTACTCTATCTCTACTGTGATCCACTGTACTCTACCTCTGCTGTGCTCCACTGTACTCTATCTCTACTCTACTCCACTGTACTCTCTCTATTTTACTCCACTGTACTCTACCTCTACTGTACTCTACTGTACTCCACCTCTACTGTGCTCCACTGTACTCCACTGTACTCTTCCTCTACTGTACTCCACTGTACTCTATCTCTACTGTGCTCCACTGTACTCTACCTCTACTGTGCTCTACTGTACTCTTCTCTACTGTGCTCCACTGTACTCTATTTCTACTGTACCCCACTGTACTCTACATCTACTGTGCTCCACTGTACTCTACCTCTACTGTGCTCCACTGTACACTACCTCTACTGTACTCCACTGTACTCTACCTCTACTGTGCTCCACTGTACTCTACCTCTACTGTGCTCCACTGTACTCTACCTCTACTCTGCTCCACTGTACTTTATCTCTACTGTACTCCACTGTACTCTACCTCCACAGTGCTCCACTGTGCTCTACCTCTACTGTACTCCACTGTACTCTACCTCTACTCTGCTCTACTGTGCTCTACCTCTACTGTACTCCACTGTACTCTATCTCTACTGTACTCCACTGTAATCTATCTCTACTGTGCTCCACTGTACTATTCCTCTACTGTGCTCCACTGTACTCCACTGTCATCTATCTCTACTGTGATCCACTGTACTCTACCTCTGCTGAGCTCCACTGTACTCTATCTCTACTCTACTCCACTGTACTCTACCTCTACTGTTATCCACTGTACTCTACCTCTACTGTACTCCACTCTACTCTACCTCTACTGTGCTCCACTGTACTCTTCCTCTAATGTACTCCACTGTACTCTACCTCTACTGTACTCTTCTCTGCTCCACCTCTAATGTGCTCCACTCTACTCTACCTCTACTGTACTCCACTGTACTCTACCTCTACTGTACTCCACTGTACTCTACCTCTACTATACTCCACTGCACTTATCTCTACAGTGTTCTACTGTACTCTACCTCTACTGTACTCCACTGTACTCTACCTCTACTCTGCTCTACTGTACTCTATCTCTACTGTGCTCCACTGTACTCTACCTCTACTGTGCTCCACTGTACTCTATCTCTACTGTACTCCACTGTACTCTACCTCTACAGTGCTCCACTGTGCTCTACCTCTACTGTACTCCACTGTACTCTACCTCTACTCCGCTCTACTCTACTCAATCTCTACTGTACTCCACTGTACGCTATCTCTACTGTACTCCACTGTAGTCTACCTCAACTATACTCGCCTGTACTCTACCTCTACTGTGCTCCACTGTACTCTACATCTACTGTGCTCCACTGTACTCTACCTCTACTCTACTGCACTGTACTCTACCTCTACTATACTCCACTGTACTCTACCTCTACAGTGCTCCACTGTACTCTACCTCTACTGTACTCCAATGTACTCTACCTCTACTGTGCTCCACTGTACTCTACCTCTACTGTGCTCCACTGTACAATACCTCTATTGTATTCCACTGTACTCTACCTCTACTGTGCTCCACTCTACTCTACCTCTACTGTGCTCCACTGTACTCTATCTCTACTCTAATCCACTGTACTCTATGTCTACTCTACTCCACTCTACTCTATCTCTACTGTACTCCACTGTACTCTACCTCTACTCTACTCTACTGTACTCCACCTCTACTGTGCTCCACTGTACTCCACTGTACTCTAGCTCTACTGTGCTCCACTGTACTCTACCTCTACTGTGCTCTACTGTACTCTATCTCTACTGTGCTCCACTGTACTCTACCTTTACTGTACTCCACTGTACTCCACCTCTACAGTGCTCCACTGTACTCTAACTCTACTGTACTCCAATGTACTCTACCTCTACTCTGCTCTACTGTACTCTATCTCTACTGTGCTCTACTGTACTCTACCTCTATTATACTCCACTGTACTCTACCTCTACTGTGCTCCACTGTACTCTACCTCTACTGTGCTCCACTGTACACTACCTCTACTGTAGTCCACTGTACTCTACCTCTACTGTGCTCCACTCTACTCTACCTCTACTGTGCTCAGCTGTACTCTACCTCTACTGTACTCCACTGTACTCTATCTCTTCTGTACTACACTCTACTCTTCCTCTACTGTGCTCCACTGTACTCTACCTCTACTGTGCTCTACTGTACTCTATCTCTACTGTGCTCTACTGTACTCTACCTCTACTATACTCCACTGTACTCTACCTCTACTGTACTCCACTGTACTCTACCTCTACTGTGCTCCACTGTACACTACCTCTACTGTACTCCACTGTACTCTACCTCTACTGTGCTCCACTCTACTCTACCTCTACTGTGCTCCACTGTACTCTACCTCTACTGTGCTCTACTGTACTCTACATCTACTATGCTCCACTGTACTCTACCTCTACTGTACTCCACTCTACTCTACCTCTACTGTTCTCCACTGTACTCTACCTCTACTGTGCTCTACTGTACTCTATCTCTACTGTGCTCCACTGTACCCTACCTCTACTGTACTCTACTCTACTCCACCTCTAATGTGCTCCACTCTACTCTACCTCTACTGTACTCCACTGTACTCTACCTCTACTCTGCTCTACTGTACTCTATCTCTACTGTGCTCCACTGTACTCTACCTCTACTGTACTCTACTGTAGTCTACTTCAACTATACTCCACTCTACTCTACCTCCACTCTGCTTTACTGTACTCTACCTCAACTATACTCCACTGTACTCTATCTCTACTCTAATCCACTGTACTCTATTTCTACTCTACTCCACTCTACTCTATCTCTACTGTACTCCACTGTACTCTACCTCTACTCTACTCTTATGTACTCTATCTCTACTGTACTCCACTGTACTCCACTGTACTCTAGCTCTACTGTGCTCCACTGTACTCTACCTCTACTGTGCTCTACTGTACTCTATCTCTACTGTGCTCCACTGTACTCTACCTCTACTGTACTCCACTGTACTCCACCTCTACAGTGCTCCACTGTACTCTACCTCTACTGTACTCCAATGTACTCTACCTCTACTCTGCTCTACTGTACTCTATCTCTACTGTGCTCTACTGTACTCTACCTCTATTATACTCCACTGTACTCTACCTCTACTGTGCTCCACTGTACTCTACCTCTACTGTGCTCCACTGTACACTACCTCTACTGTAGTCCAATGTACTCTACCTCTACTGTGCTCCACTCTACTCTACCTCTACTGTGCTCAGCTGTACTCTACCTCTACTGTACTCCACTGTACTCTTCCTCTACTGTGCTCCACTGTACTCTACCTCTACTGTGCTCTACTGTACTCTATCTTTACTGTGCTCTACTGTACTCTACCTCTACTATACTCCACTGTACTCTACCTCTACTGTGCTCCACTGTACTCTACCTCTACTGTGCTCCACTGTACACTACCTCTACTGTACTCCACTGTACTCTACCTCTACTGTGCTCCACTCTAATCTACCTCTACTGTGCTCCACTGTACTCTACCTCTACTGTGCTCTACTGTACTCTATCTCTACTGTGCTCCACTGTACTCTACCTCTACTGTACTCTACTCTACTCCACCTCTAATGTGCTCCACTCTACTCTACCTCTACTGTACTCCACTGTACTATACCTCTACTCTGCTCTACTGTACTCTATCTCTACTGTGCTCCACTGTACTCTACCTCTACTGTACTCTACTGTAGTCTACCTCAACTATACTCCACTGTACTCTACCTCTACTGTGCTCCACTGTACTCTACCTCTACAGTGCTCTACTGTACTCTATCTCTACTGTGCTCCACTGTACTCTACCTCTACTGTACTCCACTGTAGTCTACCTAAACTATACTCCACTCTACTCTACCTCCACTTTGCTCCACTGTACTCTACCTCAACTATACTCCACTGTACCCTATCTCTACTCTAATCCACTGTACTCTCTCTACTCTACTCCACTGTGCTCTATCTCTACTGTACTCCACTGTACTCTACCTCTACTCTACTCTACTGTACTCCACCTCTACTGTGCTCCACTGTACTCCACTGTACTCCAGCTCTACTGTGCTCCACTGTACTCTACATCTACTGTGCTCCACTGTACTCTACCTCTACTGTACTCCACTGTACTCTACCTCAACTATACTCCACTGTACTCTATTTCTACTCTAATCCACTGTACTCTATCTCTACTCTACTCCACTCTACTCTATCTCTACTGTACTCCACTGTACTCTACCTCTACTCTACTCTACTGTACTCTATCTCTACTGTACTCCACTGTACTCCACTGTACTCTAGCTCTACTGTGCTCCACTGTACTCTACCTCTACTGTGCTCTACTGTACTCTATCTCTACTGTGCTCCACTGTACTCTACCTCTACTGTACTCCACTGTACTCCACCTCTACAGTGCTCCACTGTACTCTACCTCTACTTCTTTCCAATGTACTCTACCTCTACTCTGCTCTACTGTACTCTATCTCTACTGTGCTCTACTGTACTCTACCTCTATTATACTCCACTGTACTCTACCTGTACTGTGCTCCACTGTACTCTACCTCTACTGTGCTCCACTGTACACTACCTCTACTGTAGTCCAATGTGCTCTATCTCTACTGTGCTCCACTCTACTCTACCTCTACTCTACTCTACTGTACTCCACCTCTACTGTGCTCCACTGTACTCCACTGTACTCCAGCTCTACTTTGCTCCACTGTACTCTACATCTACTGTGCTCCACTGTACTCTACCTCTACTGTACTCCACTGTACTCTACCTCTACTGTACTCCACTGTACTCTACCTCTACTATACTCCACTGTACTCTACCTCTACTGTGCTCTACTGTACTATATCTCTACTGTACTCCACTGTACTCTACCTCTACTGTACTGTACTGTTCTCTAAGTCTACTGTACTCTACTGTACATTTACATTTACATTTACATTTACATGTTAAGTGCTCCCGGAAGAGATGAGTTTTCAGTTGCCTTTTGAATGCTGTCAGGGATTCTGCATTCCGGATGACGGTGGGGAGATCATTCCACCAGCATGGAACCGTGAATGAGAATGTCCTGGAGAGTGATTTTGTGCCCCGCTGCGATGGGACCACGAGCCGTCGCTCTTTGACCGATCGTAGGCTTCTGGTAGGGATGTAGACTTGTAGTAGTGAGTGGAAGTAGGAGGGGGCTGAACCTGTGGTCAATCTGTAAGCAAGCGTCAAAGCCTTGAACTTGATGCGAGCAGAGAGTGGTAGCCAGTGCAGAGAGATGAACAGAGGAGTGACGTGGGCCCTTTTGGGCTCGTTGAAGACGAGACGAGCTGCAGCATTCTGGATCATTTTTAGAGGTTTAGTTGCACATGATGGAAGTCCAGCCAGAAGAGCATTGCAGTAATCAAGCCTAGAAATGACCAGGGCCTGGACGAGAAGTTGTGTTGCATGCTCAGTTAGGAAAGGTCTGATCTTCCTGATGTTGTGCATAGCAAACCTGCATGATCGAGTTGTCTTTGTAATGTGGTCAGTGAAGGTCAGCTGATCATCAAAGATTACTCCAAGATTTCTGACCGACCTTGATGGGGTGATTGAGGATGAATCTAGCTGGATAGTGAGGTCGTGCTGTAGAGACTGATTGGCAGGGAGGACGAGAAGCTCAGTACTCCACCTCTACTGTGCTCCACTGTACTCCACTGTACTCTACCTCTACTGTGCTCCACTGTACTCTACCTCTACTGTACTCCACTGTACTCTATCTCTACTGTGCTCCACTGTACTCTACCTCTACTGTACTCCACTGTACTCTATCTCTACTGTTCTCCACTGTACTCTACCTCTACTGTGCACCACTGTACTCCACTGTACTCTATCTCTACTGTGATCCACTGTACTCTACCTCTGCTGTGCTCCACTGTACTCTATCTCTACTCTACTCCACTGTACTCTCTCTATTTTACTCCACTGTACTCTACCTCTACTGTACTCTACTGTACTCCACCTCTACTGTGCTCCACTGTACTCCACTGTACTCTTCCTCTACTGTACTCCACTGTACTCTATCTCTACTGTGCTCCACTGTACTCTACCTCTACTGTGCTCTACTGTACTCTTCTCTACTGTGCTCCACTGTACTCTATTTCTACTGTACCCCACTGTACTCTACATCTACTGTGCTCCACTGTACTCTACCTCTACTGTGCTCCACTGTACACTACCTCTACTGTACTCCACTGTACTCTACCTCTACTGTGCTCCACTGTACTCTACCTCTACTGTGCTCCACTGTACTCTACCTCTACTCTGCTCCACTGTACTTTATCTCTACTGTACTCCACTGTACTCTACCTCCACAGTGCTCCACTGTGCTCTACCTCTACTGTACTCCACTGTACTCTACCTCTACTCTGCTCTACTGTGCTCTACCTCTACTGTACTCCACTGTACTCTATCTCTACTGTACTCCACTGTAATCTATCTCTACTGTGCTCCACTGTACTATTCCTCTACTGTGCTCCACTGTACTCCACTGTCATCTATCTCTACTGTGATCCACTGTACTCTACCTCTGCTGAGCTCCACTGTACTCTATCTCTACTCTACTCCACTGTACTCTACCTCTACTGTTCTCCACTGTACTCTACCTCTACTGTACTCCACTCTACTCTACCTCTACTGTGCTCCACTGTACTCTACCTCTAATGTACTCCACTGTACTCTACCTCTACTGTACTCTTCTCTACTCCACCTCTAATGTGCTCCACTCTACTCTACCTCTACTGTACTCCACTGTACTCTACCTCTACTGTACTCCACTGTACTCTACCTCTACTATACTCCACTGCACTTATCTCTACAGTGTTCTACTGTACTCTACCTCTACTGTACTCCACTGTACTCTACCTCTACTCTGCTCTACTGTACTCTATCTCTACTGTGCTCCACTGTACTCTACCTCTACTGTGCTCCACTGTACTCTATCTCTACTGTACTCCACTGTACTCTACCTCTACAGTGCTCCACTGTGCTCTACCTCTACTGTACTCCACTGTACTCTACCTCTACTCCGCTCTACTCTACTCAATCTCTACTGTACTCCACTGTACGCTATCTCTACTGTACTCCACTGTAGTCTACCTCAACTATACTCCCCTGTACTCTACCTCTACTGTGCTCCACTGTACTCTACATCTACTGTGCTCCACTGTACTCTACCTCTACTCTACTGCACTGTACTCTACCTCTACTATACTCCACTGTACTCTACCTCTACAGTGCTCCACTGTACTCTACCTCTACTGTACTCCAATGTACTCTACCTCTACTGTGCTCCACTGTACTCTACCTCTACTGTGCTCCACTGTACAATACCTCTATTGTATTCCACTGTACTCTACCTCTACTGTGCTCCACTCTACTCTACCTCTACTGTGCTCCACTGTACTCTATCTCTACTCTAATCCACTGTACACTATGTTTACTCTACTCCACTCTACTCTATCTCTACTGTACTCCACTGTACTCTACCTCTACTCTACTCTACTGTACTCCACCTCTACTGTGCTCCACTGTACTCCACTGTACTCTAGCTCTACTGTGCTCCACTGTACTCTACCTCTACTGTGCTCTACTGTACTCTATCTCTACTGTGCTCCACTGTACTCTACCTCTACTGTACTCCACTGTACTCCACCTCTACAGTGCTCCACTGTACTCTAACTCTACTGTACTCCAATGTACTCTACCTCTACTCTGCTCTACTGTACTCTATCTCTACTGTGCTCTACTGTACTCTACCTCTATTATACTCCACTGTACTCTACCTCTACTGTGCTCCACTGTACTCTACCTCTACTGTGCTCCACTGTACACTACCTCTACTGTAGTCCACTGTACTCTACCTCTACTGTGCTCCACTCTACTCTACCTCTACTGTGCTCAGCTGTACTCTACCTCTACTGTACTCCACTGTACTCTATCTCTTCTGTACTACATTCTACTCTTCCTCTACTGTGCTCCACTGTACTCTACCTCTACTGTGCTCTACTGTACTCTATCTCTACTGTGCTCTACTGTACTCTACCTCTACTATACTCCACTGTACTCTACCTCTACTGTACTCCACTGTACTCTACCTCTACTGTGCTCCACTGTACACTACCTCTACTGTACTCCACTGTACTCTACCTCTACTGTGCTCCACTCTACTCTACCTCTACTGTGCTCCACTGTACTCTACCTCTACTGTGCTCTACTGTACTCTATCTCTACTGTGCTCCACTGTACTCTACCTCTACTGTACTCTACTCTACTCCACCTCTAATGTGCTCCACTCTACTCTACCTCTACTGTACTCCACTGTACTCTACCTCTACTCTGCTCTACTGTACTCTATCTCTACTGTGCTCCACTGTACTCTACCTCTACTGTACTCTACTGTAGTCTACCTCAACTATACTTTACTGTACTCTACCTCTACTGTGCTCCACTGTACTCTACCTCTGCTGTGCTCTATTGTACTCTATCTCTACTGTGCTCCACTGTACTCTACCTCTACTGTACTCCACTGTAGTCTACCTAAACTATACTCCACTCTACTCTACCTCCACTGTGCTCCACTGTACTCTACCTCAACTATACTCCACTGTACTCTATCTCTACTCTAATCCACTGTACTCTATCTCTACTCTACTCCACTCTACTCTATCTCTACTGTACTCCACTGTACTCTACCTCTACTCTACTCTACTGTACTCCACCTCTACTATGCTCCACTGTACTCCACTGTACTCCAGCTCTACTTTGCTCCACTGTACTCTACATCTACTGTGCTCCACTGTACTCTACCTCTACTGTACTCCACTGTACTCTACCTCTACTGTACTCCACTGTACTCTACATCTACTGTACTCCACTGTATTCTACCTCTACTGTGCTCTACTGTACTCTATCTCTACTGTACTCCACTGTACTCTACCTCTACTCTAATCCACTGTACTCTATCTCTACTCTACTCCACTCTACTCTATCTCTACTGTACTCCACTGTACTCTACCTCTACTCTACTCTACTGTACTCCACCTCTACTGTGCTC
Organism: Tiaroga cobitis; assembly: GCA_030578255.1. Taxonomy (NCBI): domain Eukaryota; kingdom Metazoa; phylum Chordata; class Actinopteri; order Cypriniformes; family Leuciscidae; genus Tiaroga; species Tiaroga cobitis. Next base: position 610,668 of record JAROOI010000056.1, on the reverse strand, counting down.
CACTGTACTCCACTGTACTCCAGCTCTACTGTGCTCCACTGTCCTCTACATCTACTGTGCTCCATTGTACTCTACCTCTACTGTACTCCACTATACTCCACCTCTACAGTGTTCTATTGTACTCTACCTCTACTGTGCTCCACTGTACTCTACCTCTACTCTGCTCTATTGTACCCTATCTCTACTGTGCTCCACTGTACTCTACCTCTACTGTACTCCACTGTACTCCACCTCTACAGTGTTCTATTGTACTCTACCTCTACTGTACTCCACTGTACTCTACCTCTACTCTGCTCTACTGTACTCTATCTCTACTGTGCTCCACTGTACTCTACCTCTTCTGTACTCCACTGTAGTCTACCTCAACTATACTCCACTGTACTCTACCTCTACTGTGCTCCACTGTACTCTACCGCAACTATACTCCACTGTACTCTATCTCTACTCTAATCCACTGTACTCTATCTCTACTCTACTCCACTCTACTCTATCTCTACTGTACTCCACTGTACTCTACCTCTACTCTACTCTACTGTACTCCACCTCTACTGTGCTCCACTGTACTCCACTGTACTCTAGCTCTACTGTGCTCCACTGTACTCTACCTCTACTGTGCTCTACTGTACTCTATCTCTACTGTGCTCCACTGTACTTTACCTCTACTGTACTCCACTGTACTCCACCTCTACAGTTCTCCACTGTACTCTACCTCTACTGTACTCCAATGTACTCTACCTCTACTCTGCTCTACTGTACTCTATCTCTACTGTGCTCTTCTGTACTCTACCTCTATTATACTCCACTGTACTCTACCTCTACTGTGCTCCACTCTACTCTGCCTCTACTGTGCTCCACTGTACACTACCTCTACTGTAGTCCACTGTACTCTACCTCTACTGTGCTCCACTCTACTCTACCTCTACTGTGCTCAGCTGTACTCTACCTCTAATGTACTCCACTGTACTCTATCTCTTCTGTACTAAACTGTACTCTTCCTCTACTGTGCTCCACTGTACTCTATCTCTTCTGTACTACACTGTACTCTTCCTCTACTATACTCCACTGTACTCTACCTCTACTGTGCTCTACTGTACTCTATCTCTACTGTGCTCTACTGTACTCTACCTCTACTATACTCCACTGTACTCTACCTCTACTGTGCTCCACTGTACTCTACCTCTACTGTGCTCCACTGTACACTACCTCTACTGTACTCCACTGTACTCTACCTCTACTGTGCTCCACTCTACTCTACCTCTACTGTGCTCCACTGTACACTACCTCTACTGTACTCCACTGTACTCTACCTCTACTGTGCTCCACTCTACTCTACCTCTACTGTGCTCCACTGTACTCTACCTCTACTGTACTCCACTGTACTCTACCTCTACTGTGCTCCACTCTACTCTACCTCTACTGTGCTCCACTGTACACTACCTCTACTGTACTCCACTGTACTCTACCTCTACTGTGCTCCACTCTACTCTACCTCTACTGTGCTCCACTGTACTCTTCCTCTACTGTGCTCCACTGTACTCTATCTCTTCTGTACTACACTGTACTCTACCTCTACTGTACTCCACTGTACACTACCTCTACTGTACTCCACTGTACTCTACCTCTACTGTGCTCCACTCTACTCTACCTCTACTGTGCTCCACTGTACACTACCTCTACTGTACTCCACTGTACTCTACCTCTACTGTGCTCCACTCTACTCTACCTCTACTGTGCTCCACTGTACTCTACCTCTACTCTGCTCTACTGTGCTCTACCTCTACTGTACTCCACTGTACTCTATCTCTACTGTACTCCACTGTAATCTATCTCTACTGTGCTCCACTGTACTATTCCTCTACTGTGCTCCACTGTACTCCACTGTCATCTATCTCTACTGTGATCCACTGTACTCTACCTCTGCTGAGCTCCACTGTACTCTATCTCTACTCTACTCCACTGTACTCTACCTCTACTGTTCTCCACTGTACTCTACCTCTACTGTACTCCACTCTACTCTACCTCTACTGTGCTCCACTGTACTCTACCTCTAATGTACTCCACTGTACTCTACCTCTACTGTACTCTTCTCTACTCCACCTCTAATGTGCTCCACTCTACTCTACCTCTACTGTACTCCACTGTACTCTACCTCTACTGTACTCCACTGTACTCTACCTCTACTATACTCCACTGCACTTATCTCTACAGTGTTCTACTGTACTCTACCTCTACTGTACTCCACTGTACTCTACCTCTACTCTGCTCTACTGTACTCTATCTCTACTGTGCTCCACTGTACTCTACCTCTACTGTGCTCCACTGTACTCTATCTCTACTGTACTCCACTGTACTCTACCTCTACAGTGCTCCACTGTGCTCTACCTCTACTGTACTCCACTGTACTCTACCTCTACTCCGCTCTACTCTACTCAATCTCTACTGTACTCCACTGTACGCTATCTCTACTGTACTCCACTGTAGTCTACCTCAACTATACTCCCCTGTACTCTACCTCTACTGTGCTCCACTGTACTCTACATCTACTGTGCTCCACTGTACTCTACCTCTACTCTACTGCACTGTACTCTACCTCTACTATACTCCACTGTACTCTACCTCTACAGTGCTCCACTGTACTCTACCTCTACTGTACTCCAATGTACTCTACCTCTACTGTGCTCCACTGTACTCTACCTCTACTGTGCTCCACTGTACAATACCTCTATTGTATTCCACTGTACTCTACCTCTACTGTGCTCCACTCTACTCTACCTCTACTGTGCTCCACTGTACTCTATCTCTACTCTAATCCACTGTACACTATGTTTACTCTACTCCACTCTACTCTATCTCTACTGTACTCCACTGTACTCTACCTCTACTCTACTCTACTGTACTCCACCTCTACTGTGCTCCACTGTACTCCACTGTACTCTAGCTCTACTGTGCTCCACTGTACTCTACCTCTACTGTGCTCTACTGTACTCTATCTCTACTGTGCTCCACTGTACTCTACCTCTACTGTACTCCACTGTACTCCACCTCTACAGTGCTCCACTGTACTCTAACTCTACTGTACTCCAATGTACTCTACCTCTACTCTGCTCTACTGTACTCTATCTCTACTGTGCTCTACTGTACTCTACCTCTATTATACTCCACTGTACTCTACCTCTACTGTGCTCCACTGTACTCTACCTCTACTGTGCTCCACTGTACACTACCTCTACTGTAGTCCACTGTACTCTACCTCTACTGTGCTCCACTCTACTCTACCTCTACTGTGCTCAGCTGTACTCTACCTCTACTGTACTCCACTGTACTCTATCTCTTCTGTACTACATTCTACTCTTCCTCTACTGTGCTCCACTGTACTCTACCTCTACTGTGCTCTACTGTACTCTATCTCTACTGTGCTCTACTGTACTCTACCTCTACTATACTCCACTGTACTCTACCTCTACTGTACTCCACTGTACTCTACCTCTACTGTGCTCCACTGTACACTACCTCTACTGTACTCCACTGTACTCTACCTCTACTGTGCTCCACTCTACTCTACCTCTACTGTGCTCCACTGTACTCTACCTCTACTGTGCTCTACTGTACTCTATCTCTACTGTGCTCCACTGTACTCTACCTCTACTGTACTCTACTCTACTCCACCTCTAATGTGCTCCACTCTACTCTACCTCTACTGTACTCCACTGTACTCTACCTCTACTCTGCTCTACTGTACTCTATCTCTACTGTGCTCCACTGTACTCTACCTCTACTGTACTCTACTGTAGTCTACCTCAACTATACTTTACTGTACTCTACCTCTACTGTGCTCCACTGTACTCTACCTCTGCTGTGCTCTATTGTACTCTATCTCTACTGTGCTCCACTGTACTCTACCTCTACTGTACTCCACTGTAGTCTACCTAAACTATACTCCACTCTACTCTACCTCCACTGTGCTCCACTGTACTCTACCTCAACTATACTCCACTGTACTCTATCTCTACTCTAATCCACTGTACTCTATCTCTACTCTACTCCACTCTACTCTATCTCTACTGTACTCCACTGTACTCTACCTCTACTCTACTCTACTGTACTCCACCTCTACTATGCTCCACTGTACTCCACTGTACTCCAGCTCTACTTTGCTCCACTGTACTCTACATCTACTGTGCTCCACTGTACTCTACCTCTACTGTACTCCACTGTACTCTACCTCTACTGTACTCCACTGTACTCTACATCTACTGTACTCCACTGTATTCTACCTCTACTGTGCTCTACTGTACTCTATCTCTACTGTACTCCACTGTACTCTACCTCTACTCTAATCCACTGTACTCTATCTCTACTCTACTCCACTCTACTCTATCTCTACTGTACTCCACTGTACTCTACCTCTACTCTACTCTACTGTACTCCACCTCTACTGTGCTCCACTGTACTCCACTGTACTCCAGCTCTACTGTGCTCCACTGTCCTCTACATCTACTGTGCTCCATTGTACTCTACCTCTACTGTACTCCACTATACTCCACCTCTACAGTGTTCTATTGTACTCTACCTCTACTGTGCTCCACTGTACTCTACCTCTACTCTGCTCTATTGTACCCTATCTCTACTGTGCTCCACTGTACTCTACCTCTACTGTACTCCACTGTACTCCACCTCTACAGTGTTCTATTGTACTCTACCTCTACTGTACTCCACTGTACTCTACCTCTACTCTGCTCTACTGTACTCTATCTCTACTGTGCTCCACTGTACTCTACCTCTTCTGTACTCCACTGTAGTCTACCTCAACTATACTCCACTGTACTCTACCTCTACTGTGCTCCACTGTACTCTACCGCAACTATACTCCACTGTACTCTATCTCTACTCTAATCCACTGTACTCTATCTCTACTCTACTCCACTCTACTCTATCTCTACTGTACTCCACTGTACTCTACCTCTACTCTACTCTACTGTACTCCACCTCTACTGTGCTCCACTGTACTCCACTGTACTCTAGCTCTACTGTGCTCCACTGTACTCTACCTCTACTGTGCTCTACTGTACTCTATCTCTACTGTGCTCCACTGTACTTTACCTCTACTGTACTCCACTGTACTCCACCTCTACAGTTCTCCACTGTACTCTACCTCTACTGTACTCCAATGTACTCTACCTCTACTCTGCTCTACTGTACTCTATCTCTACTGTGCTCTTCTGTACTCTACCTCTATTATACTCCACTGTACTCTACCTCTACTGTGCTCCACTCTACTCTGCCTCTACTGTGCTCCACTGTACACTACCTCTACTGTAGTCCACTGTACTCTACCTCTACTGTGCTCCACTCTACTCTACCTCTACTGTGCTCAGCTGTACTCTACCTCTAATGTACTCCACTGTACTCTATCTCTTCTGTACTAAACTGTACTCTTCCTCTACTGTGCTCCACTGTACTCTATCTCTTCTGTACTACACTGTACTCTTCCTCTACTATACTCCACTGTACTCTACCTCTACTGTGCTCTACTGTACTCTATCTCTACTGTGCTCTACTGTACTCTACCTCTACTATACTCCACTGTACTCTACCTCTACTGTGCTCCACTGTACTCTACCTCTACTGTGCTCCACTGTACACTACCTCTACTGTACTCCACTGTACTCTACCTCTACTGTGCTCCACTCTACTCTACCTCTACTGTGCTCCACTGTACACTACCTCTACTGTACTCCACTGTACTCTACCTCTACTGTGCTCCACTCTACTCTACCTCTACTGTGCTCCACTGTACTCTACCTCTACTGTACTCCACTGTACTCTACCTCTACTGTGCTCCACTCTACTCTACCTCTACTGTGCTCCACTGTACACTACCTCTACTGTACTCCACTGTACTCTACCTCTACTGTGCTCCACTCTACTCTACCTCTACTGTGCTCCACTGTACTCTTCCTCTACTGTGCTCCACTGTACTCTATCTCTTCTGTACTACACTGTACTCTACCTCTACTGTACTCCACTGTACACTACCTCTACTGTACTCCACTGTACTCTACCTCTACTGTGCTCCACTCTACTCTACCTCTACTGTGCTCCACTGTACACTACCTCTACTGTACTCCACTGTACTCTACCTCTACTGTGCTCCACTCTACTCTACCTCTACTGTGCTCCACTGTACTCTTCCTCTACTGTGCTCCACTGTACTCTATCTCTTCTGTACTACACTGTACTCTTCCTCTACTATACTCCACTATACTCTACCTCTACTGTGCTCTACTGTACTCTATCTCTACTGTGCTCTACTGTACTCTTCCTCTACTATACTCCACTGTACTCTACCTCTACTGTGCTCTACTGTACTCTATCTCTACTGTGCTCTACTGTACTCTACCTCTACTATACTCCACTGTACTCTACCTCTACTGTGCTCCACTGTACTCTACCTCTACTGTGCTCCACTGTACACTACCTCTACTGTACTCCACTGTACTCTACCTCTACTGTGCTCCACTCTACTCTACCTCTACTGTGCTCCACTGTACTCTACCTCTACTGTACTCCACTGTACTCTACCTCTACAGTGCTCCACTGTGCTCTACCTCTACTGTACTCCACTGTACTCTACCTCTACTCCGCTCTACTCTACTCAATCTCTACTGTACTCCACTGTACGCTATCTCTACTGTACTCCACTGTAGTCTACCTCAACTATACTCCCCTGTACTCTACCTCTACTGTGCTCCACTGTACTCTACATCTACTGTGCTCCACTGTACTCTACCTCTACTCTACTGCACTGTACTCTACCTCTACTATACTCCACTGTACTCTACCTCTACAGTGCTCCACTGTACTCTACCTCTACTGTGCTCCACTGTACAATACCTCTATTGTATTCCACTGTACTCTACCTCTACTGTGCTCCACTCTACTCTACCTCTACTGTGCTCCACTGTACTCTATCTCTACTCTAATCCACTGTACTCTATGTCTACTCTACTCCACTCTACTCTATCTCTACTGTACTCCACTGTACTCTACCTCTACTCTACTCTACTGTACTCCACCTCTACTGTGCTCCACTGTACTCCACTGTACTCTAGCTCTACTGTGCTCCACTGTACTCTACCTCTACTGTGCTCTACTGTACTCTATCTCTACTGTGCTCCACTGTACTCTACCTCTACTGTACTCCACTGTACTCCACCTCTACAGTGCTCCACTGTACTCTAACTCTACTGTACTCCAATGTACTCTACCTCTACTCTGCTCTACTGTACTCTATCTCTACTGTGCTCTACTGTACTCTACCTCTATTATACTCCACTGTACTCTACCTCTACTGTACTCCACTGTACTCTACCTCTACTATACTCCACTGCACTTATCTCTACAGTGTTCTACTGTACTCTACCTCTACTGTACTCCACTGTACTCTACCTCTACTCTGCTCTACTGTACTCTATCTCTACTGTGCTCCACTGTACTCTACCTCTACTGTGCTCCACTGTACTCTATCTCTACTGTACTCCACTGTACTCTACCTCTACAGTGCTCCACTGTGCTCTACCTCTACTGTACTCCACTGTACTCTACCTCTACTCCGCTCTACTCTACTCAATCTCTACTGTACTCCACTGTACGCTATCTCTACTGTACTCCACTGTAGTCTACCTCAACTATACTCCCCTGTACTCTACCTCTACTGTGCTCCACTGTACTCTACATCTACTGTGCTCCACTGTACTCTACCTCTACTCTACTGCACTGTACTCTACCTCTACTATACTCCACTGTACTCTACCTCTACAGTGCTCCACTGTACTCTACCTCTACTGTACTCCAATGTACTCTACCTCTACTGTGCTCCACTGTACTCTACCTCTACTGTGCTCCACTGTACAATACCTCTATTGTATTCCACTGTACTCTACCTCTACTGTGCTCCACTCTACTCTACCTCTACTGTGCTCCACTGTACTCTATCTCTACTCTAATCCACTGTACACTATGTTTACTCTACTCCACTCTACTCTATCTCTACTGTACTCCACTGTACTCTACCTCTACTCTACTCTACTGTACTCCACCTCTACTGTGCTCCACTGTACTCCACTGTACTCTAGCTCTACTGTGCTCCACTGTACTCTACCTCTACTGTGCTCTACTGTACTCTATCTCTACTGTGCTCCACTGTACTCTACCTCTACTGTACTCCACTGTACTCCACCTCTACAGTGCTCCACTGTACTCTAACTCTACTGTACTCCAATGTACTCTACCTCTACTCTGCTCTACTGTACTCTATCTCTACTGTGCTCTACTGTACTCTACCTCTATTATACTCCACTGTACTCTACCTCTACTGTGCTCCACTGTACTCTACCTCTACTGTGCTCCACTGTACACTACCTCTACTGTAGTCCACTGTACTCTACCTCTACTGTGCTCCACTCTACTCTACCTCTACTGTGCTCAGCTGTACTCTACCTCTACTGTACTCCACTGTACTCTATCTCTTCTGTACTACACTCTACTCTTCCTCTACTGTGCTCCACTGTACTCTACCTCTACTGTGCTCTACTGTACTCTATCTCTACTGTGCTCTACTGTACTCTACCTCTACTATACTCCACTGTACTCTACCTCTACTGTACTCCACTGTACTCTACCTCTACTGTGCTCCACTGTACACTACCTCTACTGTACTCCACTGTACTCTACCTCTACTGTGCTCCACTCTACTCTACCTCTACTGTGCTCCACTGTACTCTACCTCTACTGTGCTCTACTGTACTCTATCTCTACTGTGCTCCACTGTACTCTACCTCTACTGTACTCTACTCTACTCCACCTCTAATGTGCTCCACTCTACTCTACCTCTACTGTACTCCACTGTACTCTACCTCTACTCTGCTCTACTGTACTCTATCTCTACTGTGCTCCACTGTACTCTACCTCTACTGTACTCTACTGTAGTCTACCTCAACTATACTTTACTGTACTCTACCTCTACTGTGCTCCACTGTACTCTACCTCTGCTGTGCTCTATTGTACTCTATCTCTACTGTGCTCCACTGTACTCTACCTCTACTGTACTCCACTGTAGTCTACCTAAACTATACTCCACTCTACTCTACCTCCACTGTGCTCCACTGTACTCTACCTCAACTATACTCCACTGTACTCTATCTCTACTCTAATCCACTGTACTCTATCTCTACTCTACTCCACTCTACTCTATCTCTACTGTACTCCACTGTACTCTACCTCTACTCTACTCTACTGTACTCCACCTCTACTATGCTCCACTGTACTCCACTGTACTCCAGCTCTACTTTGCTCCACTGTACTCTACATCTACTGTGCTCCACTGTACTCTACCTCTACTGTACTCCACTGTACTCTACCTCTACTGTACTCCACTGTACTCTACCTCTACTGTACTCCACTGTATTCTACCTCTACTGTGCTCTACTGTACTCTATCTCTACTGTACTCCACTGTACTCTACCTCTACTCTAATCCACTGTACTCTATCTCTACTCTACTCCACTCTACTCTATCTCTACTGTACTCCACTGTACTCTACCTCTACTCTACTCTACTGTACTCCACCTCTACTGTGCTCCACTGTACTCCACTGTACTCCAGCTCTACTGTGCTCCACTGTCCTCTACATCTACTGTGCTCCATTGTACTCTACCTCTACTGTACTCCACTATACTCCACCTCTACAGTGTTCTATTGTACTCTACCTCTACTGTGCTCCACTGTACTCTACCTCTACTCTGCTCTATTGTACCCTATCTCTACTGTGCTCCACTGTACTCTACCTCTACTGTACTCCACTGTACTCCACCTCTACAGTGTTCTATTGTACTCTACCTCTACTGTACTCCACTGTACTCTACCTCTACTCTGCTCTACTGTACTCTATCTCTACTGTGCTCCACTGTACTCTACCTCTTCTGTACTCCACTGTAGTCTACCTCAACTATACTCCACTGTACTCTACCTCTACTGTGCTCCACTGTACTCTACCGCAACTATACTCCACTGTACTCTATCTCTACTCTAATCCACTGTACTCTATCTCTACTCTACTCCACTCTACTCTATCTCTACTGTACTCCACTGTACTCTACCTCTACTCTACTCTACTGTACTCCACCTCTACTCTGCTCCACTGTACTCCACTGTACTCTAGCTCTACTGTGCTCCACTGTACTCTACCTCTACTGTGCTCTACTGTACTCTATCTCTACTGTGCTCCACTGTACTTTACCTCTACTGTACTCCACTGTACTCCACCTCTACAGTTCTCCACTGTACTCTACCTCTACTGTACTCCAATGTACTCTACCTCTACTCTGCTCTACTGTACTCTATCTCTACTGTGCTCTTCTGTACTCTACCTCTATTATACTCCACTGTACTCTACCTCTACTGTGCTCCACTCTACTCTGCCTCTACTGTGCTCCACTGTACACTACCTCTACTGTAGTCCACTGTACTCTACCTCTACTGTGCTCCACTCTACTCTACCTCTACTGTGCTCAGCTGTACTCTACCTCTAATGTACTCCACTGTACTCTATCTCTTCTGTACTAAACTGTACTCTTCCTCTACTGTGCTCCACTGTACTCTATCTCTTCT